>JAWQEG010001245.1:0-80000 GCA_033782935.1 Petrolisthes cinctipes
GTTTCGTGTGTGTGTGTGTGTGTGAGTCAAGTTTCGTGTGTGCATGTATGTGTGTGTGTGTGTGAGTCAAGCTTCGTGTGTGTGTGTGTGAGTGTGAGTAAGTTTTCGTGTGTGTGTGTGTGTGTGAGTCAAGCTTCGTGTGTGTGTGTGTGTGTGTGAGTCAAGCTTCGTGTGTGTGTGTGAGTGTGAGTCAAGTTTTGTGTGTGTGCGTGTGTGTGTGTGTGTGTGTGTGTGTGTGTGTGTGTGTGTGTGTGTGTGTGTGTGTGTGTGTGTGTGTGTGTGTCGTCGCAACTGTCATGAAAGTATTGTTTAGCAGATCTGGTGATACGAGACCAAATAATAATGGGAGGAGAGTTGATATGAGACAGGTATGATGGCAGGTGTGAAATTCCCCTTGAAACAGAGAGAGAAGAGAGAGAGAGAGAGAGAGAGAGAGAGAGAGAGAGAGAGAGAGAGAGAGAGAGAGAGAGAGTTGAAGTGTGTTATTAGGTGAGAGAGAGAGAGAGAGAGAGAGAGAGAGAGAGAGAGAGAGAGAGAGAGAGAGAGAGAGAGAGAGAGAGAGAGAGAGAGAGAGAGCCAGGTGAAGAGAATGAGTGAGTGAATGTGAGGCAAGTGTGAGCATAGACAGACAGACAGACAGACAGACAGACAGATATAATGAGGAGGCGATACAAGCAAGAGGAGTTATTATAATATTATGAGAACACTTGTGAGGACAGGACAGATATGAGGAGGAAACTAATTAAAGTACATACATACATACATACAGACATACATACATACATACAGGCAGAGTTTGGCAATGAGGTGATTTTCCGATGGGGGGGGGGGGGGTGTTGGTGATGAAGGGGGTGGGGGGGTGATGAAGGGGGTGGGGGTTAGGGGGAGGGGGTGAAAGGAAAGGGAGATAGGTGTGAGTAGGAATTAGCCAAGTGTAAAAGCAATTATGAGTTACGTGGAAGCCAGGTGATGAGAGAGAGAGAGAGAGAGAGAGAGAGAGAGAGAGAGAGAGAGAGAGCTAGGTGATGGGAGAGAGAGAGAGAGAGAGAGAGAGAGAGAGAGAGAGAGAGAGAGAGAGAGAGAGAGAGAAGAGAGAACCAAGTGAGGGGAGAGAGAAAGAGAGAGAGCTAGGTGAGGGGAGAGAAAGTCAGGTAAGGGGAGAGAGAGAGAGAGAGCTAGGTGATGGGAGAGAGTGCCATGTGAGGGGAGAAAGAATCTGGTGAGAGGAGAGTGAGCCAGGTGAGGGGAGAGAGAGTCAGGTGAGGGTATATGGAGCCAGGTGAGGAGGGGTATATGGAGTCAGGTGAGAAAGGGTATACATAGAGTCAGGTAATGAAGGGTATACATAGAGTCAGGTGATGAAGGGTATACATAGAGTCAGGTAATGAAGGGTATACATAGAGTCAGGTAATGAAGGGTATACATGTAGTCAGGTAATGAAGGGTATACATGTAGTCAGGTAATGAAGGGTAGTCGTACATGTAATAATATGATATAATAAAGTACTAACCTGACTGGAGGCGGGGCGTTGTACGGAGATGGCTGGTAGGGAGGTGCGCCTCATCTTGGGTGGCGGCTGGTGGGGCGGGGAGGCGCGGGCGGCGGGGCGTGGCGGCCCCCCTGCCCCGCCCTGGGGCTCCTCCTCTCCCACCCCGCCCAACACGGTGCTGTGGGCGGGCTGAGGCTGGGGCTGGGGCTGGGGGCGGCCCACACTCACACCCGCACCCGCCCCGCCCCCACACACCTGCTGAACACTGGCGGCGAGGGCGGCACTCAGGGCGGCAAGGGCAGCACTGAGAGCTGCAAGGGCGGCACTAAGGGCGGCCAGTAACTGTGGCTGTCCAATAAAGACCTGTGAACACTGAAGGAGGCGGTGACGACTGAAGTCAACACAGACCGGGTAGCGGCAGTAGCAGGAGTCAGACGGGGTGAGCGGGGCGGCGGTGCGGCACACTGCCATCACGCGGGCGTCGCTCCGCCATCATGCGGGCGGCATGGCGTCACCTCACTGCTGGTGTTGCCGCCCGGCACCACACTACTGCCTCGCGCCGCCGCCAACCGCCGCCACCAACCAGCCACCACCGCCGCGCACCCCGCCCGCGCCGCCACCCACACTGCTGCTCCAACTCACCTCTGCCACCCAGCACCACTCGTCTCACACACTCTCACATCATACATACCATTCTCACACTCACCAACACTCTCATCATTATATTCACTTGATTTACTTTCATAAGTTTTATCACACTGACTCGCTTTGACCTAACCACTGACTCGTAGACTGCTTACCGGTAACAGTGACCTTTATAGTGACTCAAAGTAATCCGTTCTGTGCCACCCTAACTCATATAGACTATCACTGACTCATAACGACACATACTCTTATAGTAACACTCTTTAGCCTATCCTACATTTTGACTCATTATAGCAATCATCATACTAACTCATTATTGTCTTCAAACTGATTCCTTGTGATTCTCAAACTTGCTCATTATGACCTTCATGCTAATGCTTCCTGACCCTCATAAATGGATTCATAATGACCATCATATTGACTCATTAAGGACCCTGTGATCGTGAATGAAATTGGAGGCTTCTAATTCCTCCTGACCATGCCAGGAAACACGCTCCTTCCGTATAGGTGGTGTTTCGTGGCAATATTTGAAGGACTCATTTATTCCCAATTTTCTGACTACATCACAGGGCCCTTAAAGTTCTCAGACTGACTCATCATTATTCTCATCCTAACAATTCGTGGTTTCATAATTATTGACTCGAGAAACACCTCTACCTTCCACACGTGGCACTATAGTTGTCACTCCCCAAGGCACCCCCACCCCCCCACTGGCGTAGAGAGACGTGTGATTAGGGAGAACTACAGATGGTTGATTGATTGATTGATATTAGGCGCCGAAACAGCGAGGTCATATAGCGCCAGAAAAAGGGGATAACTGCAGATGGAATTGTAGTTCAGTAGTTGATTTAAATTACTAAACTGCAGATTGTGATATCAAAAAATCAATTAATATCTTATAATAGCTCACTTTTTGAAACTGTAAAGTAAATATGCTATATGAATATATGAAGCTCAGGAATCTGTGTTTTGTATAAGGCAATCTTCATATTGGACATTGCAATTTGTATATATATGTAAATATTTAGTACATTATCTTTCTCTTACGCCCTTCATTTTAACCAATCTCATAACATGTTCACGTACTATTAGGCTACAATTAGTATTAGCCTCATATAGTCCAGTGCAGGTCTGAACTGAGGAGTTTTTAGCTCTAATATCCTCACAGACACTGGCATCTCCACATTATGTGTTTGGCTGGACTCCTTAGCATTTAAAACGTTTTGGTTGCCTACACCACAAGCCAACCTTCACACATCAACGAAAAGATAACAAAACTGTACGTCCACACTAGGATAGCTCTTAGCCTAACTTGTCCATTGTTGTTGTTATTGGATTTATAGTCTCTGGGAATCCAATAATAAAGATCGAGTCTCCTATGGGTGGTTGATCAAGCACTGCTGCACATGTAAACTTATCTTGCAGTATTGAATTAAGGGTATATTTATTCGGTATGGTGAAAGGTTAACATCCTCGACACCCTACTAGAATGTTCTTATAAGTTTATTAGAGCATTAGGCTAATAAATAACTAAGATCTGGCAAGCATTATACAGAGCTATAAGTGACAACCCAGTACAGTAGCCTACTTATAATTTACTGAAAATTAATATTCTGACCATGAAAAACTCAACTTACGAATGCTTTTTTGTTTTTCTATATTAAGGAAGATGAAGATGAAAGTCTAAGAGCCCACTTATTTCCCTCATCTTTGAAATAGACGTTTAAAATCGTGTATTATTTCGTTCGAGATGCCTAGACACAGTGCATATGAAGGAGCATAAGACGTATAAAGTAGGAAATATGGATGGAGGTATAGTGCTCCAGAGTTGACCAGTTGTGTATTATGAAAAACTGAGAGTACTGGTTAACTCTTGCATTCGAGGGCTGGATAGTAAAGGGTATGACTGAGTTGCTTTGAGTGTGTTGCAAGCAGAAGAGCAATGTCCAGTGTAATTCAAGTTCAAGTTCAAGTTCAAGTTGTGGGTCCCACAGAGGGCCGCTCATGGGCAGCATAATATGCGGGGGTTGTGCGGGAGATTTAAGGATCCAGGGGAGGATTAGGAAGGGGGTTAGGATAAGGGTGGATTGGGTCAGGGACTGCGGGTTGAGGATTAGGATTGGGGAGGTAATGATTGGTGATCCTATTTCTAAACGTGTCAAGAGTGAGGCTATTAACTACATGAGATGGGAGATGATTCCACTCTTGGATGCTGCGGGGAAAGAATGAGTACCTAAATATATCAGTGCTTGTCTGGTATGTATGGTATTTTAAGTTGTGGCTGCCTCTAGTGGATCGTATACTTGTAGGGTGTAGATATGTGTCTTTGTCTATGTCAACTAACTTGTTTGTGATTTTGTATATCATCTGTTGTATGTGTATCTGTCTTCGTGTTGCCAATGGGTCTAGTTTTGTGTCTTATTTAAGCAAAGTGACTGGTGTAGTGTGTCTGTAATCACGTCTGGCCCATCTTGCGGTTTTGTTTTATATGGACTCTAATTTATTGATATTATTGTTAGTGTGTGGGTCCCAGACGGTGCTGCAGTACTCTAAAAAGTGTGGTCGAACGAATGTGTTATAAGCAATAATTTTGATGTCTGTGTTACACCTGCTGAGGTTCCTGCGCAAGAACCCCAGGACCCTACTAGCTTTGGCCCTGATGCTACCTATGTGTGTGTTCCACCTCATGTCCGCTGAGATGTGGACGCCCAAGTATTTGTGGGAAGTGACTGTGTTGAGGTTGGTGTTGTGTAGTTGGTATGTATGTGGAATGGGATTATGGGCTCGGGTAAAACGGATGTGATGGCATTTGTTTGGTCTAAATGTCATCTGCCACTTGGCTTCCCAGTCTTCAAGTGCAGTTAGGTCGTCCTGTAGTCAAAGGCAGTCATTCCTATTTTTGATTGGTCTGTAAACTAAGCAATCGTCTGCAAAAAGTCTAGTGGTAAAGGAAAGTGAGAGTATGAAATGTATGAAAAAAAGAGAAGGGGGCCCAGGACAGTGCCCTGGGGTACCCCAGAGGTCACAGGAACAGATGGAGACTGACTACCGTCAAGAACTACGCGTTGCTTTCTGGTAGTCAAGAACGTTCTAATCCAGTGAAGAAGTTGTCCCCTAACTTGTGTAGTAGTCTTTGGTGAGGGACTTTGTCGAAGGCTTTGGCAAAGTCTAATACTATGGCGTCAACTTGTCTAATTTTTGTGTCATTGAGGGACTGCAAGATGTCATGAGTAGTTACCAGTAGCTGCGTCTCACACGAGCGTTTAGGCCGAAAACCGTATTAATTGATTGTCAGTCAGTATATTTTGCTTATCAAAATGGTCCATTACATATCTATGAATTATATGTTTTAATATTTTGCAGGGGACTGAGGTAAGTGAAATTGGTCTATAATTTATGGGAAGGGTTCTGTCTCCGGACTTAAAAATTGGGGTCACGTTTGCCAAAAGCCAGTCTTGAGGGAGTTCACCGGTCTGTAAAGTCTGTGATAATATAACCTACAGGACAGGAGCAAGAACGTTGGTGTTAGCTTTCAATATCCTGCAGGGTATATTGTCTGGTCCATTCGCTTTGTGTATGTCTACCTCAGATAAAAGTTTTTCAATTCCTTGGGTGTTTATATGAATGGGAGGGATAGGTGGGTGTGATGGTGTTGGCATGTCTGGTAAGTGTTCATGTTCATGGGTAAAAACGGACTGGAATTGTGTGTTAAGGGCATTGGCTTTGTCTTGTGGGTGTGTAACCAAGGAATTGTTGTGTAGTAATGTTGTAATAACAATAGAAAAGAGAGAGTAATGCAACTTTACGGCAAAGAGAAAGAGGTTGTAGTGAATCAGTAAGAGGAGGACAGTTGACGAGACAAAATGCCTTTGATTCCACCTTGTCCAGGAGTGTTGTGAAGGTTGAGCCACCCCACACATGGGAGCCATACTCCATACAGGGGAGGATGAGACTCCTATACAGAGACAGCAACTGTGTGGGGGTGAAGTATTCATGGAATCTGTGCAGCACACCTAACTTTTTTTAGGCAGTTTTAGCTAGACAGGTAATATGATATCCCTAACAGCGATTGCAAGAGAAAGAGACGAAAGAATATTGAGGGAAAAAGGAAAGATGGAATGGTATGATGATGAAGAAGAGGGGATACATGTAGTTAGACTAGTTCAAAGATTAGCACTAGTTGAAAGGTGAAGGAACTGAGTTTTGGAGGCACTGAAAGCCACGACTGTAATATATATTTATTATTTAATACAAGCAGTTGCATCGACCAGGATGATCTTGACAGCACTGTTATATATTACAGAACAGCTGTACTCTGCTGTATATTATTGTAGTAAAATATACCAAGTGGAATTATCAGTACGGAGCATTAGCACAAACATTACAAGACCTGGGACTCTCCATGTGCACCAGTTGTCCCCTTCACTCATACCTCCCACAGTCCCCCTCACTCATACCTTCTACACACTCCTGCCATTACTGTCACCCACAAGTACTGTATTGTCAATTTTTCTGTAGCTGAGAGTCTATATCCACAGGCAATATTATAAAGGCGAACCATGACTGACTAAAGCTCAACACACAATTTATAAGTCATGTTCAGCATCGGCCAGGAAGGTGCAGCCTAATGATAAATGGCTACGGAATTTGACTATCAGCTGCTACACAAAGATTTATTACCATATACAGTAGACTACTTGATGACAAAGGCTTCACCATGCTCTATGTCTCTTTCAGTGACCCCAACACACACATACACACACCGTACACAAATAAATTACACAGGAGACTGATACACCATAACGATGTCTAACGTACAAACATTCAAGACTAATTATCTCCCCTCTTATTTCTCTATTCTATTTAAAGTACAAATTGATCATGAAAATATTACATGCATATATTACACAGGAGAAAAATAAATACAGGACCAATAAGTGAGTGAGTAATAGTTCATGTTTTGGTCTTGGGTGGTGGGTGTGACTTTGCATTTATTAATTTCACTGTTACATATATTAATGACATTTTCTTGAACCATTAATCACTCACTTAATGGTACTGGTTATCCCTTAAGGGGGGATTATCTTGTTGGCAAATTGGAAGGCCACCCGACTATGCCAGAAAACAGACGCCCTCAATGGTACTAATAGGGGATCTGTTTCTTGGCATAGTTTTGTGGAATCTGAAACCTTCCAATTCACCTACAAAGGAATCTTCCCTTAAACACTGACTAACAACCTCTGCATTTCTCTCTGACTAAATCCAGATACTGTACTGTCATTGATATTTGCTGCAGGAAAGTGTATTGTACTCTTAACCTCTAAACATTGTCTCCCTTTATCCATACACAACCCATGACATACATCCAAAATATGTACTGTACTTAAACTCGTGTCACATGATTATAAACGGCACAGGAAAACTCTCAGTGCCCAAAGGTTAAGTAGCTTCACCACCCTCTTCATAACTCATGCCTGCCACATAAAAAACACCCGATAACAGTCCCAGTACATTGTTTTGGGTGGTAAATCTGGAGCAAATGATTCCTCCAAACTATTCCAGGCAACAGGATACCATTATATTTCTTCATGTGGGTCTGTTTCCTGGCATACTGTACTTTGGAGGAATCAAGGTGCTCCAGTCTATCAAAAGTATACTATCCCCTTAACACATAAGCAGTTGTTTATATCACATCCAAAATGGTTTAAACCCTTCCAGCATGAATACAGTACTTCCCTCGTTTGACAATTAAAATCATCTGGTCATAGTAAGACAAATACAGTGTTAATAGTTGTTAGCTGTTGTTTAATGGTAAGTTATCAGTTACATAAGGAATTCATTTTCTGTGTTGGTGTACAATTAACATTTTGCATTGTGGTACAAGTTGCATAGCCAGGTGCCATTAGCTTAAAAAAGTATCTCGGGTATAATTATACAGTGCAGCCATTTGGTCCTCAGTCAATTATTTTGTTGCTATTTACTGAAACTCCCAGTACAGTAAACCCCTCTGCCTATCATTAAAGTATCACAATGAGGTAATAATGGACACAACCCATACTACCATATCAGCTCCCCCTTCTTCCTTTCATTCATCTGACCCACACCTCAACTCTCACTGACCACCCCAACTCACTATTGATTACCCACAACTGTGAAATACTATTGCACTAATGTACAAGAATTTCACTAGTCTTTTATGACAGTCTGCATTCCTCACACATTAATGGATAAGATGGACTTTGCCAATCACCCACGTTTGCCTTTTGAAATCACATGTTCAGGAGCCAACAAGGAAACACTAGATTTAAGTGTTTACTTTCTGGTTTTAAGGAATGCAACTGTCGGAATAGTGGAGTAGTCAGTACTAATTCATTGTTTATTGCTGATACACACTCTACTGGCCATTCCCGAAGTATCAGTATGAAATTATGGGCTGTATTCCATGTCAAACCTGAGAGATTAAAATTCATCCAGCAGTCACAGTTCCAAAAGTCAGTAAATTTTACATGGCCAATAATAGGCCCTGAAAAATAATTACCCAAAATCTGATCAGTTACAATGTGCTCTGCTCAATGGTTATATTTTGAGTATGGCATTTAAAAACTCAACTCAGGTGACTAGGAACCTGGCCAAAAATTGTAGTGTCAATACTGATATTCCCAGAGAGTAACTAAGAAAGTATTGAATGGATACTTGGGTGTATAGTAAGTAATGTTAATAAATCAATCTATGTTGCTATTACACGGTCCACTGGCCATCTTTGCAACACTTAGGGCATCGCATTGTGAATATCCCTCAGTTCTCTGGTGTCGGGAACTGAGCGTTGGTCCATCGTGCTGTCTGTGTCCGAGGTGTTGGAGATGAGACGCTTGATGGAGTTACGTGCGAAGGAGCGGGAGGTGAGGTGGTCATCCTGGCGAGTGAAGCGTTCCAGGGAGCTCTCACCACACCGGCCGCTCAAATCCTCGTTCTTGCTGCGATCGAACCAGTTACTGAGGTAGTGGAGCTGTGGGGGGAAGGGGTGGAGTTACAAAGTGTCATGAGAAATTCATACAGTACAGATAAGGTCATCACCATCATCATCATCATCATCGTCATCAATATCATGATGGAGTATAAACCTGGCAGTTTTCTCTATTACCAGGTTTATGGCACACGTGCAATATTGGGTATTCTTCCAAGCAGGTCTTCAGACAGGCAAACTTCACAACCCTAGCACCTACCAGCCTGAATTATCAACTTTTTTCAGTCATGAGTTGTGTGGCAGTTTCCTTAGTCTCATCCATCCAGGGTCATCCCTTTCAGATGTAACCATATAGGCTTACCTCAGGATAATGCTTGGTATTCAAGGATTTCACTTATAAAATAAAATACAGAGCATAACAGCTCTGTAATGTCCTTAAAACTTCTATCTTCCTTCTCATATACATATACTAACAATTCAAACACAGTTATTCCTCCATTACCGCAGAAATTTGTTACCTGAATGGCATTGTGTTCAGCATGAATTACATTACAGACTCTCTTGAAAACCATTCTCTTTCATTCTTTTTTACACTGAGCATTGCTCTTCTGAACTTTCTCTATCTATCTATCTATCTATCTATCGCTTTGACGCCTCGCTCTCTCCGGGAACTCCCACCAAGGGGGTGGCCACGGCAGAAGAGTCTCCAGTTTTCCCTGTTCCAGCACTCCCTCCTCACTTTCTCCATCCCCCCCCCCCCCCCTCACACTTCTCTCTCTCACATACTCTTCCACTCTGTTCTGCCATCTAACCGGAGGTCTACCTCTCACACCAGGTCCCACAACTTCACTATCGTACACCTTCTTTACAAACTCCACACTTTGCATTCTCTCTACATGTCGAAACCATCTCAGTGTATTACGCTTCACTCTCTCAACCACTCCACACTCAATACCAATTGCCTTCTCACTCATACCACATCTCGCATACACACTCTCATTACTTTTTCCATCCCAACCTAGTAAGTCCACATGCTCCTCTCAAGTAACTCATTTCCACAGCACCTATTCTCGACTGATGAGCCCTACTCCATGTCCATAACTTTCTCAATACAGTATATGCTTCCTCCCCTCAAGCGAATATGCAACATTTGCCAAGCCTTTTCTGTTCAACTCCCTAATGCATGAGTTAACTGATACTCTTCAACTTTCGTATACACAACTGGTTAACTCTGGAAAACTCTACTTCCATCCATCTTCCCCCTTACTATGACTTATGTTCCTTCAAATGCAACATTTTTCGGCATCTGGAATGATATTGGGCATGATTTTGGAGTTCTCCTACTTTATATTTTATCATCTCACACGTGAGGAACAGTAAGCAGGCTTTCAGCCTTTAGTCCTCATCTTCTTTAATATATTAAAAAAACTATAATGTCCATGCCATGCACTTTTAAAGTCTTCTTTACTATAGGCAATAATTTCCTTGTCTTACAGACACACTGCTTAACAAATACATTTTTGTAGTCTTTCACCATTCACACACAGTCATTCTGAGCACCTCATTTCTCCCACCTGGGCCATCAGGTCCTTCTGTGCACTAGTCTTAGCTTTGTATACTTCTCTTATTTCCCTATGACGGCCTGTCAAATGTACTTCCTTGTTACCTCCATTTTTCTATATGAGAATTAATCTCTATCAATAGAAAGGCACTGACTGTACTTTATCATTAGTTTCTCATGCACAGAAACTTTTATCTTCTAACAATTAAGTCACAGTACACTATGGGTCAGAAACATCAGCAATAATAGCAGTTAAAGACTTGAAAACCTGACATGTATTTATGGTAATAAGCATTTCCCTCTGTCTGTTTACTCTTCTAACTGTATCCTGAACTTATTTCTGCGGCTGTATTATTGGTTAATGTATGGTGTTGTCACTCACAATTGGCATGCCCTTCACATTTCAGTAAAGTTAATGTAAAAAATAGAGGAAAAATGGCTTAAATTAACCCCTTGGGTCACTGATTTTCTTTGCAGTGAATAAAACTATTGGGATGCCACCAGAGCTGGGCACTTTCAAGAACATTTTCACAAACCGCATAATTATTCCGTAAGTGCTGAAGTATGGTTTGTGCTTTTGCATTACAGTATTGGCATTTTTGTGTTACAGAAGTAAAACTGCAAACACAAATCTGTCCTCAAAATTTCCTTGTAGCTGAGCTCGTTAGTGCTACCACTGGTCACCAGGCAGTGTCAGGATGGATGCGTCATCCTTCTTGGCACCACTAGGGCCCTCGCTTCTCCCACCAAGTAATTCAGTTAAGAGTGAGCACTGAGCAGTCACAGCCACAGTACAGCAGTCATAGCTCCGGTCTACCAATGCTTTGTGTCTTGTTGATTCTTCGATGTTTAATTATTAGTTATGTAAAACTGCTCTCCTCTTTGATATTTACACTAATTGATTTGAGTTGTGATACTGTGAGAGCTCTGCAGCCATGGTGAGACTGTTTTCCCAGGGGTCAGATATAATGAAGCCTAAGAGGGTCAGCTTGAGCTCTGAGACCTTGAATATTTCATTTTCATGAAGGAGAACATGGACTTATTAAAATTGGATTTGGCCCAGTTGAGCTTGCTGTAGGAGGAAGATTGAGTCTGAGGGATTGACGTTGACTCAGTAACATTATACATTGTAACAATAACAGTACTGAGTTATAGACAGTGGGCAGTGCCAGATACGAACACTTGTAGAAAAGCTTTGAGTTGTACAGTGAGTTCAAGTTGTCAACAGTCAGAGTTAACTTAATATAATGTGTATACAACCATACATAATGTACAGTTTTCTTTAAAGTGTCCATGTTTCGAAATTTATTAATTTATTAGTAACCAAGTTAGTAATAATAATTTCCTGAATTTTTAACTGTACGGTATATAAAATGATTATTGCTATATTTCAATACATCAATACTGGGTACAATATATGTATTAAAACAGTATTGTTTATTCTAAAATAGCACTATATTTAGTCTTGTTATTAATTTTCTGGATACTTTTCATAGTTAAGATTGGAAAATGGTTTATGTTTGCTGTACATACAGCAAATGTCAAGCAGTTTGCAGATATGTGGGAAGGTATGGGTTTAAGTTTGCAGATTTCTATTTGCAAAAGTGAATTTGAGAGTGAAGAGCCGAGCACTGGATATAACAGCAGTCAGGAAAGTGCAGTCATTGTGTTGAAGGGGTTTATCATAATTAATTCATGACCTTCCCAGTACGTATCCTCACTGTTATGAAGGCACCAAAAGTTGTGAATATTGTTGTATCTCTGTAACACATGTCAACATTTACTTTGGTACAGTACTGTGCAGTAAATCTAAGAATATAATAAAAGTAAATTAAAATTTAGAGTACAACTAAGTAAAGTACACATTTGCGTGTGGAAATATATTTCTATGAATGTCTATACTGAGGATGAAACCAGGATACTCGCAATGTGAGACCCATTCATTAACCATTGCACCACCACAACCAGTGGTGGTGGTGGTGGTGCAGTAGTTAGCGACTGGGTCTTGCATTGCGAGTATCCTGGTTCGATCCCCAGTGTGGACATTCATAAAAATAAAATGTAGAGACCAAAGCCTCCCCTTTGCTCTCACCGTAACAATGGCACCAAAAGCTCCAAAGAATATCCCACCCAGGACATCCCACCAGTGATGCTTGTTGTCCCAGACACGAGACTGGCAACAGATAAGGGTCCACACAGCCCACACCAGCTGTAGCCATGGTCCTGCCAGCAGTGACCAACGGCGCCACAGTCGCTGATGGATGTACACCTACCAAAGGAATATATTATATCATTATTAAGGAAGAAAAACATCAATAGATATGATAAAGAAATATACTGTAAAGTATTATCATCTGGGACCATACTTATGGTGGTGCTTTACTATATGTAGTCTTTGGCAGTGTCTTTTGGAATTCATCTGAGCCAACAACCTACCTCCAGTACTTCACAGCATAAATTATTGTATAAATGTGCCTCAGTCATTGGGTATACTGTATAGCCTTTCTGTTGGCTTTCTCCAATCAGAGCCAATCCTGTAAGATAAAACTCTGTGTGAAGCACAAACTTGAGGAAAATAATGTACGCATTGATAAAGCTGAAGTTGACATTTTTGGTTCAGGCTGCTACAGTATTAACATACTCAAGATAGTTTCTCAAAGTAATTTATTGTTGGACCATTTCCAGATCTATCTCATGACCCAGTGAAGGCATGTACAGTAGTATTATTGGAGTTTTGTGTACATGGACCTTCATGGCACTGCTGTGTACCGGTATCAAGAATCATAACCAGAGGAAAATTTGGAATACTGTACTAACATCTTAAAATTATCATACCCACCGCTGGTCTAGACTACATTGTCAAGATAACTGAAGACAACCAAGATTTTATGTTCTCATTACAGTACAGACATGCACAGACTGAACATCAACATGTAACATGATTATTACCACCTTCACACATACAGTATTCTGTACTGTATAGTCACTTTATAGCTGTCATTAGCATCTCTATTATTTCAGTGAGGATCATTGCATCATTGGAAAAATTAAGGTCTATCACCTTTAGGTTTGTGCCTGATGTCCCATTGGAACTTTGTTTTACTATCCCAACAATTATGTAGTCCATACAAACACCGAAAAAAGTGCATGGGCAAGGGCACACCCCTTGCCTGTGAAGGTTCTTGTAGCATACCCATGTATTTATTACTGTATGTAAATACTTATTGATTATGTTTCATTACTTTTTTACTACAGTGAAGAAATATTGGCAAAGTGTTGTGGCAAAAAGGTTCCTTCTCAAGTGTTGTCGACCTTTGTAATACAGTCCACTAAAGACATTAGTTATTCCCCATCTGCATTTGTGACAACTGAAGAATATTAACAAGCTGTCAGTGGCCACTTCTTGTTTGATTCACATTTTTATCCTGTGGTAGTGTACTATATTTGTAGAATTAAATGGAACTGTTTCATTTTATTTAACTAATATCTGGTCTCCTACAGCTGAGGTATCAGGCCTGTTTGAGTTATACAGTACAGTAACACATCCATGAAAATATCACCTATATAAAGTACTGTACAGTTTATATCTATTCAGAATACCTTTCTCTCAGCGCAACACTATACACTGCTACACCCCCGTTCCCTCTGGAGGTTCTCTCTCCTGAGGTAAGGAGGGAATAGCCCCTTTAGGATGTATAGGTAGGACCCCAACAAAATCTTGCCTACAGGTAGTTAGGTGAAGATGTTGCTGTTCTGCCTTGGCCAGTATTTAAGAGGAGCTCTCAACAGGGGAAAAGGTATCAGTTCATAGAGATGAATGAGAATAACCTGAAGGAAGTCCTCTTTGACTGAATGGAGTGAATTGTTGTCCACTGTATAAAAACTTTAGTTGTGGACAGTTATTTTGAGTCAATCTATTGCATCCAGTTGTACGACACAGAAAGAGGAACCAAAGTTTAAATAAAACGAATGGTCATATGGTAGTTATAAAAACAGTAATATCACTAAAAAATGAACCTTGTACAGTACTTAAAATACTCCATCTGAGAGCTTAAGTTCAGTGAGGTACCTGGGCATTTGATAAAAATGTTGTTGATAAAGAGAAAGGACTTTTTGAGCACTGTACAAAAGGTCAAAAGAAATAATGGGATAATGACATAATAAAAGAACTCACAATCATGAAAATGGATGAAAAGACAGACACAGCAGCATGGCCAGAGGGGAAGGACTTCATGGTGTCAACAAGATTGGAATGGGATAGCTGCAGGGGGTTGGTGCAATCACGCCACGACACTCTTATGTACCTGTGGAGAACAAAGTGACCCATGTTAATATCTATACAGTACAAGAATCTCACACCTCCTAACTGTTCTTCTTGCATCAGGGAAACTGGAAGGTGAGACCAATGTGCTTAAGTACTAGGGAAGATTCTGTGTTTTGTTATGATGAGGATAGTGTATACAGAGTTTATTTAGTTAAAAGACACTGGAATAGGTGATGATTTCCAGGGATGTGTATATGTGTTGTATTGGTGGGGCTGGTCTGATTTCTTAGATCTGGGGCACAAAGATAAATGTAACTAGTGCGCAAAGTCGGAGAGAAATATAATCCAGCCACTCGATGAGTCTCCCGAAACAATGACAGTAGTGTGGTATCCATTTGGGCATGACTGTCTACCCACAGTACCTAATTATTGCTCTCTCACTGTAATTCTTGATCTGCACTCCTTACCCTCTTGGATCTACCTCAGCCTTCAGTCTGTCTCAAGAGTTTAGCTTATATTCTATAGTGTTTCAAAAAGCCAGTAAGGCCAGAGGTTGACTGGATGAACATTCCCACACTGTTAATTAACTTTAAAAACAATAAAGAGAGCTAGACTTCTGGATCCAGCTAGAAAACATTTTGACCACGATAAACAGCAAATGAACATGTATAAGTTTTCATCTTTTGTGGTCACTGAAATAATGTACAGTACTGTATATTATACAGGAAACTCACTTCTCATGGCACTGTTCAAGTGTGATGTTGGGTCTGCAGGTCTCCCAGAAGTTGGGTCTGGGTTCACCAACAGCAACTTTGGTGGCATCAGTAAGGAAATACATGAAGAGGCCCCCAACAAACAGGTCACTGGTGTAGCTCCAGCCCTGAGACACTGCCAGGCGCAGCGGGGATTTGTTATTCTCTAGGTCCGAGGGAGGTAGTGCCCACTCTATGATGGTCATCTGGGGTAGGGGAGATAACAGTAATCATTAATAAACAAACCAAATTACAACTTATATAGTATTGTACTGTACAATACTTTTAACCAACTGCAAATTTACTTTTCAATCAGTGTACCTATTTTAACATTTTGCAGACTCAGTAAGTACTTAAATTACAGTACTGTATACTGTACATGATAACTAAACACACATTCTACCAATAGTATCTGTATGTCCTCTTCTACATATACCACTGCATCAATGGCAACAAGATTGTTTGACTATGCAAACTTCCACCAAGCTTGAGCATCCCATAACATTCCACCACTATATGCTGTAGGCTACATACATACAAGGCTGAGCATCTCTCACAAAAGGTTTAGAAAATCTATGGGCAGTCCCACAGATATATCACACTCATTATTATTTTTAAAGTCATGTAAGTCTAGGACCATACTGCCCACAGTTCAACTTCATGTCTAACAACCATAAAAATATACATTCTGCATTCAGATGATCATTTGGATTTGAAAACTTAATCACTTGTTGCCAGTCATGAAACCCACCTTTGGAAAAAAAAAAAACAACTAAGTAATTCACACAGGTTTTAGTGTACCGTATGTAATCTTGCTAACAATCATAAAACTCACTAAAGAGACAAACAGACAAACATACAACCCACTAAAGAAACAAACCGACAAACATACAACCCAGTAAAGAGACAAACCGACAAACATACAACTCACTAAAGAAACAAACAGACAAATATAGTGAACCCAAATCATAACCTCTTCCTGTACTATTTTTATCATTGTTGATAAATCTGGAGCAAATGATTCCTCCAAACACTTCCAAGCAACAGAACATCATTAGTTTGGTTCGTCTGGTCCTGTTTCCTGGCATAGGCCTACTTTGGAGGAATCGAGGAGCTCCAGTTTACCAAAAAGAAACTCTCCCCTTAATGCTGTCTACTGTAATGCTGTCTACTTTTGTACAGTCACGGTTAAAAGTCCTGCCTCGGATGCGTGAAAGTTGAACCATATTTTAGTGAACCTGATGAACCAATAAATATCACAGTGACTAACACCATTTTTCGAGGCAGTTTCATTCGAATGCGTTGCAGGACTATTGACCGTGACTGTACGTACTTACCTTTCGTAGTTACAGTACTTCTTAAATTAAATGCAGAGAGAGAGAGAGGGAGAGAGAGAGAGAGAGAGACACACACACCAAGCTAGCTCAAGTTACGTACCACAAAGAAGGGAAGGAAGAGTCCTATGGAGAGCAACGTGACGACTGATATGGTGTCCCTCTCATAGCTTCTCCTGATGGTGGGGTCGTCACAGCTGACCACGGTGAAGGGCGGTGTGAGTATACCCAATGCTGTCACTATCAAACACCCTGCCACTGTGGAGAGAACAAAAAAGAAGATTTAGGACTTTATGCCTATCGACTCATGGTGGTGTTGGTCATTAAGGCAGTCACACGTACAGTCTTTGAGAGAACAACATGAAGTTAGTATTATATATAGGCTTAGAATTATTCATGATGCACTTACACATAGGCCTTTATATTAGATTATAGTTCATAATCCACATTTCTATCGGCTTGTAATTTATGATCCACATTTATTTTGGCTTGTAATTTATGATCCAGATTTATAATTATAGGCTTGTAATTCATGATCCACAGTTATTTAGGCTTGTAATTAATAATCCACTTATATTTTGTCCTTTATATAGGACTATGTTGCATTATATTCATGATTTACATATGTTTAGGCCTAGCTACTATGCCTGATATAATGTATGGTTGGCCACAGGAATTCCTACACAGGCTATTTGGAAAGACAGGTAATTATTCTGGAAGTAGGCTAGCTCCTGCAGTGAATGGTCGACCTAGTGATTGAGTGATTAGCAAAACAACAGACCTAATAATTATGTTGTATTGCAGTTACGTCGTCTGACATTTCCTATAATTATGTTAGTTGTAAGCCCTAGAAAACAACAGCGTGTGTAGCCTACGAATTCTTGTGGCCAATAGTAGGCTACCACTGAGGGGATTAATGTTGTATTTAGCCTAGACTAGAGTGAGGACTGTATTATGTTCCTTCATCAGTATCAAACATACAGCCAATGTTGAGGACCACAGACCTATAAGTAACTACTGCATATTGTGGCCTGAAGTGGTGGGACAATAGGTCTACTAATAGGCTACTGTAGTTTGCCCCACCCCATCTATTGTCTATAGTTAATTTTATACTACTCTGTGGACATTTAAAAAAAATTGTTCTTTATTTGTGTAAGGTGGGTATTGCAGTAATGGGAAGATGCCTACTAGACTAATTAAATTTTCCCACCTGAGAAATAAATGAAAGTTCGAGTGATATATAATTACACTAAGTCGTGTTTTGTTTTGTGATGCCTAAATAAACACATTGCATTTACAGAATTGTAAGTCACAGTAATGATGATGAATGACTGCAGTGATCCAAAGCTGGCCATTTTCGTATATATGGAAGTGTAAGAGGAAGGTATAGGGTATCTCTGCAAACTCTTGCCATATATAGGGAGCTGGGCAGAATAAAGGTGAACCTGAGTAGCCTAGTATGTGCAGGAAATTCTCTTGAGGGAAAGAAGCATGCATGAAGGTGTTAAGCAGAGCGAAGTCTAACGTACCAAAGATAGAAGACTGGCAGAGTGACACATTTATGAGGTAAAGAAAAGGATGATGTAGACTATGTATTAAATCACCATGAGGAGGGGAGTTGACGAGACAAAATTGAATGTCCTTTGCCTTTCCCCTGTCCAGTAGTGCTGTGAAGGGTTACTAAGGTTTAAGGTGGTTGTTTGATGGGCAGAGTTGGAGTCTACGTAGCCCTTCAAACAGTGCAACAAAACACACATCCTACTCGTACTGTACACTAAGGTTATCCTGTTTTCTTGGTATAGTTTGGAGGAATCAGTAGCACTCCAGTTCTCCCAAAGCATATTATCCTCTTTGGCTAAACGGGAGATTCTTTTAGGAGTAAATTGGTGGGCTATACTGATTCCTCCAAATTATGCCACGAAACAGATCCACCATAAATTAAGGGTCGTCTGTTTCCTGACATAATATGGAGGAATCAGAAACCTTTCATTATTCACCAACAAGAGAATCAATCTCCCTTTAAGGACCCTGTGTTCGTGTATGAAAATTGGAGGCTTCTGATTCCTCCTGATCATGCCACAAAACAAGCTCCTTCCATATAAGTGGTGTTTCGTAGCAATATTTGAAGGACTCATTTATCTCCAATTTTCTGACTACACCACAGGGTCCCTTAAGCCACACACACATACACACACACGCGCGTGAAAATGTGAGCCAACCTCTGTAGCTTAATTTTATGTAAGATTAATAGTATACAACACAATACAATGTCATATAGTGGGTAGGAATGGTTCAGATGTTAGTTGGAATAACATTGAAGACTTCCCCTGTGACCTCGCTAAGGGTACGAAGCCTATGTCCCGAGTCGAATTATGATCAGTGTGTATAACTAATGGCGAATTTTTTTTTTTTTTTTTTTTTTTTTTTTTTTTCAGGTCGTAGGGATGTGAAACTGTAACAACAACAGTCGAATATCCTGCTGCTGCTCAGTTCTATTCCTGCGTTGGGTAAGTAGAATTGGCAGATTATATTTTTATGTGGGTGAGATACAAATTTTTTTATACTAGGCTTGTTAAAATTTCGTGCGGTTTACAACATCTAAGAAACAACATTTGGAACCATTATACCTCAGACTCCCTGGACTGTGACCCTGTGATTGTGTATGAAATTTGAAGGCTTCCGGTTCCTCCTAATTATACCACGAAACAATTGAGCCTCTTCTTCCATAAAGGTGGTGTTTCGTGGCAATATTTGAAGGACTCATTAACCTCCACGTTTCTGACTACATCACAGGGTCCCTTAAATGTCACTGTGGTCCACAAGCCTGGATACAAAATTTGGATAGTATTGAATCTTGATCGACTATATGTCCTTCTGTCGACTTAAGGGGGTAATACATTTTTGGTACATTAACACGCCTTGATTCCTCCGTAGCATATCAGGAAACAGGACCATACAGATTGACATAAATAATGGTGGCCTGTTGCTTGGAATAGTTTGGAGGAATCAACAGTTTCTCTAGATTCACCAACACTGTACACTCCCCCTATACACGAGACAGTTAACGTTGTGAAGTCGTGAAATATCTTAGGGATACTCAGAGATGTGAATGCCTGTCTGTATGTGAAGTAGCTAAATCACGAAGCTATTTTCTTTCTCGTGGGTGCTTCTACTAAATGCCTCTGGTGGTTCCCTGGTGAGTATAGCCTTCCCTGGAGCTATAGTGACGCCACCTGTACTCAGAAACAAACCTTATCTAGTCATTCACACTGTTTAAACCTTACTATGATTACAGCACTTCACCTTAGGCCTTCCTCATCTAGTTCTCCCATCAGACAACTCACTTTAATCATTCAAGAGTAGCGATTTTTTACCGTATCTAATTCTTATTTTCATCGACAGTTTCCCTCAACAATGTAAATATTATGCCCCAATGGTTTTGATTATTAAGGACCCTGTGATAGTGTATGAACATTGGAGCCTTCTGATTCCTCCTGACCACGCCAGGAAACAAGATCCTACCATATATAAGTGGTGTTTCGTGACAATATTTGAAGGATTCTTATAGCTCCAATTTTCTGACTTCATCACACACAGGGTCCCTTACAAGAAATTATTGCCCAACTCTGTATAGATTACAATGTCCTTGGTTACTAAATATTATTGATATCTTGTATTCTCATGGATAAGATTATAATAACGATATACTGTATATATATATTTTTTTTGGTGACGAACTAATGTCAATAAAAACATGTTATTTGGCTTTACAGATAAGATACTGTTGTTGTGTCTCATTCCATCGATCGTGCCTCTGTTATTTTCTATATCCCAATCTTCCCCTTGTTTCTTGCCATCCTTAGCATCCTTATAGCTCCTCCTCTGAATTTCCTTATGCCGATTTATTTCCCTTCCTTCCTTACACCTCATGCCTAATCTGCTCCTTCACCTCATTGATCTGATTTCATTTATTTTTACATATGTCACCTTTTTCAAACCACATTACCTCATATATTTTATTTTTTTCTTTCCAACCTTCCTCCTCCTCAATTAAGTTTTCATGTGCCCCTCCGAAGCCTTTCTAGGGACCCTGTGATGTAGTCAGAAAATTGGAGGTTGGCAAGTCCTTCAAATATTGCCACGAAACACCACCTATATGAAAGGAGCTTGTTTCGTGGCATATAGTCAGGAGGAATCAGAAGCCTCCAATTTTCATACACGAACACAGGGTCTTCAAGGGGACCGTATATTGTGGCCTAATGTGGATGCTAACATATTCTTCAAACCTATGTATGAAAAGTGGAGGCTTCTGATTCCTCTTGACCATGCCACGAAACAAGCTCCTTCCATATAGGTGGTGTTTCGTGGCAATATTTGAAGGACTCATTTATCTCCAATTTTCTGACTACCGTACATACGTCACAGGCTCCCTTATTAAGCATAGACAAGGAATCAGCATCTTTTCCATTTTGCTGATAGCTTAGAATTCCCTGAACCTCCCGGCCTTTTCCTCGTTCTAGTCCTTTTCTGTCTGTCTCCCTTTTTATTTAATTTATAGCGAGGCGGGAGAAGGAAGAATGGTATGGTATGGTAAGGATGACGTACTCGTAGTTGGTGAATATTGACAGAGCATATGGACGTTAGTTAGTTTATTTGTTTTTTGTTTATATCATGTTGTAATCATATCGCCTTATTTATTTACCCCTGAGTGATGTGTGTGTGTGTGTGTGTGTGTGTTCAGTTTTCTTTTTTTAATGTCAACATCCGGACTGGAGGCTGTCAGTAGCTATTTTCAACTTCCACTCTCCAACACACACACAGTACTTTAATGGTTTGGGCGCCCCTTAGGACCCTAGCCACTGCCTTTCAATTCTCCAACTGTCCCTCCTTTCCCACTAACTCCTTCGTGCTTACTGTACAGCCACAATCAAATATCCACCGACACTTTCCTTCCATTGTAATAAATATCTTGGTAATAAAGAACAACACGTGTATGATTTTGTAGCACCTCATAATAATAATTGAGGGGGTTGAGTTGACGTAAGGTGTTGTATGAATATATTTTGATATGATATTGATTTATTTGCACGATGGAAGGAAAGTGTTGGTGGTTATTTGATTGTGGCTGTACATCTTCTCTATCACCTCCTACTCCCTCGTCCTACAAGGTCTTCCAGTTCTAGGACGGTCTTCTTTCATCCTCATATCAATCTCCAACATTGTCACTCCCTCACCCCAACCAACCCCATCTCCAGTTATGAATATGAGCAAATCCTGGCCACCTCAAATGTAGGACACACTCAAATCGTCACGTCTATCATTGCAATTGAGGCCAAGTATATAAAATCAACTTAAATTTAGTCACACTGTACAGCTTAGATTTTCTTTTTACACAGAGAGAGAGAGAGAGAGAGAGAGAGAGAGAGAGAGAGAGGATCGACAATGTAACCACTTTCTCTGTACCGTTAGGAGATGATCATTATGCTTGTGTTGTGTAACGTTTGTCCTGTGTCATGCTTATTAGTCATCACGTCAATAAACAACTCACTAATTATAGCTATAACTCCAGTGAAGTAACCAAGATCAAGTACAGATTAGATTATGTGTCACCGACGTTCACAGCTGATAAGATTGTGTTATAATGTAAGGTAAAGTTAAGGTGGCTGAGATCTGGAATAAAACATCAGATTTGTAATAAAACAGCAGGTATAGTTATTAGTCTATCTTACTTAATGTGTGTGTGTTCTTACGTATTTGTATCTTTATGGGATGTGTGTGTGTGTGTGTTTTTTTTTTTTTTTTTACCTATTTGTGTGTGTGTGTGTAAATGCTGAGGTTCAAGGTAAAAGTGGTGGTCGAATGAGTATAGGAATTATAAGTATAGGCAACAGAGTATTATATTATTATTAAACCCTGTAGCCTATAATATGAGTGAAGGAAAGAGAGGACAACAACAACTACGACAACTGTATATGGCAGTATCTCACCCAGGCTAGACACATTTCAAGGACTACCATGGTTAAGGGGGAAATTCTGTGTTGGTAAATCTCGAGCAACTGAATTCACCAAGCTATTCCAAGCAACAGAACACCATTAGTTTTGCTCTCCTAGTTCTCTTTCCTGGCATACTTTGGAGGAATAAAGGCACTCCATTGAAACAATAAGTGAATTAGGCCACGGTACCCCCTTAATTAAGTACAGTCACGAGCACTAATAAGTATACAGCTATGGTTGAAGCTATGAGGAGTCCAATTCACCATGGAGATCTTGTGGTGTGTTTATTTACTGTCTCTAGGTAGTCGAAGTAAACACACCTGAATACTTATGAGTGCTCGTGACTGTAGCCTACTTAATATTTAGAACAAATTTATTACATACATTCTATGCTGACGAAACTCACTTGTATACATTTGCCATGGCATCATTCAAGGACGAGTCCATAATTAATGAAGGTAAAACAGGAGTCACTATTTTTTTTTTTACTAAACAAAAATCGGTGGATTATAATATTTACCGGTATTCAATAACTTTTTTCAGTATGCACTTATTAAAGAGTAATTAATTGGAGTGTAATTTATTTAACTTACTGATCCATACAAATTTCCGCTTGTGTCGTTTGAAGAAAGCAATGCGTTTGAGTCGCCTCGCTCGCACCTCCTTATCAGTGGTTTCACTCGTCATGCTGATCACCTTTTTCTCCTCTCGTCACTGTTTTCAGACAGACATACATACATATATACACGCACGCACTCTATAAGATCATGCTAAGTTGTGTTACCACCATATAAAGTGTCGTAACAACACCTATATGGTAACACGTGTGAATATAACAATGAAACGGGGAGCGTCTCTTTACATTTCACGCAAATTTAAGCTGCATAGATTGTCATTCAGTTACTGTTGTTTATCACTAATGTATTGTGTATCATGGTCATTTTCCGTGTGACATGATGGTTTGAATAGAATGTTTTATACACAGACACCTGGACAGCTCCCACTAGTCCCACAACACTATAACTGTAAGACTGGTGTGTGTGTGTGTGTGGTGATGGTGAGAGAGAGTCTAGGCATGTTGATGAAACCTACCAGCAGAGCTACCACCACACAGGCTATATTTGATGTGTATTTTTACCTTGACGTGCCTTACAGGTTTCCTTATGTTTCGCTTCGAGCTTAGCTTTGTGTAAAATTGTAAGGATGTTATTGTATCATCTCTTCATGTATTGTAACTTTGTAGCGAACAGAATGAGGATAAGTTTGAATATATTACGGCTAAAAATGTTGCATACTCCCTATATGGCACCATACCTCAGCTGATTGGACGAGTTGCCACCAACAGCCATTACTTTATTCAATTTTTGTTTTAAGCATTAGAATAGAAGAGTAATATAATATAATATATACTTATATATTTACTTAGCTATATATTGTTTAGCTGACGACCTTTCATCACTCAACAACGTCTATTAATGTTGTGCAGAGATTGTTCATATAAACTCCAGCAGTGTTGCCTTCAGATGAACTATATTACTTGGTTTCTCACATTACTTAGTTTGATAACAATGCTTCAGACACTTATGTAATGGTAAGGAATTCGTTCTATTTATATGTACTGTATAATATTATTGAGTACGTGGGTAGAGATAATTATTATATACTGCAGGTCAAGATAAGCAACTGATGAGTATAAACAAAAAACTTTAGATAGAGTGCACGGGACTTTGTGTGAGGTTTAAGGATTATATTACGGGTTGGGGATGCTATTGTTGTAGTGGTGATGGTGGTTCTTTTGAGTGTGCATGCTGTAGCTGGCTCCATACTTGTATAGGAATACATGTGTGTGTGTGTGTGTGCGTGCAATTATTTATAACTAAGGGACCCTGTGATGTAGTCAGAAAATTGAATATAAATGAGTCCTTCAAATATTGCCACGAACATCACCTATATGGAAAGAGCTTGTTTCGTGGCATAGTCAGGAGGAATCAGAAGCCACCAATTCTCATACACGATCACAGGGTCCTCAATGATTTTATTCTGTTACTGAATGGGGTAGAAGAATCGAAGGTCAATTAGTTAATGATAATAACACTTATCAGAACAAAACATGATTATATAATAGTTATCCACAACCCACACTTAATAACTTAATAACAATGAAAACTTTAAGGTTACTAAGCTGTTGCCTATACTGTTGAGAAATGTATCAACGATTAAATACTTCACACTGTTGAGATTTAAAAAGAAATAAAAAAACTGGTGTTATGAACTGATTCTCTATTTCATTCAAGTCTAGCATGACGTATTTATGGTGACAGCTTATAATTACTATGTTACAGTCTCAGTTAAGCCTGAATTAAGGACCTATGCACATACCAAGGTATAAAATCCAAAGGTTCTTTTCTAAGTAAATGACATTACTACATTTTGTATAAGAACTAAAAGTACCGTAAATAAATCCCTTCGAACTTATACCATTCTAGCTGTGGTCGAGTTAAACTGGAAATCACTAACGACTAGAATTACGGTCAATATATGATTAGAATCTTTGGATGTACAGTCACGAGCATCAGTAAGTATTCAGGTGTGCTTCCAATACCGAGAGACAGTAAATAAATGCACAATAAGGTCTCTATTGAAATTAGTTCGTTGGTGAATTGGACTTTTCAAAGCTTTAACCAAAGCTGTATACTTATTAGTGCTCGTGACTGTACCCTACTCCCTTATTTGAGACAATAACGGGAACAACTTTAATTTTAATCAGTATATCCATCACCATCTACATAATATTACTACTGTTTCTCATTAACCCGCTTTTTAACACGAACCTCACTCAACCAGAGCCAAGCTAGTGATACAAGTCCTTGAATGGAAAGTGAAGAAAGTTAAAGCTGGTCAGATGATGGAGAAAGGAATTAAGGGCATTAGTAGTAGTAGTAGTAGTAGTAGCCTAGTAGTTGTAGCAGAAGTAGTAGTAGTAGTAGAAGACTGTTTTATATGTGTATTCTTAAAAATAATTATTATACTTAATAGGATTATTGTAGGATTTAAATTTGTGTTCGGGTTTTGTGTGAGTGTAGCTGGGGAGGAAGACTGACAGCTAATTAATAAAACATACTAACAACAATGGAGCTTACTTTAAATGATAGAAAACCTTACAGAGAATAAAGAGAAAACGGTGAATTATCAAGGAGGGACTTGTTGTTTTGGACCTTGTACTAAACTTAAACACAGAACTTTAAAAAAAAATATATAGCGAGGTGTGACAGTCATTGATACCTTGACTCTTATAAGCCCTCCAATTAGACGAAAGAATCACATGCCTCTGAAGGGACTATAATATACTTTTGGTACATCAGAGTAACTCGATTCCTTCAAATTATTCCAGGAAACGGCCAGAATAACAAAATTAGTGGTGACTAGCTGTGGCTTGGAATAGTTTGGAGGAATAATTTTTGCTCCAGATTTACCGACACTGTACTTACCATCCCCTTAAGAGACCCCAGCTGTATTGCACTCAGAAAATTGGATATAAATGAGTCCTTCAAATATTGCCACGAAACACCACCTATATGGAAGGAGCTTGTTTCGTGGCATGGTCAGGAGGAATCAGAAGCCTCCAATTATCATACACGAGCACAGGGTCCTTAAGGGGGTATATAGCACACTGTTTTGGGTGGTAAATCTGGAGCAAATGATTCCTCCAAATTATTATAGGCAACAGGATACCATTATTTTTCTTCATCTGGGTCTGTTTCCTGGCATACTTTGGAGGAATCGAGGCACTACAGTCTATTTAAATTATTACTATCCCCTTAAACATACCCTCCAGGATCTCTCGGTATTAGTAACTTGTCGTAGAGCTCCAGAATAACAAACAAAGGAGTCAGAGGTTTACAGGTATGTACGATATACTTGCTTTGGTTACTGTAAATATCATTGTGGTGGTGTCTCTCTCTCTCTCTCTCTCTCTCTCTCTCTCTCTCTCTCTCTCACAGTTGCCACCTCCCCCCCCCCCCTCTCTCTCTCTCTCTCTCTCTCTCAGTTTCACAGTTACCATCTCTCTCTCTTTCTCATACACACACAGTTACCACCCTACTCTCTCTCTCTCTCTCTCTCTCTCTCTCTCACACACAATAACCATACACACTGAGAGGAGGTGAATCATGGAGCACTTCCTGTCCCTCTCTCTTCTGGCTGCCTTACCCACCTTTTCCTTCCCTACCCACCTTTTCCTTCCCTACCCACCTTTCTTTTCCTTCCCTACCCACCTTTCTTTTCCTTCCCTACCCACCTTTTCCTTCCCTACCTACCTTTTCCTTCCCTACCAACCTTTTCCTACCTTAGCTCCTCCCCTTCCACACCCACCTCTACAGAATACCATGCACCTTATGCAAGAAAAGTCGACTATGCAAGGGGCAATAGACGATGACAGTGGCTAGTACGATGGCTCCATAGATAGACACAGCCTTGAGCCATCGTATACTAGTCATCGTGTTTCCTAACTCCATGAATTTAACAGCATATAAGGTCCAATATATAAGGAAGGAAGGGAGCAAAGTCTGTCGTTAGCAATCTATATAAACCTTTCTTATTGTTTTCTGACTATCCTTAAATTACGGCCTTAAAATGCAGCGTTTCACTCTATTAAATATTTCACTAATAATAATAATAATAATAATAATAATAATAATAATGATAATAAACAACATACATCTTACGCAATGAACTAGGACTGTTTCCACACGAATTTATATATATTTTTTTAAATATTGCCAAGAAAAATAATCATTCACGTGTAGTAGTAGACAGTCTTAAATCTGTATTCTCTTGATTACTTGTGTACAGTCACGTTCAATTATTGTCCTGTCAACACCTTCGAATGAAACGGCCTCGATAAATTATATATATGAAACTAGACGTTGGTGTGTAATATTGGTTCATAAGATTCACTCAAATGGTTCACACTTATTCACCAGAGTGTACAGGACTTTTGATCGTGATTGTAAGAGAAAGTTCGATAACGAATTAAGAATAATAAAAATGATGAAGAAGGAGGAGTCGTCAATTGAGATCACGGCTGAATCCAATATCAAGAGAATTAGGGCTGAAATATGACTCACAGGGTCGGTACATTTCACAGACCTTCCTCCCTTTGTCGTGTTCACCTCAAACCACACAGACACAGCAGGTCAGTCTATTGTCATCATCAAGCCACAGTTTATATTACCATACTAGCCACAGTTACCATATCTATCTATCACACAGAGTAGAGTTACCAGCACTAATAAGTAAGTATTCAGGTGTGCTTCGAATACTTAGAGACAGTAAACAAATGCACAATATGAACTCCATTGGAATTACTTCATTGGTAATTTGGAGTGTTCAAAGCTTCAACCAAAGCTGTATACTTATTATTAGTGCTCGTGACTGCGTGCACAAAAAAAATAGTTACCGTACGATGGGTACATAGTTACTGTACTCACCAAAATCGTCACACAGTTCAGTCACAACAAGTTCAGAACCGTACACAGTGTTAATTAAATCAGTTCTTTCGTTAGTGCCTACAAATCAGTTAGTACATAGTCTTAAATCAGTTCTTTCATTAGAGTGCCTGCATATATATCAGTTTGGAACGATTGTAAAGCGATGTTCGGGGTTTCAGAATCGTCCTATACTCACTGGTTGGGCGGCATCTGATTCCTCCTAACCATTCCAAGTAACGGGACACTGAAATTTAGTTCATTTTTCTATGTTTCTTTGTATAATTAGGAGGAATCGGTTGCCTCCAATACGGTAAAGCCACTATGCTTCCAAAACATTACTGCATTATCTACCGTTTTGTTTGACAGTCATAATAGTTTGATTTGACAGTGATAATAGTTTCATTTGACAGTCATAATAGTTTCATTTCAGTGATAATAGTTTCATTTGGCTGTTAACAATTTCATTTGACAGTAATAATAGTTTAATTTGACAGTGATAATGGCCTCCAATATTCTAAAGGCACAAAGCTCCCTGAACATAACCACATCCCCCACCGCTTCATTGAACAAGTGATAATTGATTTTACGTCAAATGTGTAAGACCGTGATGGACAGTGAGGTATATTATGACACAAGTTTGACACTGATAATATAATTTTGATGATGATTGCAGTTTAAAGGGGAAGCTTTGTGTTGGTAAATCTGGAGCAACCGAATCCTCCAAACTATTCCAAGCAGCAGACAGAACACCATTATTTTTGCTCGTCTGGTCCTGTTGTTTCCTGGCATAGTTTGGAGGAATCATGGCACTCCAATGTACCAAAAAAGAATTACCACCTTAAGGGACCCTGTGATATAGTAAAAAAAAAAAAAAATTGGAGGTAAATTAGTCCTTCCAACATTACCACGAAACACCACCACCTATAGGGATGGTGGACCGTTCGTGTTTCGTGGCATAGTCAGGAGGAATCAGAAGCCTCCAATTCTCATACACGATCACAGGGTTCTTAACGTGAAAATAGACACTTTTATTTTTCTTTTATATTGCGTTCAGTAATATATTGATTAAAAAACCCTAAAGCTATAAAGGGTATAAAATGATATGACAGGTTCGAGTCTATTTAGGTATGGTGTATATTTAGTGTATTCGCAACAGTCTAGAAATTATTATAGGTAGGTAGATAGTGATTTCCTTCCTGTGCTTTGTGAGGTGTGGTGCGTGTGTGTGTGTTTTTTTTTTTATTTATTGTGGTGGTGACTAAGTGTCTTATTGTGTGTGTGTGTGTCTGTATATGTGTGTGTTTTAATGTGGTGGTGACTGTGTATGTGCGTGTGTGTTTTTCTTGCGGTGGCGACTATGTATGTGCCTTTGTGTTGTGACGGGGTGTGTGTGTGTGTGTGTGTGTGTTTTAATGTGGTGGAAAATATGTGTGTGTGTTTTTTTTAATGCGATGGTGACTGTCTTATTGTTGTGACGGTGTGTGTGTGTGTTTGTTTTAATGCGGAGGTGACTATGTGTGTGTGTTTGTGTTGTGACGGTGTGTGTGTGTTATGATATGGTCTGTATAGTGACTGTGTATGTCTATTGTTTTGGTATACATGGTTTCAGTATGAGTTATAATATGGTGCAGTTAATGTGTGTGTTATGGTGAAGTGGTGGTCTGCATGGTTACTGTGTGTGTGTATGTGTGTGTGTTATGTGGCCTTGTAACCTTGTAACTGTGTATGTGTGTGAGTTATGTGGCATGGTAATTGTGTGTGTTATGATGAAGTATATATTGCATGGTTAATGTGTGTGTTATGTGGTCTGGTAACTGTGTGTGTGTGTGTGTGTGTGTGTGTGTGTGTGTGTGTGTGTGTGTTATGTGGCCTGGTAACTGTGTGTGTGTGTGTGTTATGTGGTCTGGTAACTGTGTGTGTGTGTGTGTGTTATGTGGTCTGGTAACTGTGTGTGTGTGTGTGTGTTATGTGTGTGTGTGTTATGTGGCCTGGTAACTGTATGTGTGTTATGCTTGTTTTGGGTGGTAAATCTGGAGCACATGATTCCTCCTAACTATTCCAGGCAACAGGATACCATTATTTTTCTTCACCTGGGTCTGTTTCCTGGCATACTTTGGAGGAATCAAGGCACTCCAATCTATCAAGATGTATACCATTCCCTTAATGTGTGTGTGTGTGTGTGTGTGGTGACTGTGTTTGTGTTTTGATTTAGTATGCTGTCGTGTGTGTGTGTGTGCGTGTGTGTGTTTACTGTGTTTGTTTTGATGTAGTATGCTGTCGTGCTCTGTGTGTGTGTGTGTTTGCTTTGATGTAGTATGCTGTATGTGTGTGTGTGTGTGTGTGTTTACTTTGATGTAGTATGCTGTGTGTGTATGTGTGTTAACTGTGTGTGTTTTGATGTAATATGCTGTCTTACTGTCTGTATGTGTGTTTAATGTATTTGCTTTGATGTAAAATGCTGTCCTGCAATCTGTGTGTTGTGTGTGTATGTGTATGAGTGTGGCGTGAGGACTCTGTATTATTATATGGTCTAGCAACACCCATCCACCTCCATCTCCGGTAAATATTTTATAATACTGTATACAGGGAGGAAACCGGAACCTGAACACACTCATTATATATCCTACCTAAAGTTCCCTCCGAGTCTTAAGAGTTTTGTGTTGGTAAATCTGGAGTAACTGGTGAATCTTCCAAACTATTCCAAGCAACAGAACACCATTATGTTTGCTCTTCTGGTCCTGTTTCCTAGCATATAATATACTTTGGAGGAATCAAGGCACTCCAATGTACCAAAAAAGAATTGCCTACCACATTAAGGGACCCTGTGATGATGTAGTCGGAAAAATTGGAGGTAAAATGAGTCCTTCAAATATTGCCACGAAACACCACCTATATAGAAGGAGCTTGTTCAGTGGTATAGACAGGAGGAATCAGAAGCCTCCACTTATTATCATACACGATCACAGGCTCCTGAAGGAAAAAACGTGTGATATTTGCTGAAGAAAATGATAACAATTGTCAGCTTCCTTTGCATGAAATAATGAAAACAGTGATGATAAAGAGAGAGAGAGAGAGAGAGAGAGAGAGAGAGAGAGAGAGAGAGAGAGAGAGAGAGAGAGAGAGAGAGAGAGAGAGATTGTGTGTGTGTGTGTGTGTGTGTGAGAGAGAGAGAGAGAGAGAGAGAGAGAGAGAGAGAGAGAGAGAGAGAGAGTTACAAGGAGTTACAAGGAAAAGAAGTACCCTAGGGGACCTTACGATCCATACAAAGAGGGTACCTGTGGGTTTAGTTGCGCAAGTAGGCGACCGTCCTCGAATGTGTCATGTGAAACCATCAAAGAACACTCGCACAACGGCTTAAACACCTAGACGGTGGTTTAAGGCTTTGTCTAATCTGGACTTGAACTGATCCACAGAGTTGCTGTTGACTACATCAGCAGGAAGCGCGTTCCAAGTACCGCAGATGCTGTATGTAAAGAACTTACCACACAGATCACGGTTGTATCGCTTCAGTTCAAGTTTGCAGCCATGATTCCTGGTTGTGCCCTCACTGAGTTGGAAAATGTCCCTGTAGTCTACATTGTCAAAGCCTCGTAGTATTCTAAACACTTCGATAAGCTGACCACGCAGTCTCCGGGTTTCCAAAGAGAACAGATCGAGTTCTACCAACCGCTCTTTATAGCTCTTGTGTCCAAGAGAGGGTATAAGTTTGGTTGCCCTGGCTTGCACTCGTTCCAATCTAGCGATATCCTTTCGGTAAGAAGGACTCCAAAACTGGACTGCATACTCCAGGTGCGGTCGGACAAGGGAATTGTACAGGCAAAGTACTATCTCCTTGTTCCGGTATCCAAACTGTCGCTTTATGTACCCTAACATCCTTTGGGCTTTCTTCTCAGCCTCAATACACTGCTTTGAGAACTTGAGGTCGCTGGTGATAGTTACACCCAAGTCTTTCTCAGTATCAGTGCTTACGAGAGCATTGCCCTTAAGGTTATACTCTGTTCGGGGGTTTCTGTGGCCTATATGCATAACTTTGCATTTGTTCACGTTAAATGGCATTTGCCACGTGTCAGACCACTCCCCGATCTTCCTAAGATCTTCTTGTAAGCGGGTAGTATTTCCTTCTTTCGCGACATTCATACCAAGCTTAGTATCATCGGCGAATTTGGAAATCTTGGCAACCATGTCACCATCCACGTCATTAACATAGATGATAAACAGTAGTGGTCCCAGAACAGAACCTTGGGGAACACCGCTAGTAACGGGCACCCACTCTGAAGCCTGTCCATTCACTACCACCCGCTGCCGTCTGTCACTTAGCCTGTTCTCTATCCAATTTGCCACATTTCCGTCTATGCCGTGCATGCACTTTCCGAAGGAGGCGGCGGTGGGGTACCTTATCAAAGGCTTTCTGAAAGTCTAAGTAGACAACATCGACCGCTTTATCCCGATCATGCTCACTGAAAACAAAATGGAAGAATTCCACCAGATTTGTGAGGCATGACCGGTGCTGCCGGAACCCATGCTGGGAACCCCTCAGTAGCAAATTTGATTCTAAGTGTGCTGTTATTTTGTCCACCATGATGCTCTCCATGAGTTTACAGACTATCGAGGTTAAACTGATGGGTCTGTAGTTTGACGGTTGGCTAGCATCTCCCTTCTTGAAGATAGGAGTCACCTCTGCCTCACGCCAGTCTCTAGGAACGCATCCAGTCTGGATTACCCTGTTGAAGACCATGCACAGGTGCCGTGATACCTCACCATGCACTTCTTTCAACACTCTAGGTAAGAACCCATCCGGACCGAGGGACTTGTTTGCTTTTAATTCGATTGTGTGTGTGTGTGTGAGAGAGAGAGAGAGAGAGAGAGAGAGAGAGAGAGAGAGAGAGAGAGAGAGAGTGTGTGTGTGTGTGTGTGAGAGAGAGAGAGAGAGAGAGAGAGAGAGAGAGTGTGTGTGTGAGAGAGAGAGAGAGAGAGAGAGAGAGAGAGAGAGAGAAAGTGTTATATGCTTGTTCATTTAAGCATTATAAACAAGAAATATTTCGTCTGGACATTCTGAAATTCACCTTATAGAATTTTCACTTCGTCTTGTCAAAATCCTTCTCAACATTTGGAAATCCTTCTCACCAGTTCAACATTGTTATGGACAACTTATATTCCGGGCCAGTACTTGTTGACAGAGAGAGCGGAAGGGAGAAATGATTATAAGAGGAAGTGCATGGTGTTGCCTACATTACAGACACAATCAAACATCCACCGACACTTTCCTTCCATCGTAGTAAATATCTTGGTAATAAAGAACAACACGTGTATGATTTTGCAGCACCTCATAATAAAGAACAACACGTGTATGATTTTGCAGCACCTCATAATAGTAAATAATTGAGGGGGTTGAGTTGACGTAAGGTGTTGTTGTTGTATGTTTATATTTTGATATGATACTGATTTATTTGCACGATGGAAGGAAGGTGTCGGTGGTTATATGATTGTGGCTGTACACTCGTGATACATAATTTCTGACCAGAGTGTGAGGAGCAGAAAGATTCGAATCGCCTGGTATTGCTCATTTCCCCACTCCGTACACCTATAGAGACTGAGTTCGAATGCAGGGTATGTGTGTGTGTGTGTGGTGCCTGCCGTTCGTCTCTGGTCAGGGATTACGTATCACGAGTGTACAGCCATGGCTGATAGTGCTGGACCAGGGTCCAAGGAGTGTTGGAGAGCAACTGAACAGAGTTCGAAAAAGTGAGTCTTCTAAACCTCTCTCAACGTTGAGAATGGTTTGGAAAATTCACTTGTTCGAACTCTGTTCAGTTGCTCTCCAACACTCCTTGGACCCTGGTCAAGCACTATCAGCCATGGCTGTACATACAGTATATACCTTATAGGAGATACTTGACACTCCCAACTGTTGATGTCACTCTTGTCGTGCGTCATTCCCCTCCTGACTCACTCACTCACTTGCCCCATATATATAATTTCATACAACAGTACCATAATTTCTCCTCTTGGCTAAGTACTGCCTGACCTACTTCCCTCGCTTTTAATTAAGGGGGTAATACACTTTTGTTACATTGGAGTGCCTCGATTCCTCCATAGTATGCCATGAAACAGCAGGACCAGATGAACAAAAATAATGGTGTTATGTTGCTTGGAATAGTTTGGAGGATTCAGTTGCTCCAGATTTACCAACACAAAATTCCCCCCTTAATCTCACAGTCTTTGCAATTACTCTTACAGTACCTCCATTTGTATTTGTTAGTTAGTTAGTTAAGTGAAAATTCCTAGTTAAATACAGCTGACACTTACAAGGGGAAAGTGCAGTGTTGTTGGTAAATCTGGAGCAACTGATTCCTACAAACTATTCCAAGCAACAGAACAGAACACCATTATTTTTGTTCATTTGGTCCTGGCATACTTTGGAGGAATCATGGCACCTCCAATGTAACAAAAGTGAATTACCTCCTTAATTAAGACGTTGACCCCACACTCCTTGATAGATGTATATAATATAATAATTAACTATCCAGCATCATAATCCCAGTTGCATGTATAATTATAGTGACCGTAAACAAACCTACTCCTCCATGCCACTCTGTCCTATATAGATACAATCAACACTCGTCCTCCCTCTTCTTTTCAGTTCACACATCCCTCTTTCATATAGGCCTAATTCTCAACTCTTTCTCACCTCCATGTTTTCACCACTTCATTATCGGTCTTCCTTTCCTTCCCTCTTCCACCACCTCACTCACACTCATACAGTCTTCGCCTCACACTTGCCGTTCGTTAATGGATGAAATAGCATGCAGGACTAAACACAGGTCATTAAATCAAAGTATAGTCCAATTCTCTGTATTGCTGAAGATAAAATTATTGTCCTCAGCCGATATTTTACCCAGGATATTATTTTTACCCAGGAGTCAGGAGTCAAAAGTTATCAGTCAGTCAGATACAAGTTACTGATATCACATGTCAACTTTCACCCTCAGTTGCCAAAAAAAAAAAAAAAAAAAAAAAAAAAAAAAATGAGAGAGAGAGAGAAATCTAGTCTCAGGGCACAAGTTTAATTTTAGCGTTGGGTGGGAGTGCAGATAAGGTTGGCGTCAATATTTTGCAAAGGTGAAGCTATATAAGGGAGAAGGCGTAGGGGTGGTGTGCTATTTTTTGACGCACAGTTGAGTGAACAGGTTGACTGACACTCGGGATTGATTGGATTCGAACGCATGAACGAATACCAAATTATAACTGACTGACCCTATCAAACGTCATGCAGTCAAAAATAAAATTGGAAAGAAAAAAAGTCTGTAAGTGTATGGGATGTTTTTTTTTTTTTTGGTGGGACTGAAGGCTACTTATTTACTTACTACTTCAATTTATACCAGGAAAATCTCCATTGTCTTCATTAGTGAGGCAATTTGTGTGTGTGTGTGTGTGTGATTAATGCCAGTGTGTGTGTGTGTATATGTATGTGAGTAATGCTAGTGTGTGTGTGTGTGTGTGTATGTATGTGTGAAGAATGGCAGTGTGTGTGTGTGAATAATGCCTGTGTGTGTGTGTGTGATTAATGCTAGAGAGTGTGTGTGTGTGTGTGTAGTTCGGCTAAGTGACAAGATAAAAAAGAAATTAAGACACTGAGGACAGAGGAAACGATACTACGAAAGGTGTGAGGAAAGGGGGTTTTAAGGTGGTAGGTATATAGGTATTCTTTCCAGGGACTGTCCTTCAAACAAAACCTTCACATACAGCACTACAACACTCATTAGGATTCTGAAACCAAGCGAAACCAAGGCTGAGTGGAGTGGAGTAAGTCTGAAGGAGTGACAGACCAGAACACACACACACACTGGCATTCACACACACACTGGCATTATTCACTCACACACACAAACACATACACTGGCATTATTCACATACACACACACACACACACATACACACACAAACACTGGCATTATTCATTCACACACACACACACACGCACTAGCTTTAATCACACACACACACACTAACAACACCACCGCAAGAATTAATACAACACAACCACTCAAAGCAAACACACACACACAAGAAAGACATGTAAACAGGTTAGATAACAACAACAACAACAACACCCTTGACCAATATACACACTAGGATAGGAATGATGATAATAATAACAGACACACACTCCAAAGACAAGAAAGAGGAGAGTAGAGGTTAAAAATTCCATGCTTATTTTAGACACACCTACACGAGGAGAGACAGACAGGAAAACTAACAATGCATTCATTCAACCCAAACACACGAAGGAAGGCAGGAAACGTAGCTACACACAAGCACACAGATAAACAAACAAGGAGCACTTTGTTTTGTCAGTCCCTTAAACTACACATGCATACACAGGTAAGCTAAAAACACACACTCACCCTATCAGACTATGTATAGAGCCATTTGGAAAGCTAACAAAAATTACATCAAACTACACAGCCACAAAGAAAAAAGCTATAATACCAATCCCTTGCTCAAACTACACATTCATCACACACAAATAAAAACACACTCACTTAAGCTATAAACTAACACACTCACTAAAGCTAAAAACACACTCACTCAAACTAAAAACACACTCACTCAAGCTAAAAACACACTCACCCAAACTAAAAACACACTCACTCAAGCTAAAAACACACGCTCACTCAAGCAAAACTAACACACTCACTCAAGCTAAACCCACACACACTCAAACTTAAAACTAACACAGTCACTCAAGCACAACACAAGGTGACCAAAATGGCTATAATTATATTGTAGTGAAGTGAACGAGGTTATGACACACCATGGAATATACAGAACAGAACAGAATTTCATATCACACCATAATAAAAAGACACTGTAGCCAATTTCATACCACATCATAATAAAAATAAATATAAACACACTGTAGCCAACTTCATACCACACCATAATAAAAATAAATATAAACACACTGTATCCAACTTCATACCACACTATAATAAAAATAATAAATATAAACACACTGTAGCCTATAATATATGGTGTGACATGAGTGAACCTTGGCAAGACTGACTCTGTTTACACATCACCTACTTAGAGATTTTATATTGCACCTCACGACTTTACTTCATATTGCACCTCACGACTTTTTTCATATTGCAACTCATGACTTTACTTCATATTGCAACTCACAACTTTTTCATATTGCAACTCACGACTTTACCTCATATTGCAATTCATGACTTTACTTCATATTGCAACTCATGACTTTACTTCATATTGCAACTCACGACTTTACTTCATATTGCAACTCACGACTTTTTTCATATTGCAACTCACGACTTTACTTCATATTGCACCTCACGACTTTACTTCATATTGCAACTCACGACTTTACTTCATATTGCAACTCACTACTTTACTTCATATTGCACCTCACGACTTTACTTCATATTGCAAATCATGACTTTATTTCATATTGCAACTCACGACTTTACTTCATATTGCAACTACGACTTTATTTCATATTGCAACTCACGACTTTACTTCATATTGCAACTCACGACTTTACTTCATATTGCAACTCACGACTTTTTTCATATTGCAACTCACGACTTTACTTCATATTGCAACTACGACTTTACTTCATATTGCAACTCATGACTTTACTGCATCTGAGTTATTAAAATGTCTGTGTAAGAATATGAAATTGATGGTGAAGTAGATAGGTAGGTAGATAGTTAGGTAGATAGGTATATAGGAAGGTAGACAGATAGACAAATAGGTATAGATATAATGGTAAATAATTATACATAAATACATAAAATACAAGCTTACAGTACGGTAGGTAAAAACTAAACTACACACACAATGAACATACATCCTCTCACGTAACCCCTCGCTCATTTGTTTACTCTGACGTCTCGCCTGATAATAATGTCTTCAACAACTATAGGAAGCCTTCTAACTTCCTTCCTTTGTTGAATCGTTCTTCACTCTTGTATACCCGGATTTCCCATTACAGGCGAAGCAAGCGGATTTACGAGTCTAGTATTGTCGTGGGTGAATCTGGGTTATACCATACGAAGCATTTTTTTTTTTATTTACAGTATGATTAGTGTGTGTCTTGATTATGTTTTTATTGACGTAAGACTGTACCGTTCATACATACATACATACATACATCCGCTCACACTATCATGCATCCGGGAGAGTGTGTGTTTGTTATGGTGTGTTTGTTGTGGTTGCTTGCCTGTTTATTGACCGTTTGTTATAATCACGACCGATGGTGCAATATGATTCTGTAAGATGCTTGCGTTCGGTACCGTTCGTGTTATTAGATTTGATGGTGTTTGGTTGGATTTGTCGGACTATAAGAGAGAGAGAGAGAGAGAGAGAGAGAGAGAGAGAGAGAGAGAGAGAGAGATTGGATTGAATGATATATATATAATTTTGCTATACCTTTCTCAAGACCTCTATACTCCTATCTTATCTAAGTAGGTACTTCTTCTTTTATCTTATCGAGTGATGAGACATTTTACAGCCTGTCTTTAGTGTCGTCAGCTGAAAGGGGTGTATCAGAGAGAGAGAGAGAGAGAGAGAGAGAGAGAGAGAGAGAGAGAGAGAGAGAGAGAGAGAGAGAGAGAGAGAGAGAGAGAGAGAGTGTGTGTGTGTGTGTGTGTGTGTGTGGTGGATGGAAGGAGAAACTGTTTGGATTGTGGTAGAAGTGGAGGGAATCTGACCACGGTGATAAGAAAGAGAAATAAACAGAGTGAGGATAAAATAATAGAAGAGGAAGGAAGGAGGGAGGGATGGAGAATGATAGGGAAAGAAAGAGTGAGAAGGAAGGAGTAAATGGGTGGAAGAGAGGAAATGAGAGAGAGAGAGGGGGAGGGAATTATAGAGTTAAATTGGTGAGAGAGAGAGAGAGAGAGAGAGAGAGAGAGAGAGAGAGAGAGAGAGAGAGAGAGACAGAGGAAAGGAAAGCAGAGAGATATAGGGAGGGAGGGTTAAAAAGGGGTGTGTGGGGGAGAGAAGGGAGGAGAGAAATAGATATATAAAGGAAGGGAAGGGGGTAGATTTCTCCTGATTTAATCGTAACTACATCTGACATATGGAGTGACTTGTGGTACTCTCTCTCTCTCTCTCTCTCTCTCTCTCTCTCTCTCTCTCTCTCTCCATTTCTTAAGCCTGTTTCTTTTCACACCCTACCTTCATCACTAAGAAATGGATGATGGAGAGAGAGAGAGAGAGAGAGAGAGAGAGAGAGAGAGAGAGAGAGAGAGAGAGAGAGAGAGAGAGAGAGACCAGAACGCACAACACACACACACATACAGAAAGAGAGAGAGAGAGAGAGAGAGAGAGAGAGAGAGAGAGAGAGAGACCAGAACACACAACACAAACATACATAGAGAGAGAGAGACCAGAACGCACAACACACACATACAGAGAGAGAGAGAGAGAGAGAGAGAGAGAGAGTCAGTCAGTCAGTCCCTTTGTCCCATATAACCCACCTTTATCAATCATAGCCTTATCAGATAGTGGCAGGACACAGACAGGCCTGTATGGAAAGTATATGGGGTAGAGGGATTAGTGAGAGAGAGAGAGAGAGAGAGAGAGAGAGAGAGAGAGAGAGAGAGAGAGAGAGAGAGAGAAGGAAGGAAGAGAGTGAGTGAGGAGTGAGTGATGGCAAAAGGAGAAATGGAGGAAAGAGAGTAAAATATTATGTATAGAAATGAAAAGGAAAGGGAGGGGAAGGAATGAGAGGGACGGAAGGAGGGTGAATTGTAGGGGAAGGCTATAGGAAGGAAGGAAGGAAGGGAGGAGTCAGTGGTGGAAAAGGGAGAAATGGAGGAAAGAGAGTAAAAGATTATGTATAGAATTGAAAAGGAAAGGGAGGGAGGGAAGGAGAGATAATAAAAGGGGAAGACCAGGTAGGAAGGAAGGAAGGAATCAATGGAAAAAGGAGGATGAGAGGAGAGTGAAATGCTATGTATAGAAATGAAAAGGAAAAGAAGGGAGGGAAGGAGAGCGAATAAAAGAGGAAGACCAGGAAGGAAGGAAGAAAGGAGAATGGGAGGAGAGTGAAAAATAGAAAGGGAGGAGAGAGTGAAAGACTGTGTATAATAGGAGTGAAGGGGAAGGAAGGCGAAGGGAGGGGAATAAGAGAGACATTGATAAAAACGAGAAGGGGGAATGAGAGTTTGAGGAATGTATATAAGAAAGAAAGATAGGTGCCATGGAGAAGAGAGAACGGAAAGGGAGAAGAGAGAACGTGAAAGGATGAGGAAAGAGAGAGATATTTAGGAGAAAGTAGGACAAATAGATGATATTGTATTGATAAAAACACAAGTAATAATAAATTGAAGTGAGATAAAATGGAAGAGAATGAATACACTCTTTCACACACACACACACACATTCCATCTCAGATTATTCAGTATTTAATCACAGAACTAAAAATATGTATCTAATTCACTTCTGTTACATTGGAGTGCCTTGTTTCCTCCAAAGTATGCCAGGAAACAGCTGGACCAGATGAACAAAAATAATGGTGTTCTTCTGTTTGTTGCTTGGAGTAGTTTGGAGGAATCATTTACTCCAGATTTACCAACACTGTTCTTCCCCCTTAACTCTTGAACATTGGGATCTATCCTGTGACATAACAAGTTTTTTGTATTGTGTGTGTGTGTGTTGTACGGTGTTAATTCTAGCATAACTTAATTGTGTGTGTGTGTGTGTGTGTGTGTGTGTTGTACGGCATTAATTTTAGCATAACATAATTGTGTGTGTGTGTGTGTGCTGTACGGCGTTAATTCTAGCATAATTATTCTATTTAGATAAGATGCTATATCATTAGTGTTTATTATAATATTTATCATCTGCACATCTGTAATGTTTCTTCCCTCAACAGAGAGAAATAAAGGTGTAGTTGTAGCTATGGGAGAAATATCATATAAGAAGCCAGCGTTTGTTTACTATCTGGAAAACTGCTGACAACTACCATTTTCCCCTGACTAATACCACACAATTATTATTATTATTTTTATTTTTACTTTATTATTATTATTATTATTTATTTATTTATTTACTTATTTAATTATTTATTTATTATTATTTTTTTTATCGGAGGGGATCGCCACTTCATTTATATAATCAACAACATATAATCTTTTAAAATCATGTGTTTAGACTAATGCCAGATGATTATAAGTGTCAATATTTAACCTTTACATCATTCAAGAGATAATTAAGGCTTTTAGACAATTAATATAAAAATCGTGATATAGATGTACAGCCACAATCAAATATCCACCGACACTTTCTTTCCATCTTGCAAATAAATCAGTATCATATCAAAATATAATCATACAACAACACCTTACATCAACTCAACCCCCTCAATTATTATTATTATGAGGTGCTGCAAAATCATACACGTGTTGTTCTTTATTATTAAGATATTTACTACGATAGAAGGAGAGTGTCGGTGGATATTTGATTGTGGCTGTACATTGACAAGGAGAGAGTAGGTCGGAAATTCTGAAGGGCAGGTTGATGGTCAGGGAAGGGAAAGTAAATACAACAGAACACATGCAGAGAAGAATGTGTGTGGTAATGGGAACAGCATCTACTTCAAGGGAGAGACTTCGTACAAACTAATCAGGTCTATAGTCAAACCAGAATATACTGAGCCTTCGGGTAGGGTCGAGGATTAAGAGGAGGTGTACAGCCACAATCAAATATCTACCGACACTTTCCTTCCATCACAGTAAATATCTTGGTAATGAAGAACAACACGTGTATGATTTTGCAGCACCTCATAGTAATAATTGAGTGGGTAGAGTTGACGTAAGGTGTTGGTGTTGTATGATTATATTTTGATATGATACTTATTTATTTGTACGATGGAAGGAAAGTGTTGGTGGTTACTTGATTGTGGCTGTACAAGTTATATTTAAAGGTAAAGTGTTCCTGAGTTAAAGGGAATATAGAATACTTTTGGTACATTGGAGATTAGGAGTACCTTGATTCCTCCAAAGTATGCCAGGAAACAGAACCAGATGAAAAATAATAATAATGGTATCCTGTTGCTTGGAATAGTAAGGAGGAATCATTTGCTCCAGATTTACCACCCAAAACAATGTGCTATATACCTCCCTTAACCTGTTGTTGTGTACATTGATTACCATATCTTGAAAAACTGGGCGACATACAAGTTTATGAGGCGTTAGTACGTGTTCATAATTATTATCCAGGATTTCAATAGTTATTCACAGGTCAACTGAAAAAGTATATAGCTATTTTATTCATTGATGTCAGGAGTCCCATAATAATCGTCAGTGTTACTCAGAAAAATATGGAAAAGTAGTCTGTAAAACGGTGGAAAAAAAAAAAAAAAAAAAAAAAAAAAAAAAAAATATATATATATATATATATATATATATATATATATATATATATATATATATATATATATATATATATATATATATATATATATATATATATATATATATATATATATATATATATATATATATATATATATATATATATATATATATATATATATTACTCACCTCAGAACACCAACTAAAGATCACCAAAGGGTTTAACTTGAGACTAACCTGTGGCGTAGAGGAAGAGGTCGAAGGAAGTCCTGAGCGCTCTCCTGGAACACACCCTCATCTTGATGGTGTTCAGCTGCTGTGCTTTCTTCTGTAACTCCTGTTCTGATTTCCCTTCTTCTGCTACTCGCTGTTCTCCTCTTCTAAACTCCCTGGGTTCTTCCCTCCTCTTCTTTATTGTATCTGTTATCATATGTTCTGCTTTCTTACTTCTTGTCTCTCTATCTTTTTCTCCTACTTTCTTACTTCTTGTCTCTCTATCTTTTTCTCCTACCTTTTCTTGCAGCTTTTTCTCTGCTGTGTTATCTGTTCTTTTTCTCTTTTTGCTTCTATCTTCTCTTGTTTTTCTCTCTAGTGCGTCTTGTATCTTCACACTGTTGATTTCTTTTAACCTATGCCTGGTCTTTCTTTCAACACTTTTTTTTATCTTTGTTTTGCTGTATTTGTCTTTCCCTCGCTCGTCACTCTGTCTGTCTTCACCTATGTCTCCTCTTACTTTCACTTGTACACTTGTCTGTCTCTCCTCTCGTTTCTGTATCTTATCTTTTTACTTACACAGACTCTCTCTTGATTGTATTTTCTATTCTCCTCAAGTACACAATGTTTTTATCATTCTATATCACTCTGCATTACGATCTCTCCTCCACACGTCTCTCTTCTCTTTCTATCTCTCCTCCACACGTCGGTCTCTCTTCTCTTTCTATCTCTTGTCCACACGTCTCTCTACCCTTTCTATCTTCTCCATTAAAACTGTTCCCTCTCTCCCTCTCTCAGTCTCCCTCGCGACAGACAGCCCTCACGTAGGTCCCACTGAGACGAGGGTTTAGCACCGACTGACTCCACTCGGGTAGAACTCCTCGGTTTTAAGTGGTGGAACGGAGAGAGCGAGCGTTGTGTGTGTGTGTGTGTGTGTTGATGATGACTAGCCACTGTGCATCCGTGTGTGTGTGTGAGGAGGCTGTCTGTGTGTGGTGGTGGGTGGTGTTTTGTGGGTGGATGTGTGTGTGAGTGTGTGTGGATGCGTGTGTGTGTGGTTGGGAGCTAGCACGTGTAAGTGGGTGGGTTGTATATGTGTGTGTAATTTTCTGCCTTGCGTGTGTGTGTGTGAGAGAGAGAGAGTTTGATACGGTATTTTGTCGTCTGTGTGTGTGTGTGTGTGTGTGTGTGTGTGTGATATTATCTTGTCTGTGTGTGTGTGTGTGTGTGTGTGTGATAGATATTCTCTTCTCTGTGTCTATATGTGTGTGTGTGTGTGTGTGCGTGTGGGGGTCAGGGAGATATTAACCCCTTTTCTTGCGTGTGTGAGTGAGTTTCCTGGGTCCTGCTTCGGGTTGAGTGCGTGTGTGCGTGCGTAGGTAGGTGCTGACCAGGTACCGTATGCGCACCGTCTCTTGTTTTCACCTGCATGCGTCCGGTTAGGTCACACACCAAGCCTGGAGGTCAAAGAGAGAGAAAAGTTTGAGTGTTTTACCATTGTATGTAAGTGTATGTGTGTGTGTGTGTGGGTGGGTGGGTATGTGTGAGTGTGTGTATGTGTGTGTGTGTGTGTGTGTGTGTGTGTGTGCGGGTATGTGTGTGTGTGTGTGTGTGTGTGTGTGTGTGTGTGTGTGTGTGTGTGTGTGTGTGCGTGTGTGTGTGTGTGTGTGTGTGTGTGTGTGAATGTTCCAGTCGTGTTTAAATACCCCTATGATAAGTTAGACTTTTTTGCCGCATATACTATCATTTGGTGTTAGTCCCGGTACATACATTATAATTATATAAAGCTGGTAGTTGTTTGTGGATTAAGTGAGGAGAGAAGTTAAGTGTATAATTATTATGGTGTTAGTGAGAAAAAAATAAGTCCTCGGTCGTTGCTTAATGGTGAATAAATAAAAGCCTCGTGGTACAGTTAACGAAATGGGGGATACTTCATTCTCCAAGCAGTGCCACAAAACAATACTCATATACATACATACATACATAAATACATACATACAGAAATAGGTTGTCTCGTGGCATAGTGCATGTGGAGAACTTATTTGCCCTCATTTGAGTTAGTTAAAACATCATAGACCCATCAAGAATGTTTGTGTTTATGATGCAGGGATGGGTGTGTGTGCGTGTATGAGTTGCTGAGTGTGCTTGCTTGTACGTCAGTGATTAGTCTGCATGCATGTTGTTGGTGGTGTTGTCTGCTTGAGGTCCAAAGTGTTGTTGTTGTTGTTGTTGTTGTTGTGTGCTTGAAATTATTTTTGCATTGCTTTCATACTGTTTTTTTTTCGTCTTGCTTGTATGTGTGTGTTTTTCAGAGTGCTTATACCTTTTGGAAAAACAGTAAGAAGATAATGAAGAGAAGAAGAGTTGTAGAAAAATAAAGGGAGGTAGAAGAGAACCAGTGAGAGAAACAGGAGGAGGAAAAGTAGAGGGATAAAAGAAAAAGGAGAAGGAGGATACGTAGAAAAAACATTAGTAGGAAAAGCAGAGGTTAGCATATATGATGGGTGTTGGAAGTGTGTGTGTGTGTATGTAATTTTTAATGTGTGAGTGTATATGTAATTTTGAGTGTGTGCGTCTTTGTGAAGATATACTATACGTCTTTTAGAGTGGGTCCATAGAGGGCATCTGTTGCTAAAAGCCTTATTTGAGAGCTATCTAAAGTGGGAGAAATTTAATGTGTGTGTGTGAGTGAGACAGATAAGGGGAGATTGGAGGAGAAGGCAGGTTGTGTGGGGATGAGATTGTGTGTATGCCGTATGTGCGTTTATGTACACTCGAGCTCGTAAATTCGCGACCACGTCCCCAAATGTTTATGTCATCTGAGCTGGTAACACTGTGTGGGGAAGGTGTCATTGTAGGTGAAAGATTGCATCATGTCCCTCTACTATGTTCCACCTACTCTGATTCCTCCCCAAATAAATGTTACCAGCTCAAATGGCATAAACATCTAAGTACGTGGTCGCGAATTTACGAGCTCGGGTGTACTTGTATGAGTTTTTGAGTTTTTATATAATGTTTACAATGAAAAACAAGAGTCGAACAAACCACATTGAACTCACTAAGAATCATAACCTCAGCTGCAGAAGGAAGCCGATTAGTTCGTTGTTTACCAAATGTTTTCACCAATTCACTAGACACTTTTGCCTTGACATTTTTATTGCACGAGTGTGGAGGAGTGGAAGAGATAAACTGTGAACATTTGTCTGTGTGTGATGTGTGTGTGTGTGTGTCACTATTGTTGGTGTGTGTGTGTGTGTGTGTGTGTGTGTGTGTGTGTGTGTGTGTGTGTGTGTGTTGTGGTGCAGTTTGTTGGAAAGGTCAGTAGCCCCCAGTGTACCGATTAATTTTACCATCCTGTGACTGAACATATTATTATGATACAAAAGAGGAGATGCCTGTATGTTGAGGTCGGGAGGCTCTGTGACCCCCTCGTCACGCCTGGTTTGGAGGTCATGATGTGGCGTTGCTGGGTAGGGCCTGTGGGTCTAGATTGGGGGCGAGGGAGACAGGCAGGCAGGCAGGCAGGCAGACAGACAGGCAGGCAGGAAGTCATGTGAAGGGAGGCAGGAAGAACTCAGACAGCCCAAGCAGGCGAGCAGACAGACAAGACAGCACAGGCAGGCAGAGGCAAGTTAGACAGAAGAGAAGTGGATAGATAGACAAAGTAGTCGTACAGGTAATCAGGCAGCTGAACGTGGGAAACTGAAAGCTCAGGTAAGGCAGGGATGAAGGACAAGTCTTAGTTGTGGAGTGATGAAAATGAAGGAAAAGGAAGTGAGAAAATAGGACAGGAATGATGTGATGGAAGGAATAGGAAGGAAGGAAAACAGAATGGAAGGGTAGTGGGAGGAATGGGAGTGCGTAGGAAGGAAGTAGTGAGGGAGGAAATGGAAGGGGAGGAGAGGAAAGGAAATGGAAGTCGAGGGGAGGAAAGGGTGCGTAAATAATAAAGAAAGGAAGGAAATATAAGTAAGTGGGGAAAGAAAGAAAAGGAAGGATGAAGATATATATAGGACAAGTCAGTGAAGGAAACAGAAGTGGGAAAAAAACATAACAATGAAATAAGTAGGACGTGGAAGGATAAAAGAGGCATTAGAATAAAAGGGTAAAGAGGGCAAGAAAGATGGGAGAAAGGTAGAAAAAAGAAATAGAAATAAGAATGGGTAAAAGGCGAGTATAAGGGAGTAATATATAAGTAAAATGAATTAAGGAATGGGAAGAGGGGAAGGAAAAGAAATTGGCGATAAAAATGGAAGCCGGAAATTAATGACACTGAAAGAAAGAGACGAAGGGAAAGGGTAAAGCAACCAAAAGAAAAGGTAATGAGAAAGATAAGCAGAGATATAATGAAAGAATGGGTATTATAATTATGAGAGCAGAATAGTACAAGTGCAAGTGAGTTTTTTATATATATATGTGTGTGTGTGTGTGTGTGTGTGTGTGTGTGTGTGTGTGTGTGTGTGTGGTTTTAATCAGTATAAAATAGGGTGACCCAAAATATTATCTAACCCTTCTGATATGATTAATTAAGGGGGGGGGAATAGTTTTTTGGTATGGTTGGTGGGGGGGGGGGGATGATAATTTTTTTGGTATATTGGAGTACCTTGATTCCTCCAAAGTATATATATAATTATCCCAGGCCAGGAAACAGGACCACGCCAGCCTCTTGCTTGGAATTGTTGTTAGGAGAAATCAGTTGCTCCAGATTTATCAACACGGTAATAATACACCATGAATTAAGTCTGGAATCTGTCAAAACCACAACCTCAAAAAAAAAAAAAAAAAAAAAAAAAAAAAAAAATTATAAGTAAAAAAAGAAAAAAAAACTGGTAATCAAACGGTTTATGTATTTTTTTATTTTTATTTTTTGTAGATGTTTATGATCCTTTTGAGTAAATTGGTCTTTATTTACATCATGGAAAATATATAAACTCGAACAAAATATTATTACCATTACATTATTTTTTTAATGGATGAAAAGGATTATTTAGAAAAGCGTTCCTTGGACCTTACGTAACCAAATCCTTCAATTTAAGATGCATGTATGGCTAACGTAATTTTTTAGTAAGAGACTGTGATTTTTTTTTTTTTTTTTTTTATATATATATAAATTTGAGGAAAAGATTGAGTGTGGTCATCTTGGAGGGAGTCTGGTTAAGGGGGTGAGATTCTTTCGTTGATGAATTGGAAGGTCACTGATTCCTCCTAACTATGCCACGAAACAGATCACCTATTAGTACCAGACAGGGCGTTTGTTTTCAGGCATAGTTAGGAGGAATCAGTAGCCTTCCAATTCACCAACAAAAAAATCTCCCTTTAATCTCAGCTAAGCCAAGAAGCATTAGTATATACGTCACTATTCGAAAAGAAGAAGAATTTTTTTCCAACACACTCTTAAGAACTCTGTGAATGTTTAGGAGACTCGGTGGCTTCTGATTCCTCCCGCCTGTGCCACGAAACAAGCTCCTTCCATACGTGTGGTGTTTCGTGGCAATGATTGAAGGACTCGCTAACCTCCAATTTTCTGACTACATCACAGGGTCCCTTAAGGAATCAGTAGTTCTCTAATTTTTCGACAGAGGAAGGAAACGGGAGGTGAGAAAGCGAGAGAAGGGAAAAGAGGAGTGGACATAACGAAGGGTTTTGTGTTGGGGAATGAAATGAGGAGAAGGCAGGGGAAGAAATGGAAAGGAATACATTGCTTAGGGGAGTAGGAAGGAAATGAGAGGTGAGAAAGTGAGAAAGATGAGTAGACCCACGTGAGTAGACCTATAATGAAAGATATTGTGTTGGAGAAAAAAAAAGAGGAGAGGAAGAAATGGAAAGAAATACAGTGGTTAGGGGAGTATAGGAAGGAAACGAGAGATGAAAAAGCGAGAAAGATGAGTAGATCTATAATAATGAAAGATTTTGTGTTGGAGAAAAAAAAATGAGAGGAAGAAATGGAAATGAATAAGTGGTTAGGGGAGTAGGGAGGAAACAGGAAATGAGAAAGATAACTAGACCAATTATGAAAGATTTTGTGTTGGGGAAAGAAAGGAGAGGAAGAAATGGAAAGGAGGGGAAGGCAGGTGAAGAAATGGAAAGGATTACATTGGTTAGAGGAGTAGGAAGGAAACGGGAGGTGAGCCAAGGAGGGAGAGAGGGGAGAGGTATAGACATAATGAAGGGGTGGGTATGGAAGGGGGAGGGTTGGGGGTGGAGGGGAGGGGGGGGGGACACACCGGATGACCCCTTACCAAAGCCTGAGTGGCGACCTCCGTTCCTCAGGAGTCAAGGTCACTGATTTGACCTCTACTTGTCCTCTGAACCCTCTCTGGCCCCCTCCCTCACACCCCCAGCCCCTACCACCCACCCTATACCACCCACCCCATCGTATATCCCTCCTCCTCCTCCCTCCCCCCCTACCATCCACCCACCACCCCATTTTCCATCCCTCCTCCCCTCACTTCTTTTTTCTTATTCTTCTCCCCTCCACTTTCCTTTCATATATCCATCTCTCCTTTCTTTCCATCATTGCTTTTCACCCTTTATCATCTGTCCCTCGCCTGTTTCTTCACCCTCTCCTCCTCCTTCCCGAAATCTCTGCCCTTCCTTCCCCTCGCCTGTTAAGCCCTTCCCCTCTTCTCACGTTTTCGTTCTTCCCCTCTACCCAGAAAAACACTTCACTTCTCATGCACTTATGGTCAATTGAAGAAGATGGGGAAAAATAAGTCAGAAAAATATTATCCAGAATGTAATAAATTGCACCAGAATTCTCAGAGAAGGTTAATAATATGTCCCAGGTTACGTCGATATTTACCCGAGTCTATAAAAAAAATCGTGTTGGAATGTGTCACTATATAATTACATTGTTTTTTTGTTTTTTTCCTTAGGCTTAGAAGTAGTTGTCGTAGGCCTAGTCAGAGAGGATATGGAGGGACAAGGTTAGGGGGAATAGGAACTGAAGAGAAATAAGATAAGAGAAGATAAAAAAGGATTAAATATATACAACAAGAGAGATAGGAGAAACAGTAGGAAGATAATGAAGAGAAGAAGAGTTGTAGAAAAATAAAGGGAGGAAGTAGAGAACAGTGAGATAAACAGGAGGAGGAAAACTAGAGGGATAAAAGGAGGAGGAGGAAAAGTAGAAAAACATGAGTAGGAAAAGCAGAGGTTAGCATAGATGGGTGTTGGAAGAGAAAGAGGAGGAGTAGGAAACAGAAAGATGGAAGTGGAGACAGAACTTCTCACTCAAAAAATAATTAAAAGATTTGGACAGTGCACACCAATATTTCGCCTTCACCACCAATATATTAAAGCTGTGAAACTCCAAGGATACTTCCACCAATATTTCCCTCAAATTATAATTAACAAATTAAAATTATTGCCTCCAAATTTAAATGTTTCCCAAAAATTCTTAGCTTGTTTCCGGTTACGAGGCACACCTTTGGTAAAAATTATATAACATTATATATATATATATATATATATATATATATATATATATATATATATATATATATATATATATATATATATATATATATATATATATTCTGCTAACAAACAGACTTAATAAAAACGTAATCTCCGGACGATGATAATTAGGAACCCATGATAATTATTGTTGATTAATGAAAGAATAAAAGTTAATTACTTTTCCATACTGAGCAACAAAATAGCATTCATTCTGAAGGATTCTCTTTCATGCCACAGTTTGTAGGAATCACTTACCACCATATCGCCGAGAGCATCATACGTCCATAAACATCCACATTTTTACCTCATATCAGTATTTTGTGTAACCTTGATACCATATCGCTTGAACAGATCTGGTATCAAAACCTAGATACTTTATCAGATCCTAAATAAGAGACTTGAAGGATCACTATCTTATTTTATATTTTTACGTAAATCTTTGTGTGAATTATTAAAAAGCGGGAGAGTAAACGGTAATATGAGTTTTCAGATACACAAATGTTTATTAAATTACTGTTAAAAAAATGCTACATTATGATTGCGCTATTTGTTACTTTTATATATTAAATACTGTTCTTTAATTATTACACGAGCCGTTCTTCATGTTCTAAAAATCACAACACCGTTCACTAATACCGTGACGTGTTGGTAGATCACGTCTAGGTGTGTCAGCATCGTCACGCAGAACAGATAAATAATAATTGAGTACTGGGAAGTGTTGAATGTTTTTGATTTACGTAAAAGTGTGTCAGATGATGTAATGGTGTTGTATGGTTTAATGTGGTAATGTGTATGTAATAATGTGGTATATATTATGGTTTGTTTGGTCTGGCTGGGTGTGGTGTGGTGTGGTGGTATACTCTGGTACAGTATAAATAGTATGCTGTGGTGTGGTGGTATACTCTAGTCTAGTACATTATAAATATGCTGGGGTATAAACGTTGTCTTGCGCATTATGATTGTAAAGGACCCCAGTGATAGTGTAAAAAAAATATTGGAGGTTAGAGAGTCGTTCAAACATTGCCACGAAACACCACCTATATGGAAGGAGCTTGTTTCGTGGCATAGTCAGAAGGAATCAAAAGCCACCAAGTCTCATACACGATCACTAGGTACCTTAAGTTGTGTATGTTACTGCATGATAAGGTTGGTATGCTTTTTTTTTTGTGTGTGTGTGTGTCTGTTTTATTTGTTTGTTTGTCTGTCTGTGTGTCTGTTTTATTTGTTTGTCTGTCTGTCTGTCTGTTTATCTTGTTGTCTCTTCGTTAGCAGGATGAGGCAAATAGCTATGTTTGTTTCTTTGCCATATTTTTGTACCTAGCATGGGCCTCGTGTCTGATATAATATGTTGTGGTGCTGTGGTTTAATTAAGCTACTCTAGTATGGTTCTGCATAATGTAATGTGACTGGGTGTTATATAATGATAACAGGAGAAGGAGGAGGAGGAGGAGGAGGAGGAGGAGGGGGAAAAGAAGGAGGGGGAGAAGAAGGAGAAAGAGGAGAAGGAGGAGAAGAAGGAGGGGGAGAAGGAGGACGAGGAGGAGTAGGGCAAGTTCAGTGACCCCATGCCGTGAAGGAAGAGCCCTACTGGCCCCAAATGGTAGGATGGGTACACTTCACTGCTTGTATCCCACACAACCCACTTGAGTCTGTACTGTTTGTCATCTTACCCTGGTGCAGAGACGGACGGACTTTAAGTAGGTGATAAGGTGATAATAACATTAAGGGGAGATTTTTTTGTTGGTGGATTGAAAGGTCTGTGATTCCTCCAAACACTGCCTTGAAACAGATCCCCTATTAGTACCATTGAGCGCGTCTAATTCCTGGTAACGTTAGGAGGAATCAGTAGCCTTTCAAAATACCAACAAGAAACTCTACCCTTAATTAAGGAGGAAAATGGTATGGTTACCGATACGTATACCTCCAGACGATGCTAGCAGACAGATCCCATACACATATACTGAAAAAGTTTGTTTCTCTAGTATAGGCTGGACTCCAGATTAATCCAGCCTCTGGAGGGGATTAGTTGTCCTGCAAAGAGATGTAAAGCCATCCAGTTATGTGTGTAGCTTGTTGTATTAATTAAATGTCACTAACTTTCATCAGTGAAGTAGAAGGGTGCATTGATAACACTGATGATTACCTTATCAGTATTGGGTTGTTACCTTACAGACACAAACAAAAGTCGTGTCCGTTGCTGCAGCAAATGTAATGTTTGGGTTTATGTTGCAGTATTAGTTATGTTTCGTACATGACTTTGGGGCATTAGTTAATCTAATAACATTTCCATTAAAGTCATCTTATGGTGTTGGGAAAGGTACACTGACGCTCCACCACAAACCTTGGTAATTAAGGACCCTGTGATCGTGTCTAAAAATTGGAGGCTTCCAATTCCTCCTGACCCTGCCGCGAAACAACCTCTTTCCATATAGGTGGTGTTTAGTGGCAATATTTGAAGGACTCGTTTTATCTCCAAAATTCTGACAACCAACATCACAGGGTCCCTTAAACAAACAAACCTTTCACTCTTGTCACATGTCACACAATCCACTTTTTGTTTTAACATTGTAATACTGGAAGTGTTCCTTTCCTCTAACATTCCCCCAAGCAGGTAACATTGTCCCGACACACACACAGGTTACAGAGGCCTTGGGTACACGTGTCTCATCAGCTCGTGTGTGAGGAGGAGGAGGAGGAGGAGGAGAAGGAGGAGAGGGAGGAGGAGGAGGAGGAAGGGGAAAAAGAGGAGGAGAAGGAGAAGGAGGAGGAGGAGAAGGGGAGAAGGAGGAATACAGAGGAAGTACAGGCAACAGGAGGTCCATAGTGGCCTTTTACGAGGTTATAGGAGGAGGAGAAGGAGGAGAAAGAGGAGGAGGAGGAGGAGGAGGGGGGAGAAGGAGGAATACAAAGGAATACAAAGAAAGTACAGGCAACAGGAGGAGAAAATGGAGGAGAAGGAGGAGGAGGAGGAGGAGTGGGAGAAGTAAGAGGATAGTGTTGATGACCGAGGAACCTTCAGGGTCAAGACAGTCTCTCTCTATATATATATATTTACTATTTATACGAATATATTACACGTGGACCAGCAGTTGGGTTATTCTCAGGGTGTGTATAAGTCGTCGCTATTATCAACAACATTAATAACATCATTAGTATCATAACCATCAACATCAATATCCGTAATCATCATCTTAATCATCATCATCATCATCTTCATCTTCATCGTCAGTAACACCATTCCTAACGTTATCATCATCACCATCGTCATCATCATCATCATCATCATCATAATCATCATCATCAGTACCACCATTCCTATAGTTATCATAATTATTATCATCATCATCATTATCAACATCATCATCATTACCAGTCATTTTTAATCAGTTCAAGGACAAGCAAGACCTCTCTCAATATTCTATAATGTTTTTTAATCCATTCAAGGACATGCAAGGCCTCTCTCAATATTCAATAATGTTTTCTTCATTATCAGTTTACATTTTGCTGTTTATACGACCTTAGCCCCATTTGCTTCTTCCAAATTTATAATCTATTCAAACTTATATAATCATAAAATTGTCTGTTAGTAAACCAAGTACGTTATCTAAAGACGTAATCTGCTGTGAAAGGGTTAATGGATTTATTATTTGATCATTATTTTAAGGAGGTAATTCGCTTTTGTTAACTTGGAGCTCCTAAATTCCTCCAAAGTATGCCAGGAAACAGGACCAGAAGAGCAAAAATAAATGGTGTTCTGTTGCTTGGAATAGTCTGGAGTATTCAGTTGCTCCAGAATTATCAACACAAAACTTCCCCCTTAAGGACCCTGTGATCGTGTATGATGAGACTTGGTGACTTTTGATTCCTCCTGACTATGCCACGAAACAAGCTCTTTCCATATAGGTGTGTGTGTTTCGTGGCAATGTTTGAAGGACTCACTAACCTCCAATTTTCCCACCGCCAATAAAATAATATCGTTCAGCAATTTCAACAACAACAGTCCTTAAGGGGAGATTTTCTTGTTAGTGAATTGGAAGGTCTCTGATTCCTCCAAACTATGCCAGGAAACAACTTATGGCAAATCTGTAGTAACTGATTCCTCCAAACTATTCCCATGCATCAACAGGCAACCATTAAATTTTTGTTCATCTATCTGGTCCTGGTTCCTATATATGACATACTTTGGGGGAATCAAGGGACTCTAATGTATCAAAAGTATATATCATCCCTTTAACAAGCAAGCAGCACCTAATCTTAATTGTACAGTACACAGTGATGAAATTTTATATATATCTCAAGTCGGTGTTGTTGATAAAGAAGATAGTGATCACCTTGGGCTCACACACTCACTCTCATTCTCACCTTACACTCCCACTTTTCTCACTTTCATTCTTACCCCATACTCTCATTCTAATTCTCACATCATATTCTAAACTCTCTGATCTGACTCTCACTCTCACCTCACACTCTTACGTCTCTGGTCTCACTCTCATTCTTACCCTATACTCTTAACTCTCTAATCTTACTCCATACTCCTAAGTCTCTAATCTCACTCCATATTCATAATTCTCTGGTCTCACTTTCATTCTTACTCAATACTCCTGTACTCGTTGATTTCACTCTCATTCTTGCCCCATACTCTTAACTCTCATTCTCACCTCATACAGTACTCTAAACTCTCTGATCTCACTTTCATTCTCACTCTTTACTCTTTGATCTTACTTTCATTCTCATCCCACACTCTTAACTCTTTGATCGCACTCTCATTCTCACTTCATACTCTTAACTCTCTGATCTCACTCCACACTTTTAACTCTCTGATCTCACTCCACACTCTTTAACTCTTTAACTCTCTGGTCTCACTCTCCTTCTCACCCTATACTCCTAACTCTATGATCTCACTCTCCTTCTCACTCCACACTTTTTATCTCTTTGGCACGGGAGTACTTCTGGTGGACAGCCAAATCGTCTGCTATTAGCCAAAATATAATATCAATATGGGGAACATACATCTGCCGCGTATAGTGAAATATTGAAAAGTCAATTATTCCTTCACACAACAACAGGGAACAGATAACTAGAGTATACGAATAGGGGTCTCTGTTTCTTCGCATCGTTTGGAGGAAGCGGTACACCTTTATCTCCCCACCAATTTTCCCGGGAAGAAGCGACCCCCTTTAATTAAACAAAAAACGTCTCCGTGTTGAAATGGAAATACCAAATCGATATAGAGTGAGCCATTATCTTTACAGCTACTTAAACGTGATTACATAAGGCAGATCATGCGTGTTCTCAGGGTCTCACATGCATGGTTTTTATATTATTGAAGAGATAATGTTGCTATGTGGAAATTATCTTGGAGCGTGTAATTATTTCAGTATTATTTTAGTTTTATCCATTTGAAAAAAGGTTAATAAATTTTACCATAAGTTACTAATTAATAAATACTCGTATATGTTTTGTTCTACTTTCATTTATCGTACTTTATTATTCACAATTATTTTCCTGTCCCAGTTTGAATGACGATTTATATTCCACAATTATGATGTTACTAATTATGTTTGAATTAGTTTTACTTCTAATCTCTCTCTCTCTCTCTCTCTCTCTCTCTCTCTCTCTCTCTCTCTCTCTCTCTCTCTCTCTCTCTCTCTCTCTCTCTCTCTCTCTCTCTCTCTCTCTCTCTCTCTCTCTCTCTCTCTCTCTCTCTCTCTCTCTCTCTCTCTCTCTCTCTTATTTATTTATTTTTATGTTTTATTAATTTTGTAGCCATCTCGCGACTCTCAGGAACACCCAAGCGACCCTCATTTGGGTTTGGGAACCACTGTATTAAGGAGAGATGCTCTTATCGGTGAATTGGAAGGCTACTGATTCCTCCTAATTACGCCAGGGAACAGATGCCCTCAATTTTACTAATAGGGGATATGTTGTTTAGTGGCATAAGGACCCTGTGATTGTGTATGAGAACTGATGGTTTCTGATACCTCCTGACTATGCCACGAAACAAGCTCCTTCCATATAGGTGTGTGTGTGTATGTGTTTCGTGGCAATATTTGAAGGACTCATATACCTCCAATTTTCTGACTACATCACAGGGTCCCTCAAGTATGCAAAACTATAGTAACTAACTTAACCTAACCAAACCAAACCAAACCAAACCAAACCAAACCAAACCATAACATAACATAACATAACATAACATAACATAATCCCTGGCTACATAGTGACGTCAACAGCATCCCTCCACTCCTCGTCACGATTCACCTTTACCTACACGTGACATCACCGCTCTGTCCCGTGTGGCGGTAGGAGTGTGTGTGTGTGTGTGTGTCACCGATATCCCTTCCCGCCCAGTGATATGTGTGCGTGTGTGTGTGTGTGTGTGTGTGTTACTAGTGAAGGTGAAGGTATGCGTGTGTGTGTGTGTATTACTAGTGAAGGATAGTGTGTCTGTGTGTGTGTGTGTATGTGTGTGTGTGTGTGTGTGTGTATGTGTGTGTGTGTGTGTGTGTGTGTGTTTATTATTCGTGAAGGTGTTGGTGTGTCTGTGTGTGTGTATGTGTGTGACTCGTGAAGGCGTTGGCATGTGTGTGTGTGTGTGTGTGTGTGTGTTTGTGTATTATTAGTATAGGCGTTGGTGAGTGTAAGGTATACATTGTCACGAAGGTTGTGACGTATTCTCACGACCGTCATGCCTCCCCCATCCTGACCCTTTGAAGCAATTAACCTTTAAGTTCTTTTTTAAGTTTTTTACCTCCAAGAACCGACTGATGTCATGGGTATGCTCTTTGCCTAGCAGCAGATTTGTATTCATTCCCACCCACCCCTCAATTACAGTATATATTTATTATTATTATTATTATTATTATTATTATTATTATTATTATTATTATTTATATTATTATTATTATTATTATTATTATTATTATATATTATTACTATTATTATTATTATTATTTTCTTGTTGGTAAATTGGAAGGTCTCTGATTCCTCCAAACTATGTCACGAAAGAGCAGATCCCCTATTAGCAACATTAAAATGGTCGTCTATTGCCTAACATAATAGTGTGAAGGAATCAGTAGTAGCCATCCAATTCGACCACCACAAGAGATAAATAATTCCCCTCCTTGATGACCACTATACAGACGATGGACACAAAATACATAAAATAAAAAGTCCATCTACCCATATCATACCCTTGTAATTCGACCCCTTCAGCCACGTGCACCCATACCCTGGCCGTTCATTGACCCCCTCCTTTCCGTGGAGGGGGTCAGGCAGGAAGAGGAACATATGCAACCCCTCACTTCCCCTCTTCCCATCTCCTGTTTCTCACTCACCCCTCAGTTCAGTTCCCCTCTTCCCATATCCTGTTTCTCTCACACTCGTCCATTACAGTGATGTCAGTTTAAGGACCCTGTGTTGTGTTCGAGGTTTCTGATTCCTCCTGACCATGCCACGAAACAAGCTCCTTCCATGTAGGTGTGTGTGTTTCGTGGCAAAATTTGATGGACTCGTATATCTCCAATTTTCTGACTACATCACAGGGTCCCTTAATTAATGTGTCAAGGTGCTAGAGTAGATAATGGATGTACCGGGAAAGGGGGTCGTCTATTCTTAGTAAATTGGTATGGTATTGATTCCTGCAAACAATGACAGCAAACAGATTAGTACCTCATGCAGTATACGAATGGGGATCTGTTTTGTAGCATAGTTTTAATAAGGAATAAGCATCCCTCCACAACGACCGCAATTGGTGACCTTCTTGATTAAGTAACTCTGGGTGAAACTGTACAGGAATGTATAATTATGTATCCAGCAACTATTAGAAACAGTCAATAATGTTCAGAGATTCGAGTATAATTTATTATGTATAATTCATAATAATATATACAGGCTTAAGTATTTCCCCCAAAAGCTGAATGCATATCCCAGTTTCGTTCAATGCCAACAAGTGACAACATCTGCATTAGCTTTTAAGGTCAGGAATTGCAGTAAGTATTCGACTCTATTTTATGTAATTGATTCCATTATCCTCTGAGTTCTACATGTGGCATCCCATGATTTGTGTGTAAAACTGTAAAATTGTTTATATAAAATTTGATATCGCCATTAAATAAGTATGTTTGTGCTGGAGGCGTTTTGGAGTGCTACTGAATCCTCCAAATTATGCCTCAAAACAAATCCCCTAAAGTTATTATGCTGAGGTGGTCGACTTTCTGATGTAGTTTGGAGGAATCAGTACCATTCAAATTTACTAAGAATAGGCGACTCCCTTTCCCGGTACATCCTTCCTTTTCGACCACAACGTATTATCCTTTGAACACATGCCGACCAGTCGTTAATGCCTCTTCTCTCACGTCCAAGAATCTCAACTTCCGCATCGTATAAAGTTACACAGAAGCCCGACAAGTCACTCACGAGTACCAGGTGTTGTTGGCAGTGTGTTTGTAGGAGGAAAGAAAGGATATACCCACAGCAGCCTACGGTACGGTATCTCAATTTCTACTTTATTTATTTCCTTTTTCTAACGAGGGCTGGGAAAGGAACAATGGAAAAAATGTGTCTACCGGGTACTCCTTTAATTTCTCCCTTCCAGCCTACCGTATCTCAATTTCTTCTTTATTTATTTCCTCTTTCTAACAAGGCTGGGAAAGGAACACTGGAAAAAAAATGTGTCTACCGGGTACTCCTTTTTCCTATCTATTGAAAGTCATTGTGTTTTTAGGAGGAAAGAAAGGATATACCCACAGCAGCCTGCTGTATCTCAATTTTTTCTTTATTTATTTCCTCTTTTTAACGCAAAGGAACAATGAAAAAAAAATGTGTATACTCCTTTAATTTTTCCTATCCATTCATTCATTCTTTCTTCATTCATTTTCTTACCCGTTTCTTCCCTTCCCAGTCAGTTTCTTTCTCCTGTTTGCCTTCGTTTCTTTCCTGTTTCTCTCACTTTTGCTTCCATTCTTCTCCTGTACCCCTTACCTATCTCCCATTCATTCTTTCTCTTCCCCTTTTTCCCGTTCTCCTTGTCTTCTGGCTCTGCTTCTTCCACTTTTCTTCACCCTCTCTTCCCCCACCCTGTCTCTTATCTATTTTTTTCTACCTTCATTATTTATCCCCCAGCAATTTCCTTTCACTCAGTTCTCTGGTATTTCCTTTCAGTAGCTATTTCCCACACTCCACCCTCTCCTTTTTGCTCCTCTCTCCTCTCCTCCTCTTTTTCCTCCTCCTCTTCCTCTTTTTCCTCCTCCTTCCCCCACCCCTTTTTCCTCCTCCTCCCCCCCCACCCCTTTTTTGTGCTCCCTCTCCCCCACCTATACTCCTCCTCCTCCTCCTCCTCCTCCGTTCCCTGGTACCTCTTCTCTCTCCTTTTTTTTTTTCTCTCTCTCTCTCACTTCCTTCCCACGTGTCACTGTATCATATGTCTTGGAGAGAGAGAGAGAAGAGAGAGAGTGTGTGTGTGTGTATGTGTGTTTTTAGTGACTGACTTAGCGGCTCCTACACATATTAAGATATCTAGGGCAAGTCCCACCTGGCTCTCTCTCTCTCTCTCTCTCTCTCTCTCTCTCTCTCTCTCTCTCTCTCTCTCTCTCAAAAACTCTCATAAGTGATAAAATGAACAGTCAGAATCCCGTTCACGAATCTGTAAATATTATGGTAATGAAGCCATTATATTTATCTATTTATTCATTTATTTATCTATTTATTTATTTATGTTTTTTGTCATATATCAATAGGACTCGATGTAACCCTACCCAAACTTTATTATTGTAATCTAACCATTCATTCGTGTAGTACTTAAGGACCCTGTGATGTAGTCAGAAAATTGGAGTTACACGAGTCCTTCAAATATTGCCACCACACACACACACACACACACACCAATAGGGAAGGAGCTTGTTTCGTGGTATAGTCAGGAGGAATCAGAAGCCTCCAATTTTCATACATGTACACAGGGTCCTTAATTAAGAAAGATGCGGGCGGACGGGAGAAAGTGTCACTATAGCGGGGTATGTAAACAAAGACACGTGACTGGCCGACTGAAGATACCACCATGCACGTGACCTTTGCTTCTTACTACTTGCAATGAATTTCGAGTTGTTTTTGTTGTGTGTGTCGTAGAGAGAGAGAGAGAGAGAGAGAGAGAGAGAGAGAGAGAGAGAGAGAGAGAGAGAGAGAGAGAGAGAGAGACAGAGAAAACATTTGTTGAGTGAGAAAAATATGTATAACCACTCATAAAATTTCTCACCCACCAGAGCTTAACGTCTTACAATTCCTGGCAGGCGTGTACATTCTGACAACATCACACATAATTATATACATCATCTGGCTTCATTGGGGAGGGTTAGGGGTATTTGTTTTGTTTTGGTGTTGTTGTGGCATGGAGGAGCTGATCTACACTAACAAACACTGCCTCAGCTCTTTCTTTACCCTCTGTTGTTAGCGAATTGGAGGGCTATAGATTGACCCCAAACTTTGCTACAAAACATATATTCTATTCGTTTACTGAGGTGTCTCTTTGGAGGAATTAGGCTAGTATATACGGATAATTTGAGGTTCCAATTAACATACCAACCTTCCCGCATTATACAGTATACCATTTCACTATGTAATTATGCCATATGGTACAGTCACGAGCACTAATAGGTATACAGCTTTGGTTGAAGCTTTGAACAGTCCAATTCACTAACGAACTAATTCCAATGGAGATCTTATTGTGCATTTATTTACTGTCTGTCTCTAGGTATTCGAAGCACACCTGAATACTTATTAGTGCTCGTGACTGTACAGTACCGGACACCTGACCAAGAGAGAGAGAGAGAGAGAGAGAGAGAGAGAGAGAGAGAGAGAGAGAGAGAGAGAGAGAGTATTAAAAGAAAGGGGTTATGAGGAGATGAAGTATTGGGTAGCCGAATGAGGGATAATCAGCCCAGCATCTCTGTTTTCCTCATCATCCTTCATTCATTTCCTTGGCTTCATCTCGCTCCGTCTCAGTTACTTCCTCTTTTTATTTATCATCCCTCGCTTTCCCTGTCTCGTGGCTCACATTTCTTTCCCGTTCTGAGAGATATTTAGGTTTCAATAATTTTTCTTGATAATATATAAGTATGTTACTACTACTTCTACTACTACTACTACTACTACTACTACTACTACTACTACTACTACCACTACCACTACAACTACAACTACAATTACTACTACTACTACTACTACTACTACTACTACAACTACAACTACAACAACTACTACTACTACTACTACTACTACATCTACTACTACAACTACTACTACTACTACAACTACTACATTTATTTATTATTATTGTTGTTGTTGTTGTTGTTGTGTTGCAGCAGAGGACTGGGGAGACAGAGAATGGCCAGACCATAGGTACGTAAAGGCCCATAGACTGTATATCCATTCTAGTTCATCTTTAGATTTGTTGGTATTTATACTAATTCTATTCGCCTTTTTATATTTTTTTCATTTTTCTCATTTAATCACTTTCTTTAATTTTTGTTTTCGTATCTTTCCTGGTGGTTTCCCCTCATTCCTTTCTCTCTTCCTTCCCATCTGACTTCTCACTCTCTCTCCCTCTCTCTTTTTTACTTTTGTTGTTGTTGCTATTTTCTCTTATCCTTCCTCTCAGTCACTCATTTCCGTTTCCCCCCGTACCTCTCTTCTCTCTCTCTCTCTCTCTCTCTCTCTCTCTCTCTCTCTCTCTCTCTCTCTCTCTCCTCAGGGAAGATCCTTGTGAATATATAATGTGGTTCAGAGAAGGTAAATTATAGCCCTCTTATGTAACTATGTGTTCCTTGAGGAGAGAGAGAGAGAGAGAGAGAGAGAGAGAGAGAGAGAGAAAACGAGCAGGTTGGGAGGGAGAGTAGAGAGAGGCAACAGACAGACAAATAAGGAGCGTAGAGTGGGGAAGAAATCATAGAGAGAGAGAGAGAGAGTTACATAGAGTTACATAGAAACACAGAGCACAACAGACCTTACGGTCCAAACGAGGTGACCTGATTAGAAGGTTACTGGTAGAGAATGAATTACTCCCCAGTGATAGTCGTAGGTAAGGATAGCAAAGTAGAAGGCTCTCTCCCCACCCTCCAATCCCTCCGGCCTGAGCCGTACAGGAAATAAAGTCAGGAATGGGAACCTTGTGGGGTTGGCAGAAATACTCCACAAGGAAATTTTATAGGAAAGATAGAAAGTAGGTGAAATTTGGCTAACTTGCCACCTGTAATGGGCAAAAATTATTCATTAGTAAACATTGTAAGTCGGGGATTAGACGCAAGGTGTTTATCTAAGCGACGTTTGAAGCTGTCTACGGTGTTACAGTCTATTACATTACGGGGAAGCCCATTCCATAAGTTGACGACTCGGTTAAAAAAGAAATTCTTTGATTCGTGCGAATTAAAAGATTTACCTATGATTTTGCAGCCGTTTCCTCTCGTGTAGTTTGATTGATCAATAGTGAAATATTTGGTGCAGTCCATATTATCTATGCCTTTGATTATTTTAAATACCTGGATTAAGTCACCTCTCAGTCTACGTTGTATCAATGGGAATAGATTTAATTCACTTAGCCGCTCATCGTACGTTTTATTTCTCAGACTTGGTATCATTTTAGTAACTCTACGTTGGACTCGTTCCAATTTTGCTATATCTTTCTGGTAGTACGGGCACCAGGCTTGAACACAATACTCCATAAGGGGACGGACCAAGGAATTATACAATGTGAGGATTGTGTCTTTAGATTTAAACTCGAATGCTCTGCCGATAAAGCCGATAGTTTTATTTGCTTTCTTAATTACTTCCGTACACTGCTGACTGGGTTTTAGGTTACTTGATACTGTTACCCCTAAGTCTGTCTCTCGATCCACGCTTTTAAGTTGCTTACCATTTAATGAGTAGTTTGCTGTTACGTTACGATGTCCGATGTGGAGCACTTTACATTTATCTGAATTGAAGGACATTTGCCAAGTTTTCGCCCAATTTGACAATTTATCGAGATTATCTTGCATTTCTTTAGTCTGTGCGTTAGTGAGTACTGTATTTGCAATTTTGGTGTCGTCGGCAAACTTCGATATTATACATGAGAGGCCTTCGTCTATGTCGTTTATGTAAACTAGGAATAGGATTGGCCCTAAAACTGACCCCTGTGGCACCCCGCTCGTAACATCAGTCCAACTAGAAGATTTTCCATTTATTACCACGCGTTGTTTACGGTTGCTTAGCCAATTCTCTATCCATCTTACGGTATCGCCTTGGATTCTGTGTGATTTTAATTTAGTTATTAAGCGTTTATGGGGAACTTTGTCAAAGGCCTTTTGGAAATCTAGATAAATTATGTCTACTGCTTTATTCTTATCGTATTCATTGAAAATGTCATTTAAAAAGTCTAATAGGTTCGTTAGGCAAGAGCGTTTATTACGAAAACCGTGTTGAGTGTCTCTAAGTAAGTTGTTTTCCTCTAAGTGATTTGTAAGTTTATCTCGTATGATTGTCTCTAGCATTTTGCATACGACTGAGGTTAGGCTGATAGGGCGATAGTTGCTAGGTAGAGATTTGCTGCCTTTTTTAAATATTGGTGTTACGTTAGTGAGCTTCCATTCATCAGGTATTGTTCCGGTGTGTAAAGAATAGTTAAAGAGCAGAGTCAGAGGTTTTACTATTTCACTTTTCGCTTCCTTTAATACGCGAGGGGAGATCGTGTCTGGGCCAGGTGACTTATTTACATTTAGTTTATCAATACATTTTATTACGTCCCTTTCTGTAATGCTGATATTACTTAATACCTCGGTGTTTTCATTTTGGACTGTTGTTTCTGTTGGTATATCGTTCGGGTTTTCTATAGTAAAGACTGATGCAAAGAAAGTGTTAAGGATACCGCTCATTCGCTCCTCATCTGTAGTAAAGTCCCCATTCTCATCAAGTAGTGGTCCGATAGTTGACGTGAGTACTTTCTTATGCCGAATATAACTGTAGAACTCTTTCGGGTTTGTCTTACTTTGATTTGCAACGTGTTTTTCAATAGTAATTTTACTCTGTTTGATTAACTTTTTGGCTTTTCTTCGTAAGTCTGCAAACTTGGCCCGCTCGCTATTGTCGTCTGTGATTTTTACTCTATTGTGGGCGTTCTTTTTGGCGCGTAAACAGTCGGCTATGTCTTTACTCCACCACTTGGGCTTTAAGTTTTGTGCTGAACGTCGGTTTTTTAACGGTATGCTGTCTTTGACCGCTTTTGTGTACGCATTAATGAAAAAGTTCCATTGTGTATTAATGTCAATAGTGTCTCGCAGACATTTCCAATCGGTATCTTTTAATATCGCACTGAGTTGGTGAAAATTAGCTTTTCTAAAGTTGGGGATTTTTTCGTAACTGTAATTTACTTCACTTCTATTGAAATTTATACTGAATGTGATTATGCGGTGGTCGCTATTAGTAAACTCATCACCCACGTTAATATTCCCTATCAAGTCTTCTTTAGTTGCAAATACTAGGTCAAGAACGTTATTTCCACGGGTTGGACTATTAACAAACTCGATAAGGGAGCTCTCTTGCAAGTTAGTATAAAGGTCTTGTCCATAGTGAGCTGATAATGGTTCTCCCCACTTTGATACTGGTAAATTAAAATCGCCAAGAATTACGGCCTCTTGCGTGTTACTCATCTCGTTAATTTGCTCATAGATATCACGGTCGGTTTGTACTGGTTGAGCTGGGGGTCTGTATAATAACGCTAACAAAAGTTTCATCCCGAATTTATTTCTAATGAGTATATATAGTGTGTCTACGTTAGCGATATGAGGCTTTGATAATAAGATCGGTTTGAGGTCATCTTTAATATATAATAGGACTCCGCCTCCCCTTTTATTTGTTCGACCTTTCTCAAATATTGTATAGCCGGGAATTTTATACTCTGCTAGGAAGTCTCTGCTTTCGGTATTTAGCCACGATTCTGTTATGCCGATTATATCGTAATTTTCTGTGAAAGTTAATTCCTCTAAATCTGTAAATTTGTTATGGATGCTGCGAGCATTAACGTAAAATACCTTTAAGCTGTTTCGGTTTATTCTGTTTATTCGTTTTACGTTACCTGACCTTGACGTACCTGGGCAGACCCGTTTTTTGTACGATGGTTGATGACCGCATCGTCAAGCAAACGTCCTAAACGGGCTGCTCCTACCTGATTCAGATGGACACCATCATCTGAGAACAACGAGTCATCAAAATAAAAATTGTCCCATGTGTTGACGAAATCGACGTTCTCCTCGTTGCAGATGTTGGCAAGTCGTCGGTTGATACTAGTGGCGGTGTTGAAGAAACGGGTGTCTGCTTGTCTGCGGGGTATGATTCCAGAAAGGATGATGTTGTTCGTCTTTTCCTTGAACTTCGCAATCATCTGTCGGTACTTGTTGAGGAGCTCCTCCGATCTGATCTTCAATACGTCGTTGGTTCCAACGTGGATGACGTAGGTGGTGTTGTCGGGGGCCAGGCTTGTCACTTCGTCCACTGAGTCAATCACGTCGTCTAGGCCGCCACCCGGGATGCAAAATCGCTTCCTCGACTTGGGTGCTCGGCCACAGAACTCGGTGAGTTGACCCCTTACCATGGAGTCACCAACCAGCCTGGCCTCGGTGTCGTCTTCATCGTCGTCTTGGGCCAGGATCTTGAAGCGGTTCTGGCACGTAGTGATGGGTATAATGTTCCTTGTGGGTCGAATGTTGTTCCTGACAACGCGGAATTCCTCCCGTGGAGAAATGGAAATTACTGATGGTGCCGATGACGGTAAAGGTGTGGTTGGTGGTGCCGGTGAAGGTGAGGGTGTGGAGGCAGTCTGTACAGGGGCTGTGTCAACGGGTACGGCAGGCGATGGTGTCACTCCTACGTTGAGTGTGGTGAATTCTTGCAGCGTTTCCAGTTTCTCACTCAAGGCGTCGATCTTGCGGTGTGCTGCCTTCAAGTCGGTCGACAGCTCCTCTCGTAATTGGCAGAATCTACAAACAAGGACGTCTCTGTTCGCGAAAATTGTAGGGCCGAAAGTTCCAGAGCAGGTCGAACAGGTTAGTTGGGGTGCCATGGTGATAGTTATTAATTAATTTATTAATTAATTTATTAAATCGCTTATTAATTTCTTAATTTATTAATCAATCTATTAATTTATTTATTACTTTATTTATTTATTTATTTATTAATTTATTTATTAATTGATTTATTGATTTATTGAATTACTTATTAATTTATTAATTAATTTATTTATATTTATTAATTTGTTAATTTATTTATTAATTTATTTATTTATTAGTAAATTTATTAGTTTACTTATTTATTAATAAATTTATTTATTAGTTAATTTATTAGTTTATTAGTTCATTAATTTATTAATTAATTTATTAATTACTAATTTATTTAATTATTATTAATTATTAATTTATTAATTTATTTACTTATTTATTTGTTAATTAATTAATTTCAACTTGATGAGGGTAGGGGGAGATGTACGAAATGTGGAAGTACTGACTGGAAGTGGTGGTTTGGGGGAGGGGACTATAGGGTATAGGTTTAGGATCGGTTAGGTTGTTGAAATGAGAGGTGGGGAGTTGGGGTAATTACCAAGGAGAGGTGAGGTGAGGTGAGTTTGCTGGGATTAGCCAGGCGTGGTTAGTATCAGTAGGGAGGGGTGATTAAGGTGAGGTGAAGTGAGGTGAGGTATAGGAGGGACAGGTACAGAGGGAAGGGCAGGGTGAGGTTGGACAAAGGTGTGTAGGGATAAGGAGGTATTAGTGGCAGGAGGGTAGGTCAGTAATTACGATATATATATAAATATATATTAAATATTTAGTTCCAGGCCTGTATAAATAGAAATAATACTAATCACAGTATAACAGACAACAGTACAATACAAAGGTTAGTTAAAATGAGTTTAGGAGAATGGAAAAGGACGGTTATAAAGATTAGTTAGATGGTACGGAAGGAATTATGCAAGTATGTATGTCTGTAAAAATGGAATTAATTATAAAACACAGTAGACAACATAAAATAGAGTAGAACAGACTTATAGCATAAACCTGAAATTACGTTAGTATGGAATAATTATAAAAATACAAATGTAGAATTAATTATACACGGTAGGGAACAGGAAACACAGTAACAATAACTGTCGAGTAGACTAATAAATAAAATAGCACAAGCTTGTAGTATAAACCTGAAATAAGACTATTATAGAGTTATAGATGTACAAATGTAGAATTATATAATGAACACGATAGTGAACACAGTAGTAAAACAAAATAGAGCGGACTTATAATATAAACCTGAAATAATATTAATGTATAATTATAAAAATATGACTAGGAGAGAGAGAGAGAGAGAGAGAGAGAGAGAGAGAGAGAGAGAGAATCGAAAGGGAAGTCAGGCATAGCAAACAAACAAGCAAGCAAGCAGGCAGGCAAACAGACAGACAGGTAGACAGTGAGACAGACAAGTGTACTAGAAAGGGAGGAAGGGCAGAGCAAAAGACCACTCCACCCACCAACCAACCAACCACCCAACCAACCACCCAAATGACTGACTGACTGACTACCACGCCCCCTGACTCTACACATTCCCTCTCTCCACCAAACAACAGGTTCACATTTCACTTTGTATCTCTCTGAATGACTGATGTAGAACTATAAACAAATGGGTGAGACATTGGACCATCTCACTTACTCGTTAAATTCGAACGACAAATACGCGACTGAAAATTAATATACTTATTTCTGTCTTGTGAAACCGATGCCTATCAAGAGATGATCATAATCTATAGTCATAAAATAAGCACGATTGAATTTACCTCACCCTAAGATCGTGTTTGGGGTTAAGAAGAGAACTACATGAGTATTATAATGATGACATAATTTTGTAGACTGCTCATTGTATTTCTTGAACGACGAGTGTGTGTTTTGCTGTGACGATAAAATCAACTGGAGGGAATCTAAACATACCCTCTGAGACGCAAGGTAATGTGTCCTGTGTATGAATTGGTTAAGGGGACAGTTTTGTGTTGGTAATTCTGGAGCAACTGAATCCTCCAAACTATTCCAAGCAACAGAACACCATTATTTTTGCTCTTCTGGTCTTGTTTCCTGGCATACTTTGGAGGAATCAAGGCACTCCAATGTAACAAAAAAGAATTACCACCTTAAGGGACCCTGTGATGTAGTCAGAAAATTTGAATATAAATGAGTCCTTCAAATATTATCACGAAACACCACCACCTATATGGAATGTGCTAGTTTCGTGGCATATCAGGTGTGACGGTGATGTGAGAATGATAGATAATGTATTTTATAATATGACAATTACAACTTACCTTGCCCTGTTAATTTATGATCTCGTTGGTTGGCTGCAGCGAAGAACAAAAAGTCGGGGATTAATTCCCCGTTTAGGCCTCAATCACCACGCACATAATAAATTTTTATGTTAAGGGTTCTTCCCGATATATATGTATTTATATAGATAACAAATCTACTGGTGCATTTAAACAACCAATTGCAAATTTCTATATTTATTCAACTCCAGTATGCCAACATGAATAAATTAATTTCACACACACACACACACTCACGCCACGCTAACTAGCTACTCGCTCTCGCTACGTCTCGTTCGTATACGTGACGATAGTCTAGGTTACGTTAACACTTGTAGTAATTCTATCAATTGTTACGCGAGTTGGAATATTTCTTAATGTCTCACACTTGGGAATAATTTAGAGTCTCACAACACACTCGTAATTTTCAAAGATCCAGCTCCCCCTCACCTTAATTCACTTACTGAACCACCGTCGATGCAACTGGCCAGTATACAACTGTAAAGCCTTGGAATCGTGGTAATATCCAACGAATTCGGCGTCTACGTTGATCCTTCCCCACTCAACACGTGGAGGATTAATTCAGGCAAGCGGAAGCTAGTTTATACGAGTGTTGTCTCTCCAAGTGTCCTGTTCCAACTGACCTATATTTCCAAAATTGACTGGAGGCTGGAAGTTCAAAATTTTTCTGACTCCTCCCCCTTATCTGTGTTCGGTTCTCCTAATTGGCTACGATTTACATTGTACCCTCTCATTCCTTAGTTATACCTGCAATTGCAATTTACCTATGGCGTGCTAATAATTCCCAATGATTTCCCTCCACTTCACGATCATTTGCAATACCATAAGTTACCCTGGTAGCATAAATGATTAATACAAGTTGTAATTAACCTGCGAACACCTATAGGACTGGATGTGGCAATTCAGTTGAAACCCAGCCTTCCTGACCCTTTTCTAATTACCTGGTCTATTTTTGGATACTACCAGCGGATTAAGACTACCTGCAGATTAACCCGCACCTACATGAACCCACTCCTACCTCCTTTGTCTCATGGAATATTCCCCTACTCTAGAACATTCTCCAGTATGGAATTTTCCAACTCTCTGTAATTCAAATTACGTCACGAGTCTATGCTGACTCGTGACATTCGCCCACACAAAGAGACATTGCTCTATGCAATGTTTAATAGATTCGTGAAGTGGTAACGACGCCTTTGCATGTATAACTTTACAATAACAATTCATCCACACTTCACTTATTCTTGTATGTGTCAATTACTATCACCAGTTACGTGTTCATTTTTGCCAATGAGTGGAAAACTCCCAACAGTTACTTTAGCTTTTCAATCTTAGGAAGAAACTCCGAGACAAGAATGAATGTACCTGGTAATTTCTGCTCAGTACAATTTGTACACATTTAAGCAATATATAAGTGTGGTGTATGTAATGCATTGTGTATTTGTTACATAATATGTAGGAAATGCAACAATATCTCTGGAAGGCAATACATATATTAGTGAATTATCCGAGCCTTGGATCAGAGTAAACCGCTAGAATCTGTGTCTTGGATAAGGTTACACAAAATACTGCAATAATAATTCTGGAAGGCAATATATATTGTTAGTAAATTATCCGAGCCTTGGACCAGAGTAAACCGCTAGAATCCGTGTCTTGGATAAGTTGCACAAAATACAATACATAGAACATCGGATTTTCCCAACACCCTAGGAACCCCCTTGATCTGAGTCGCATAAGACTCGTGCTCGTTGCGCTCGGAGAGGTAACCATTACGAGCAATTCGACCCGGAGGATACTTCTGCCGGTCGATCTTCGCATGAATATTTACTCGGTTAACACTAATTAACGAGTAATTTGACCCGGAGGATACTTCTGCCGTCTGGGAGTATATCCCTCGTCACCCTCGGGAATTACCACAGCAGCGCTAACCATGTCTACTGCTGGGGAAAAATGACCACGGACTAGACTTAACACTTCACTCTGTTCTGAGGTGATGTTACAACAGCCTGCCCCAAATGTGGTAACAATGGAAGTACACCCCTGTTGGGTGGTGTAATATTCCTTAAGCATATTAATATGAAACCGCTTGGCTTCACCTTTGATTTTAACTATGTAGTTAAGGTCATTCACCTTCTTGACTACTTCAAAGGGACCCTTCCACTGAGCCAACAACTTATTATGAGCTGTTGGTAACAGAACGAGACACTTCCCCCCTACCTGTAGCGTTCGGAGCTTAGTTTTCCTATCATAGTAGGACTTCTGAATCTCCTTTGCTTTAGATAACTCCTGCTTTGCAATCTCGCAGGTTTGCTGTAATCGTTCTGCCAAATCAATTACATAAGAATAAGTGGTTTTCACCACGGGATCCGATTCCTCATCGTCCCAAAGTTCACGTAGAACCTGAAGTGGTCCTCGAGCAGGTTTACCATACACTAACTCGAATGGACTAAATTGCAACGATGCCTGAGGTGCTTCGCGATACGCGAACAGTAGTGGCGAGATATACCTGGACCACTCCCTAGGTTGTTCTACTGCCATCCTCCTCAACATTTTCTTGAGAGTACCATTAAACCTCTCACACAACCCATTACACATTGGATGATAAGGTGTTGTCCTCAACCCTTTAACTGAGAGTAATCTCCACAATTCCTCCATCATCGCGGAGGTAAATTGACTGCCACGGTCGGACAATACCTGCTTTGGTATGCCGACACGACAGAATATATCCAACAAGGCTTCAGCCACTGTAGTGGCTTCAATATCACGCAGAGGCACTGCTTCAGGCCATCTGGTCGCGAAATCCACACAGGTAAGAATATACTTGGCACCGTCCGTAGCCCTCGGAATAATCGGTCCAACAATATCAACCGCTACTCTCTCAAATGACTCTGAGATTAGCGGTAGAGGATTAAGAGGTGCGGGCTTCACCCGACCCCTGTCACACGTTTTCTGACAAACGTCACATGACCTCAACAATCTCCCTATCTCTCTCCCCATACCTGGCCAATAGAAATGAGACTGAATCCTATCAACTGTTTTCCTCATCCCCATATGACCCCCTAATATAGCATGATGACCCAGGGTAAACACAGCCTGTCGGTATTTCTCTGGTACGAGAAACTGAACCCTCTCTTCCCCATCGGGGTTTACTGTACGTCGGTAAAACCTGTTTCTCCTCCTGACGTAACTGGTTACAATACCATGTCGATCTCTACTGTCACCCTCAAGTGCCTGCTTGCGAACAAGTGCCAATGAAGGGTCACTTGCTTGCTCTGCAATTACATCCTCGCAATTGACGAGGTCGGCGGCAGTTGTCACTTGAAGTGGAACAACTGTTTTCTTTGCATGCGCCATACCCCTGGTTACAGCAGCTGCACCAGTCTGTGTGGAAACTTCCACTGAACACGCATTCTTAACCCCTGGTATATTTCCTATTACCAAATCTGACACAGGATTTTGCATGACTGCTGCAATTACCTGGCCTGTATAGAATGGACTCTCCACTGCAACTTTAGCAAGAGGATAGAGCCTCCTGGTACCATCAATCATAGTGATAGTTACCTGCTCCCCTGTAAAATCATTAGAAGCAACTAAACCATCAGCGACACAACACCCCGATGACCCATTATCTCGAAAGACTTCAACAGATATTCCGTTAACAATTCCGGGACAAATATGGAAACCAGACTTACCTTTCGAGACTCCTGTCGCGTTTAGTCACAATTGATGAGGTTCGTGAACCGACTGAGGCACTCGTGGTTCTACACTAGGTTGAACCACCACAGGTGAATACTGTGGTTCACCCTGTGTTGCAGCTGCCGATCGCTGATAATAACCTTTATTTCCACCGTGGTTATTACTATTTTTCCAGTTACTTTTTCCTTGGTAACGGTACTGATTGGACTGCTGCGAATAGTGATTATTATTACCTTGTTTCTGGGTATGATTAAAATGAGGGTTAGGTTGCAGACGAACAATTTGACTCTGCTGCTGTGACTGATTTTTACTCGACTGGTTATATGAAACAGCAGAGTTCTGAGAAGGCTTATTCGACTGATTAATTTTCTTATTATACTGAATCCGCGTATGGTAACCATACGCGGTGAAATGGGCGTCGGACATATCCACCATCGTTTGCAACATTTTCACCTTGTTGGTTTTCAGCTGAGCCGACAATTCTGGAGGACAAGACTTCTCCAGCTGTGTACGAAGCAACAAGTCTTTTACCCCCTCCAACGTCTTAGGTGTTTCGGCCTTCTCCAACCACTGATCCAGGTAACTGGTCAGACGTGCACTAAACTGTGCAACAGTCTCCTTATCCTGTAAGAGGGCACACCGAAACTGATTCCTAGCCTCATCGACTGTCAACCCGTACGCCTGTAATAAAGCCTTTTTCATGTTCTCATAATCTCTGGCGGTACTGTCGAGTCGGTGGAGAATACTGAGGGCTTTTCCATCGAATAAATTAATAAACTCGAGCTTCTTTATATCATCATCTAATCTATAAGTGTCTGCAACCATTTCGAATCGCTCAATAAACGGCTCTATATCGTCTCCCTCTACGTATTTTGACAGTTGTAACCTTGGGGTCACGGTGGTTAAGCTTGCGACATTACTTCCACTCGCACTTTGATTTTCACTCGCACGTACTTGCAGTTCCAATACTTCCTTTTCATGTTCCCATTTCAATTTTTCTTGCTCTCTCTGTTCTCTTTCATTTTCTCTTATGGCCGCCCGTTCAAGCCGTTCTTCCTCTTGGCGGCCCTTCACGTACACTTGAATTTCGGCCTTACCTTCAATTCCCAATTGTTGAGCCTCTCCCAACAATTCTTGAACGGTAGACATTTTTAATTTATTTTCTATCGTTTCTGTTGCCTTAATTTCTGGACAGTTATGACTATCTACTCGTGAAAGTGTGCGCGTGTGTGACTGGAGTTAATACAACGCTCAGGTCCCTGTTCGGGCGCCAATATGTGACGGTGATGTGAGAATGATAGATAATGTATTTTATAATATGACAATTACAACTTACCTTGCCCTGTTAATTTATGATCTCGTTGGTTGGCTGCAGCGAAGAACAAAAAGTCGGGGATTAATTCCCCGTTTAGGCCTCAATCACCACGCACATAATAAATTTTTATGTTAAGGGTTCTTCCCGATATATATGTATTTATATAGATAACAAATCTACTGGTGCATTTAAACAACCAATTGCAAATTTCTATATTTATTCAACTCCAGTATGCCAACATGAATAAATTAATTTCACACACACACACACACTCACGCCACGCTAACTAGCTACTCGCTCTCGCTACGTCTCGTTCGTATACGTGACGATAGTCTAGGTTACGTTAACACTTGTAGTAATTCTATCAATTGTTACGCGAGTTGGAATATTTCTTAATGTCTCACACTTGGGAATAATTTAGAGTCTCACAACACACTCGTAATTTTCAAAGATCCAGCTCCCCCTCACCTTAATTCACTTACTGAACCACCGTCGATGCAACTGGCCAGTATACAACTGTAAAGCCTTGGAATCGTGGTAATATCCAACGAATTCGGCGTCTACGTTGATCCTTCCCCACTCAACACGTGGAGGATTAATTCAGGCACGCGGAAGCTAGTTTATACGAGTGTTGTCTCTCCAAGTGTCCTGTTCCAACTGACCTATATTTCCAAAATTGACTGGAGGCTGGAAGTTCAAAATTTTTCTGACTCCTCCCCCTTATCTGTGTTCGGTTCTCCTAATTGGCTACGATTTACATTGTACCCTCTCATTCCTTAGTTATACCTGCAATTGCAATTTACCTATGGCGTGCTAATAATTCCCAATGATTTCCCTCCACTTCACGATCATTTGCAATACCATAAGTTACCCTGGTAGCATAAATGATTAATACAAGTTGTAATTAACCTGCGAACACCTATAGGACTGGATGTGGCAATTCAGTTGAAACCCAGCCTTCCTGACCCTTTTCTAATTACCTGGTCTATTTTTGGATACTACCAGCGGATTAAGACTACCTGCAGATTAACCCGCACCTACATGAACCCACTCCTACCTCCTTTGTCTCATGGAATATTCCCCTACTCTAGAACATTCTCCAGTATGGAATTTTCCAACTCTCTGTAATTCAAATTACGTCACGAGTCTATGCTGACTCGTGACATCAGGAGGAAGCAGAAGCCTCCACTTTTCATACACGATCACAGGCTCTTTAAGTAATGTATCTAACTATTTTTTTTTTAAAGCTTTGGATGTAAGCATTTTTTTCCTACTTCAAGATAATTATCATCTGGCTGCAGTCTGAGAAAAATGATGATGTAATAATGTCGAGTCGTTGTTAATAGTTCTAGGTCTGTACGTATGTACAGTGGGCAGCAAAAGTCGTGTCTCCTCCCTTAGCATTTCTTGAAGGATAACATAAAAGATAATTATCGAACCAACACCTTCACCACCAACACAGAATTACAATATCCAGTGGGCAAATTAGTATAAACAACTCTGGGTTTTCATTTTACGAGCCTGTGAAGCTTATAATTCCATACTGTATATACACCCGAGCTCGTAAATTCGTTACCATGTACAGTACTTAGATGTTTATGCCATTTGAGCTGGTAACACTGTGTGGGGAAGGTGTCATTGTAGGTGAAAGATTGTATCATGTCCCTCTACTATTTTCACCTACTCTGATTCCTCCCCAAATAAATGTTACCAGCTCAAATGGCATAAACATCTAAGTACGTGGTCGCGAATTTACGAGCTCGGGTGTACTCTATGACTTGGTAGATGTGACGACACGACTCTTGCCGCCGACTGTACAGTACAGTTGGACACATGAATGGGTGGTACAGCCCAAGTGAAAGATGGTCAATTTCTCCCAATATCAAGTTCCTTAGTGCCAAATAGGAGACATCAGGGGCAGAAATCTGTATTGAGGAAGGTAATAAAAAGCAAGTACCTGATAATAGACACTGGTTACTCAAATGGGACAAGTATCTTTCACCTGGGCTGTACCACCCATTCATGTGTCCAACAGTACATGAAGTTACAGTGACAATGCAATGCGGAAGAGTCTGGCTGGCCCCCTAACTCATTCCTTATAGTATGATTGATAGGTAGTGTGACCAATGATGTTCAAGGTAATCCCAGTGTGTGTGTGTGTGGTAGTATCAGTGTGTGTGTGAGTGAGTGGTAGTATCAGTGTGTGTGTGAGTGGTAGTATCAGTGTGTGTGTGGTAGTATAAGTGTGTGTGTGTGTGTGGTAGTATCAGTGTGTGAGTGAGTGGTAGTATCAGTGTGTGTGTGGTAGTATTAGTGTGTGTGTGTGTGTGGTAGTATAAGTGTGTGTGTGTGTGTGGTAGTATCAGTGTGTGTGGGTGGTAGTATAAGTGTGTGTGGGTGGTAGTATAAGTGTGTGTGTGTGTGTGGTAGTATCAGCGTGTGTGTGGTAGTATCAGTGTGTGTGTGGTAGTATCAGTGTGTGAGTGGTAGGATCAGTGTGTGAGTGGTAGTATCAGTGTGTGTGTGGTAGTATCAGTGTGTGTGTGGTAGTATCAGTGTGTGTGTGGTAGTATCAGTGTGTGTGTGGTAGTATCAGTGTGTGGTAGCCTTGGTAGCCCAGTGAATGGTAGCCTATGCACCCCAGTGAGTAGTTACCATTATAGCCCAGTGAGTAGTACTCTAGGTAGCCCAGTGAGTGGTAGTCTAGGTAGCTCAGTGAGTGGTAGTCCCAGTGAGTGGTAGTCCAGTTAGTGGTAGTCCCAGTGAGTGGTAGTCCAGTTAGTGGTAGTCCCAGTGAGTGGTAGTCCAGTTAGTGGTAGCCTAGGTACCCTAGTGAGTGGTAGTCCCAGTGAGTGGTAGCCTAGGTAGTCCCAATAAGTGGTAGCCCAGTGAGTGGTAGTCTGTATGTAGCCCAGTGAGTGGTAGCCCTGTGAGTGGTAGTCTAGGTAGCCGTGTGAGTGATAGTCCCAGTATGTGGTACCCCAGTGAGTGGTAGCCTAGGTAGTCCCAGTGAGTGGTAGCCCATTGAGTGTAGCCCAGTGAGTGGTAGCCTAGCACCCCAGTGAGTGGTAGCCTAGTAGTCCCAGTGAGTGGTAGCCTAGTAGTCCAGTGAGTGGTAGCCTAGCACCCCAGTGAGTGGTAGCCTAGTAGTCCAGTGAGTGGTAGCCTAGTAGCCCAGTGAGTGGTAGCCTAGTAGTCCAGTGAGTGGTAGCCTAGTAGCCCAGTGAGTGGTAGCCTAGTAGTCCAGTGAGTGATAGCCTAGTAGTCCAGTGAGTGGTAGCCTAGGTAGCCCAGTGAGTGGTAGCCTAGTAGCCCAGTGAGTGGTAGCCTAGTAGTCCAGTGAGTGGTAGCCTAGTAGCCCAGTGAGTGGTACCCTAGTGAGTAGTAGCCCGGTGAGTGGTAGCCTAGTAGTCCAGTGAGTGGTAGCCTAGTAGTTCAGTGAGTGGTAGCCTAGTAGTCCCAGTGAGTGGTAGCCTAGGTAGCCCAGTGAGTGGTAGCCTAGTAGTCCAGTAAGTGGTAGCCTAGTAGCCCAGTGAGTGGTACCCTAGTGAGTAGTAGTCCAGTGAGTGGTAGCCTAGTAGTCCAGTGAGTGGTAGCCTAGTAGCCCAGTGAGTGGTAGCCTAGTAGTCCAGTGAGTGGTACCCTAGTAGCCCAGTGAGTGGTACCCTAGTGAGTAGTAGTCCAGTGAGTGGTAGCCTAGTAGCCCAGTGAGTGGTAGCCTAGTAGTCCCAGTGAGTGGTACCCTAGTGAGTAGTAGTCCAGTGAGTGGTAGCCTAGTAGCCCAGTGAGTGGTAGCCTTGTAGCCCAGTGAGTGGTAGCCTAGTAGCCCAGTGAGTGGTAGCCTAGTAGTCCAGTGAGTGACCAGCTTATTGTGGACATCCTCCTCTGGGCTCCCTCCTCCCTCCCCTATACTTCCCTGATTACCTCCCTCCTGCTACCTCTTCCTCCTACCCCTCCTCCTCCTCCACCTCCTTCTCCACCTCCTCCTCCTTCCTTTTCTTTCTCCTTTTCCTTGCTTGGACTTTTATCATCATCATCATGTTTTTGGTCCACATTTTCCTATATTAAACTTACGACACTAAGTCTTGTTATTATTATTATTATACCCTGATAAAGAGGTACCGTATACGTACTTTATAATTATGATGCAAGTAACATGACTTATAGAAAGAACCTGAATGTGATATTTTTCTAATGAGTTTACTTCCTCTCATAAATCATATTAACTGGATTAAGGTCAGGTATATTGAAAGGACTGAAAGGGAGACCATGAATATATTATACGTGTGATTGGCTCATCCCTCACCAGCATATACATTAAATAGTTACATTACTATCGCATTTTTGGTTTGGTTGATGCTTTAGCCCTTTAAAATTTATAACTAGTTTGATGGTGCATATATTGAAAACATATCTTCACTATTCGCACCAAACAGCACAAAAATGCCCTGTGAATAAATGTTAATCCATTTTACCGCCCTTGGGAAACGAACCCTTGGATTTGATTCCTGAGTGAGGCAACTTGTTTACTTGCTGTATATTTATCATCATCATTGGGTGGCTTAAGCATGGCGAAATATTGCTGCTCCCAGATTATGATACTAGATTGCTGTATTGATATTAGGCGTCGTAACAGCAAGGTCATATGGTGAGATTATGATACCACCTCCCAGGATTCGTCTTAGTTAGTGTTCAGTAAAGCACCCTTCACTTCCCCAGTACTACGCAGCACGAATCATCGACTTACTTCAGTCATGAGCAATGTGGCTCTCCCTTTGGCCTCCCCCAGCTAATTCTTCCCATACAGATATACTCCTGTAGACAGTAACAGCCTCAGAGAAGGGAATCACATGCCATGAAGAAGAAGTTAACTTTCTATGATCAGGTTGATAAGAGACCTTGAGTCAGTGTCCTGGGGTTATCTCTCTGTCTGGACACTCGGTAATTATACTATGATCCTCTTTTTTTTTTTTTTTTTTCCTGAAAACGAGATGTATAACGAAGGAAGCCCGAGTTTGACCGGAGGACGTACATACCACAGTGAAGAGGTTTGATAACCGGTTGCAGTAGAGCATTTGCAACAAGACAGTATCAGGGTGATTAGGAAGCACTGGCTATATATTTACGTGTCAAATATGTTGGTATTTGATCGTATTCATCGTCTGCAGCTTTAATTTGGATAGTTCCAGGTGCTTTTATTCTGACCTATTGGTGAGCCTGGGACGGCATTCATAAAACATCTCAAGAGTTTTCACTTGTTCGAATGTTTGCATTACTGACCACGCCAAAGTGTTTCAGGCTCATTTAGAAGCAGTGGACGATTATCCTTTTCTTATAATATGAGTATGGTGTGGGAGGTGAATTCTTGCCGTGAATGAACGCTTCTTTACTTTATAAATATACAGACCTGGTGTTAGTTAATATTTACAGCAGAGTTCGACTTTTACTTTACCCGTGTATGGTAGGGGTTCTCTTGTGTCATTTTAAATCACCTGGCGGTAGTCCCAATTGGTTAACTGTAATATATATTTTTTTTATCTTCAGACGTTAAGAGTGCTTCCTCTCCCCTCAAAATTGTCTGTTAGTTTGTCAGGCTCATCATTCGTTGATCATTAAGTGGTCACCATACCCACAGTGAACTTGTTCGTCGAAAAGTTACAGCTGCTTTGACTGTGTTGTGAATTAAGAGGAGATTATTCTTTTGTTGGTGAATTGGAAGGTCTCTGATTCCTCCAAACTATATTCCAAGAAACAGATCCCCCTATTAGTACACCATTGAGGGCGTCTGCTGTATTCTGACATGGTGGGGAGGAATCAGTAGCCTTCCAATTTGCCAACAAGTTAGTTAACCTCTCCACTTACAGCTGACATTTGTGGTGATATTTAATAGCAAACCAAATAGCTATATAGTTATAATGACGTCACAACTGTGGTGGATGTGGTTGGGTACTGAACTGTGTATTGCTGCATGGAGTGTGAACATTTATATTTTAGTGATGGAGGTTATTATTGAACTGTGTGACGGCCGCTGTGGTGTATGAGTAAAGACCCAACATTGTCTTGTAT
>JAWQEG010001245.1:85000-110482 GCA_033782935.1 Petrolisthes cinctipes
CGCTCAAGATGATGGAGATGGTAATGGTAGTGGTGGTGATGGTGGTGGTGATGTTGGCTTTAGGGGTGGGTAGTGGTGAGAGTGTGGTGGTGGTGGTGGTGGTGATAGTAATGTCTGTGGTTTGTTGTTGTGGTGGTGGTGGTGGTGGTGGAGGTAGTGGTGGTGGTGGTGATGATGATGATAGTGAAGGAGGTAGTGGTGGTGATGATGATGGTAGTGATGGAGGTAGTGGTGGTGATGATGGTAGTGATGGAGGTAGTGGTGATGATGATGGTAGTGAAGGAGGTAGTGGTGGTGATGATGATGGTAGTGATGGAGGTAGTGGTGGTGATGATGGTAGTGAAGGAGGTAGTGGTGGTGGTGGTGGTGGTGGTGGAGATGGAGGAAGGAAGATACTGAAGGCTGTGAAGTTTACAGGATTATTTAAAGGTGAACTTATTGTGGAGAGAGAGAGAGAGAGAGAGAGAGAGAGAGAGAGAGAGAGAGAGAGAGAGTGTGTGAGTGAGTGAGTGAGTGAGTGAGTGAGTGAGTGAGAGAGAGTGTGTGTGTGTGTGTGTGTGTGTGAGAGAGAGAGTGTGAGTGTCAGTGTGAGTGTCAGAGAGAGAGAGAGAGAGAGAGAGAGAGAGAGTGAGAGTGTGAGTGAGTGAGAGAGAGAGAGTGAGAGTGTGAGTGAGAGAGAGAGAGAGAATGTGTGCTTGCTTGAAGGAGAAAAATGGAGACAAAATGAGAGAGACTGAGAAAGTCAGGGTCAGTAGCCTAATCCACAATACAACCACCTTGACCACGAAGCCTATTGTCTAACTGTGTCTTTGTTTTCTTGTGTGTACCGCTGTAATAGTTTGTTTTTGTTGTTGTTTATATCCCGGGTTCAGGAATAACTGTGTGTGTGTGTGTGTGTGTGTGTGTGTGTGTGTGTGTGTGTGAACGAATGCATAAATGTTCAATATTGTGTGTGTGTGTGTGTGTGAACGAATACATAAATGTTCAATATTGTGTGTGTGTGTGTGTGAGAGACTTTATTAATCTTGTGTGTGTGTGTATGTACAGTCGCGAGCTGATGGGATGGAGACACGAGCACACTCATCATGGGGTCGCTTCTGCATGAGGAGTTATTATGAAGGAGTGAGAGAGGGTGTGGAAAGGATGGTTGAGGGAGAAACAGAAAGATGGTCGCCAATGACAGTGGTTGTAGGTCGTTCTTTATCTTCATTTAGGATTTATGGTTGACTTAGGGTGAAGGGACTAATGGAGATGGAGTTCACATTAACAAACCTATGTATTGAATTTTAGGATTGTCATCATACTTTTAAGAGTGCTCTCATATGTAAGTATTGTTCGATATCAGAACTGTAATGACGTCAGATGGGATGAGTGTTTATAAAACTTGACCTATTTAATGAAATTGCTATATTCAATGATAAATGTGTTTCAACAATAATATACCATAATTAATATTACACACAATTAGGAGGACCACAAGTATTCATATTTATGTGAAAAGAAAATTCTGTGAAACTGAGTGAGACAGAATCTCTCCCGCAGAATAAAGCTTGTTTTCTGGTGAAGTGAGGGTTCGAGTCATGTGAACCGCAGTTCCCTTTACACACACACACCAAAAGCTTAGTGTGGCGAAATGATAATATCTGTTATATACCCAACTCGAAAACATTAATGAGTTATTACATATTCCTATGTCCGTCTGACTCGTATACGCAACTAATTCAATTCATCCTGCCATATCTTCACTCACGTCGCTCATACAGTCATCCCCAACCACCATCTTTCCTCCTTCCCGTCAATCCCTCTCACCAGTGAATGCTTCGAATGAAACTTTCAGTGGATGGTGCGATAGTTCTATATCAGTCAGAAGTGTCAACACTCCACCAGCCCCTCCACAACCTCCCCCTATCCTTTCCTCTCTCTCTCTCTCTCTCTCTCTCTCTCTCTCTCTCTCTCTCTCTCTCTCTCTCTCTCTCGTCAGGTAGAAACGACCCCATGATGAAGTGAGCGCGTGTATCCATCCCATCAGCTGTGCTTTACTTAGGATAATGAATACAAATGTGTTGATGTGTATCCATCATTATATAAAAGTGTGTACTGTTGTATGGGAGCATGTGTGTGCTGGAGAACCTGTACAGTCATGGAAAATACTTCTGAAACACCTTCAAATGACACGACGACCTCGAAAAATAAGAAGACATTTTTGTTTTATTAACTTGTGTGAATGCATGCTTATGTATGTATGTATGTGCTTCCGTATTGTTTATCTTGTGTGTGTTAAAGTATGTATATATTTGCTTTCGTATTGTTTATCTTCTGTGTGTTAAAATAGTTGGGTCAATTTACAACAACAACTTCATCAGTAATCCACTATGGTAACTTATCATGCAATGTGTATACTCTAATTATTGTGTACGCAACTTAAGGATCCTGTGATTGTGTATGAGAGTTGGTGGCTTCTGATTCCTCCTGACTATGCCACGGAACAAGCTCCTTCAATATAGGTGTGTGTGTTTCGTGGCAATATTTGAAGGACTCGCTAACCTCCAATTTTCTAACTACATCATGTGGGCCCTAGAGGTGCAGTAATTCTTTTTTGGTACATTGGAGTGCCATGGTAGCTCCAAAGTATGCTAGGAAACAGGACCAGAAGAGCAAACAAAAATAATAGTGTTCTGTTGCTTGGAATAGTTTGGAGGATTCAGTTGCTCCAGATTTACCAACATAAAACATCCCCCTTAATACTCCAAGTGTTATTATACCACGCTACGTCAGACCAAACACAGTAATGGACCTTTGAATTATAAACAGTAACACCAATCAACACTAATCATATTTCAACCCAATCTTGTGCTTGAAACATACGTGGCAGATTTAACAGGAAGAAAAAATTACCCACTAAGAAGCAAACACTAATTAAATATAAATTTCCCATTATAAAGGTTCAGTTAATATTTAGTTATTCAGTATGATGGTTGTTATGTAATTTTCACATATCATACGTCTCTTATGTAATGTAATGCATAATAAGTTTTAAGAGTCAGTACTGTTTTGGTATCACTCAGTCCCGGTTGAAACACGCGTATCTTTTTATCACCTACTGTGGTATACTCACTTCTCTTGTACTTCATATTTATTAACTTACAATGTGCTTTGATACTATAGGATGTTCGGTCGTATTTGTCATCGGGGATAATAAAATGTTCACCAAAAGGAAACGTTCCTCTAGTCTAACGAGTATCATAGAGAAACTATATGAGACAATAGCCTCCCTTCTCTACGATCACAGGAACCATTTGTTATCCTTTGTGGTAAGTAACGTATTTGACACCCAGCTTTGTGTTATGTCTGGTGTGTGTGTGTGTGTGTGTGAGGCATGTGGGGGTGAACTCGGTCGTGTGTCAGTGAATTAAATTATGTGTTGTTCATGTGGTGCAGTTGTTGACATAATAGAGTTTTTGTAGCAGAGAGGCGTGGTATATGTGTGTGCTTTTTCCTACATTAAAAGATTGACGCTTCACAAGATGTAAAGCGAGGCAACTTTCTTGGAACATCAGGAATGACGCTTGACGTATATACAGTCTCTGCCTTGAGTAAGTATCTACCCACTCCCAGCCAACCCCGACATGTGGCACCATCACAACCGTAGATATGAGGGATGAAGCAGGGAAAGACTCCTCAACCTAAGTCGAATCAGTTACTTAGGGGCCCTGTGGTCGTGTATGAGACTTGTTGGTGACTTCTGATTCCTCCTAACTATGCCACGAAACAAGCTCTTTTTATATAGATGGTGTTTCGTGGCAGTGTTTGAAGGACACATTTATCTCCAATATTCTGACTACATCACGGGATCCCTTAAGCCAGCGAGAAGGTGGAGGGAAGACAGTGTTTCTCTGATTTGACGTAATATATTGATGAGTTTTTACCTGCTTCATCCCTCGTATCCCTGGTTGCGATAGTGCCACATGTCAGGGTTGGTTGGGAATGGGTGGATATTTTGAAAGAGAACTGAGACAACAATGATAATATTATGAAATAAAAAAATAAATAATAATCCTAGCAAAGTTTCCCATGGCAAAAGTTCCTGTTAGAAAAATAAACAACTACAAGGAGAGAGTGAAGAGAACGTTGCAGTGGTATAAGTTTACATTAAACCCTCGCCAGACTTAACAAGTCTATATGTTACTTGTATTGATGAAGTCCGCTCATAAAAGTAAGGAAGTATAGCTTCTTTTGTAAAGTAAAGAGATGTGGTTAAAATGTTACTAAAACGATAATAATATTTCCTCTGTACGTCCAAGTAGCATTTAGAAAGTAGCTTGATTTAACGACCAATAAGGAAACTTTTGCAATAATATTCATTGGCTCAAATATCGTCGCTAGTTCAGTTTTATAATATGAATAATATTTTTCTGACTAAATTTTAACGAGGATGAATTTGTTTTGCGAACTGATGCAGTAATGTTCGTTGTTCAGAACCAAAACGAACATCATGATTATATAATTTTTCCTCTTAGTGACTTCAGTATAGGAAAAACTTGGCTTCAACGAACACAACACGCTGCTTAACATAATTCACGGAAAATGGACAGAACGTTGATGGAAATAAAAGGCATATACCGGTTCAGTATACTGTATATATATGTTTTTTCTTGACGATCTCTCACTAATATGTTGCTCTTTATATTCAGTTGTGTGGCAGCTCAATATTAGTCTAATAACTCTAGCAAATGGAAACCTTTATGTGATCCGTGAACAAGAAAGAAGTCGGTACAGCCTGGGTTAGTAGGACTTATAAAGGGGTTATCACACTAGCATCGCGTACGAGGTTTTCGTGGGACTGGCGGAACTTTGTGAACGTGGAACAGTGGCGGCATTCGCGGGACAAAGATGGAATATATTTCTAGCCAAGACTGTTCCGCGTATGCAGAACAAAGTCAATAAATAATTTATTAATATAAATTATTTCAAAGTAAAATGTCTTGTCTGGATTAATTTTGCAATATAAATATTTTTAACATACAAAGTAGAAATTATGATGTCGATATTTTACTGTGTTTACACGTGTAGTTATCATTGTATGCAAACATGGACAACAAATCGTACATACTAGTAGGTGGTCTTTCCTCTCCTCTTCTTCAAAAATAATAGTTGTAAGGGCCAATGCAGCTAAAAACTTACCATCATCATACATAAGATCCATTTTGTTGTGTATGTTTTGTTGTGGTGGTGGTGGGACTCATCTGCTACGCCGCATCCAGTGTTCTACATACAGTATATACAAAGATCTGAGTTTGTTCGAATGTAGGGTATGTGTGTGTGTGTGTGCGGTGACTGCCGTTCGTCTCTGGTCAGAAATTATGTATCATGAGTGTACACTCGCAATCCAAAATTTGTATCCAGGTCATATTGAAGTATCGAATAATTTGACATACTAGTGAACCAATTACACGCTTATCCTGTTTCATATTTACTTGAGTTCGCTTAATACTCGATCAGGCTATTCGAAGCAAACATGGATACATATTTTGGATTGCGAGTGTACAGTGCAGGACTAATGTTCTGTCCCGCAGCCAGCCACAGGGCGCCAGCCTTCTGAACCACCTCAGGTTCGGAGAACGAAGCACCAGATTCAATTCAGGATTCCCTTATCATGCCCATCTGGTGTTTCGTTGTCTGAGCTTAAAGTGGTTCAGTAGGTTGACGCCCTGTGGCTGGATGAGGGACAGAACATTAGTCCGGCACTGCACACCCGAGCTCGTAAATTCGCGACCACGTACTTAGATGTTTATGCCATCTGAGCTGGTAACACTGTATGAGCAAGATGTCATTGTAGGTGAAAGATTGTATCATGTCCCTCTACTATGTTGCACATACTCTGATTCCTCACCAAATAAATGTTACCAGCTCAAATGGCATAAACATCTAAGTACGTGGTCGCGAATTTACGAGCTCGGGTGTACATAGCTTGTTCCGCTAGTCCCACGAAAACCTCGTACGTGGTGCTAGTGTGATACCACCTTTAATTGGAAGAAATAACTTGTAGAGGGGACATATTGTTGTGGATATCCTCACGATACACGTCACAAGACAACAATGCAAAGGAAACGGTCAAAAAAAGATAGTTTGTTTTTTATTTTCATTTTTATATTTATTAATTTATTGTTTTACTTTATTTATTATTATTTTTTTTTCCAAATTGGAGGGTCACTGATTTTTGCAAACTGCCAGAAAACAGCATATACATCAGTTTACAAGTAGGAGATCTGTTTTATTGCAGTGTTTTATTGCAGTGCTTAGAGGGCTGCGTAGACACCAACACACACAACATCAAACGACCCCATAACCATTTGTGTCTGTAGTTTATCACCGGTGTTACAAATTGTTACAAAAAGTTAACCACCAAAATGGTACAGGAACAATAATCATCACTAACAAGCAAGCAAGCAAGCTCAACAAATATCGTTATTAATAGGTACGGTAGAGGAAGTCAGGACGGATGTGTATCAAGGTTGTCTGAGCTGAGTAGTACTGTACAGTCACAGTCAAATATCCACCGACACTTTCCTTCCATCGTAGTAAATATCTTGGTAATAAAGAGCAACACGTGTATTGTTTTGCAGCACCTCATCATAATAATTAAGGGGGTTGAGTTAACGGAAGGTGTTGTTGTATGATTATATTTTGATATGATACTGATTTATTTACACGATAGAAGGAAAGTGTCGGTGGTTATTTGATTGTGGCTGTATTTACAGTCGCGGTCAAAAATAATCATCCATATAGGAGTAACTCACGTACTATTTTGACAGCTTCCCTCTGTTCCTTAACTGATAAACTTTCCAATAAATAGGTTAACTACCATCTATTAATTTACTACAAGCAGCAATGCACTACTTAAAACAATAACATCCTATATGAAGGTGAAAACATTAGACAGTAAATTGTTTGAGATACCCATATGTGGATGATTATTATTGACCGCGACTGTACATAATACCACAGGATACAAGAAAGAAAGAACGAACTGGCTGGATGACGTAAACGAGGCGAACTGGAACGCTGACAAAAGGTGGTGTGTGTGTGACAGATAGACAGAGAGAGTGAGATAGACAGACAGATAGACAGACAGACAGAGTGAGATAGATACACAGACAGAGAGAGTGAGACAGAAAGAAAAAGTGAGACAGAAAGAAAAAGTGAGACAGACAGAGAGACAAGCAGACAGACAGAGTGAGACAGACAGACAGGCAGAGAGACAGACAGAGAGACAGACAGACAGAGAGACAGACAGAGAGACAGACAGACAGAGAGAGTGAGACAGACAGAAAGAATGATACAGACAGACAGAGAGAGTGACACAGACAGAAAGAATGATACAGACAGACAGAGAGAGTGAGACAGACAGAAAGAATGATACAGACAGACAGAGAGGGTTCAAGGTTAACATTATATAAGGAAGAATATGAATTGACTGAATGAAAAGAAACACATACACCCTAAAAGCCGGTAACTCCTCCTTTCCTCACGAGCCTTACATGGATCTACTCGAGTCCAAAGGGATAACAAACAAACCTCTCTTATTAATATTTGCAGCATTTCTACTGTAGACACTCCTCCTTCCCTTGCCTGTGATAGTGGTTGTTGTTGTATGAGGTTTGTGTAGCTAACCAGGAAGTAAATGTATCAACTTAAAGGGTAAAAAGGGACATCAAACTCTTATTTAATATTATCAACACTTCTCCCTTTACGAGTGTTTTTTTTATTAGGCACTTCTTCCTCATCTATCCCTCGCCTGTGTTTTTTTTGTTGTTGTATGTATGTTTGGGGTTCGAGGCGAGGAGTTGTGTAGTTATTAGCCAGGAAGCCCACATGTGTCCTGGTGGTGTGTGTTGCTTGCTATACGTATGGCTTCATGCTGCATACTTCCCTGCCTGCCTGCCTGCCTGAATGTTCGCTTGCCTGCCGGTTTTGCTGAATGGTAATAGCTCTCTGTCTCTGTCTCTCTCTGTCTCTCTCTCTCTCTCTCTCTCTCTCTCTCTCTCTCTGTCTGTCTGTCTGTCTGTCTGTCTGTCTGTCTGTCTGTCTGTCTGTCTGTCTGTCTGTCTGTCTGTCTGTCTGTCTGTCTGTCTGTCTGTCTGTCTGTCTGTCTGTCTGTCTGTCTCTCCAGTGCTTGGTTGGTTGGTTGGTTGGTTACATATTCCTTCAATCCGAACACTCACTCTTCCCCATACATATATATGTGTATACTGTTCTGTTTACACACATACGCTCACACACGCGCCTACCATTACATCACCACCACCATATCTGCACCATCACGGGCATTGCAATGGGAAGAGGATTATGTTGCAAATCATGGCGGACGCTGAGAGAGAGAGAGAGAGAGAGAGAGAGAGAGAGAGAGAGAGAGAGAGAGGGGGGGGGGAGAGAATGTGTGTGTGTGTGTGTGTGTGTGTGTGTGTGTGAGAGAGAGAGAGAGAGAGAGAGAGAGAGAGAGAGAGAGAGAGAAAGAGAGAGAGTTAAGGGCACAAATTTCACTAGATAAAACCACAACTACCACATTATTACCACTACCACAGTACCACTACTACTACTACTACCTCGCCTACCAGCATAACTTTTAGTGCATTTAACACGACTTCCTCAACTACTGGTATCCATCCTATTACTACCACAACTACTACTACTACTACTTGGATATCTATCAGCCCTTCCTCTAAGTTTAGGACTACTGCCACTCAAACCTACATATACAGAACAACTACTACTAGACTAGGCCTATTGAAGGGATAACACACACACACACACACACTACAAATGCTATATATAGATACAAACAAACATAAAAACCTAACTAAACACACTTAATCCTGTACGTGAAACCATACATAAAACACCCCTTCAACTCTCATACATTATACAAACACTATTACAACAACAACATCTACAGTAAACACAAATAAAATAACAACAACAACAACAACAACATCTACAGTAAACACAAATAAAGTAACAACAACAACAACAATAACAACTAGAGTAAACACAAACAAAGTAACAACAACAACAACTACAACTACAGTAAACACAAACAAAGTAACAACAACAACAACAACAACTACAACTACAGTAAACACAAACAAAGTAATAACAACAACAACAATAACAACTAGAGTAAACACAAACAAAGTAACAACAACAACAACAACCACAACAACCACCACTCCAGATAGGTTTCTCCACAGTGCCTTGCAAGAAGAAACCAAACAAGTACAGTTAATACCTCGTGTGTCCTTTTTGGCCCTAACAGATGATGCGGTGGAGGAGGAGATGGTGGAGGAGGGAGAATAATAAAAATAGATAAATAAATAGATAAATAGATAGATAGGTCTGTGGTGGAGGAGATGGAGGAGGGAGAATTATAATAGATAAATAGATAAATAAATAGATAGGTTTGTGGTGGAGGAAATGGAGGAGGGAGAACAATAATAATAGATAAATAAATAAATAGATAGATAGGTCTGATGTGGATGGATGGATGGATGGATGGATGAGAATAGGTCAGTGGATGGGTATAGGTGAGCAAATACAGTATTGGTTGGTGGGTGATGTGGATGTGTGGTGGGTGATGTAAATGTGTGGTGGGTGTATATTTAAAGGGTGAGTAAATCTGGAGCACTTGATTCCTCCAAACTATTCCAGGGTACCATTATTATTTTAGCTAACCTGGTCCTGTTTCCTGGCATACTTTGGAGGAATCAAGACACTCTATTATATACCCTCTCCTTAAGTGATGTGGATGGTTTGAAATGAATGAATGAATGAATGAATGGGTGAGTGGACTGGATGGGTGAATAGGTTGGTTGGTTGGTCACTCACACACACACACACACACACACACACACACACACACACACACACACACACACACACACACACACACACACACACACACACACACACACACACACACACACACACACACACACACACATACACATACACATACACATACACATACACATACACATACACATACACACACACACACACACACAGAAGCAGGCAGTTATCTACAATTCTTATATAAACTTTAGAATGTACTCAGAACATGCACTGAAGATATGATAGATAACAAGAGTGTTATATCCCCAGGTTATAATACACTTTATATTTTTTGGATTGGATGCTGTTAGTACTGTGTTGTAGAATGATTGGTAACGTGTGTAAAGGGATAGATTAATACATCGTAAGCTGTTTGGGTGTATGGTAGGTTGGATGGGTGTGTGTGTGGTAGGTTGGTTGGATGGTTGGATGTGTGGTAGGTGGATGGTTGGATGTGTGGTAGATTTGTTAGATGTTTGGTAGGTTGGTTGGTTGGATGAGTGTGTGGTAGGTTGGTTGGTTGGATGGGTGTGTGGTAGGTAGATTGGTTGGATGGGTGTGTGGTAGGTTGGTTGGTTGGTTGGTTGTGTGGTAGATTGGTTGGTTGGATGGGTGTGTGGTGGGTTGGTTGGTTGGTTGGATGTGTGGTAGATTTGTTAGATGTTTGGTAGGTTGGTTGGTTGGATGGGTGTGTGGTAGGTTGGTTGGTTGGATGGGTGTGTGGTAGGTTGGTTGGTTGGATGGGTGTGTGGTAGGTTGGTTGGTTGGATGGGTGTGTGGTAGGTTGGTTGGTTGGATGTGTGTGTGGTAGGTTGGTTGGTTGGATGTGTGTGTGGTAGGTAGGTTGGTTGGATGGGTGTGTGGTAGGTTGATTGATTGGATGGGTGTATGGTAGGTTGGTTGGTTGGATGTGTGTGTGGTAGGTTGGTTGGTTGGATGGGTGTGTGGTAGGTTGGATGGTTGGATGGTTGTGTGGTAGGTTGGATGGTTGGATGGGTGTGTGGTAGGTAGGTTGGTTGGATGTGTGGTAGGTTGGTTGGTTGGATGGGTGTGTGGTAGGTTGGATGGGTGTATGGTAGGTTGGTTGGATGGGTGTATGGTAGGTTGGTTGGTTGGATGTATGGTAGGTTGGTTGAATGCGTGGTTATTTTTTTTTTTTTTTTTTTTTTCAATGTGTGGTAGGTTGGGTGGTTGGATGTATGGAAGGCTGGTTGGATACGTGATAGGATGTATTTTAAAGTGGATGACTGTATGAATGACTGTATGCTGCATGAAGTGACTGATTTTATGGTACAGTGAAAATATTGCAATCTGTAATGGAAGACTGAATAGTATGATAATGTACAGTTGCAGGTACATGAAACAGACACACCTGAAATGGGGCCCCTAATTGAGCATAGGGTATAGGATGAGACGTGTGTGTGTGTGTGTGTGTGTGTGTGTGTGTGTGTGTGTGTGTGTGTGTGTGTGTGTGTGTGTGTGTGTGTATGTGTGCTTTTTTTTTTTTTTTTTTTTTTTTTTTTTTTTTTTTTTAAGCTTGATGAGGGGCCCAGTTTGAAGTGTGTAAGTTTCATGCATGTGTTCTCAGCTGTACTTATTATAATTGTGGTTTATTTAAGGACCCTGTGATCGTGTGTGAAAATTGAAGGCTTCTAATTCCTTCCTGTCCATGCCACGAAACAAGCTACTTCCATATAGGTGTGTGTGTTTGTGAATGTGTGTGTGTGTGTGTGTGTGTGTGTGTGTTTCGTGGTAATATTTGAAGGACTCATTTTCCTTCATTATTCTAACTACATCACATGGTTCCTTAAGTCAGTGTATGGTTGGTTGGTTATAAGGTTATGTGTATGCTCAGGTGTATGGTATTATTTAATATGGTATAGGTTGTATAAGTGTATGGTAGGTAGGTTATAAGGTAGTGTGTATGCTCAAGTGTATGGTAATAAATATGGTATAAGTTGTATAAGTGTATGGTAGGTAGGTTATAAGGTAGTTTGTATGCTCAGGTGTATGGTATTAAATAGGGTATAGGTTGTATAAGTGTATGGTAGGTAGGTTATAAGGTGTGTATGGTATTAAATATGATATAGGTTGTATAACTTTATGGTAGGTAGGTTATAAGGCAGTGTGTATGCTCAAGTGTATGGTACTATATATGGTATAGGTTGTATAGGGTTGTGTGTATGGTAGGCTACTGGGGGTATAGTGTGTGTGGTGTGGTGTGTTGTATGGTAGAGTGACTGATGTGGTAGGATGCGGTTGGTTGCTGGTCCACATCATGATACGAAGTTTTTCTGCTCTCTCTCTCTCTCTCTCTCTCTCTCTCTCTCTCTCTCTCTCTCTCTCTCTCTGGCACACACACACACACACACACACACACACACACACACACACACACACACACACACACACACACACACACACACACACACACACTCACACACACACACACACACACAACACACACACACACACACACACACACACACACAGAGGCCTAACCCAAATACCAGTTTTCCTTTCTTCCCTTTCTGTCTCCATCCTCTTCCCATGTAAACCCCTATATCCTACTTCCTCTCTCTCTCTCTCTCTCTCTCTCTCTCTCTCTCTCTCTCTCTCTCTAGTGTGACCAGAGAAAAGAGGATGAATGAGGGAACACTTAGAAAATCATCTTTCCTTAATACATTTTTTAAGAGATAGATAGAAATAACTTGCTTCTAGACACAAAACACACTCTTTCCTCTTCCTTCGATACATGTACAGCCACAATCAAATAACCACCGATACTTTCCTTCCATCGTAGCAAATATCTTGGTAATAAAGAACAACACGTGTATGATTTTGCAGCACCTCATAATAATAATTGAGGGGGTTGAGTTGACATAAAGTGTTGTATGATTATATTCTGATATGATACTGATTTATTTGCACGATGGAAGGAAAGTGTTGGTGGATATTTGATTGTGGCTGTACATTGGAGTGCATTAATTCCTCCGAAGTATATATGCTAGGAAACAGGACCAGAAGAGCTAAAATAATGGTGTTCTGTTGCTTGGAATAGTTTGGAGGTTTCAGCAGTTGCTCCAGAATTACCAACACAAAACTTTTCCTCTTAAGGTTTAAGTTCTATGTACAGAGAGCAACAGGTGTGAAGGGTTACGGTATGTGGTTCTGTTTGGCCAGTTCTTTCAGGTGTGTTCCGTGGGTGTGTGTGTGTGTGTTTGTTTACTTCTCTAGCACGTACACTCGAGCTCGGAAATTCGCGACCACGTCCCCAAATATTTATGTCATCTGAGCTGGTAACACTGTATGAGCAAGGTGTCATTGTAGGTGAAAGATTGTATCATGTCCCTCTACTATGTTCCACCTACTCTGATTCCTCCCCAAATAAATGTTACCAGCTCAAATGGCATAAATATCTAAGTACGTGGTCTCGAATTTACGAGCTCGGGTGTACAGTCGCTGACAATAATATTAATCTACACATGGGTGATGCATGTACACTCGCGGTCAGAAGTTGTGTCCCGATCCCCCTGGAACGATGATTCGCAATCAGGCGAAATTGGAAGGTTCGAACAACGGTATGTTGTGTGGAGAGAGGTGCAAAGTGCACCATTTTCGAACCATCGAACTCGTCTGGTTGCGATTCATCATGTCAGGGAATCGGGACACAACTTCTGACCGCGACTGTACAGTTGGACAACGTTCCGCCTGGGCCACCCCGCTGCCACATGTGGGTAATGTGATGGCAACAGTGTTTAGGTTTGTTCGTGTGTTCATGCTCGGCAAAAGTTCGGATCATCAACACTTTCCTTCTGAAGTGAACCTTCATCCCATCGATGGCAGGGTAATATGGAATTGGGTGAGGCTTGACAACTTTTGAAATATGAACTATCTCTGTCAATGACCATCTGAATACAGAGTTAATAAAGTGTTTCGAGTTTATTACAGATTTTTTATATTAGTTTACGATGGTAAAAGTCATTAAATAAAGTGATTACGGCAATGAAACATGAGGTGGTCAGTATGGATGAAGGTTTCTACCCTTGACTTCCACAGTTGTGTCTATATGGAGGGATAAATATTTCAGGAGTAAGATGACTCCCATTAACTTACCAACCTGCATCAATATGGTCAGTATGGATGAAGGTTTCTACCCTTGACTTCCACAGTTGTGTCTATATGGGGAGATAAATATTTCAGGAGTAAGATGACTCCCATTAACTTACCAACCTGCATCAATATGGTCACACAGAAAATTATTGTTGTGTGTCATAGGTCACACTGATCAAAGCCAAAAATTATATGACTAAATTAATTATTCGATAACATAGTACAGTATTTTAGTAGGTTTTTCTTCTTCGTTTTTAAGCTGGTGGTCTTGTTTCGTAGATGTAACACCTGCACTGAGCGAGTTTGTTTGATTTCACTCACTGGTTCCTCCATGATATACAAAATATAATACGGCTTCATTGTCATACTTGCTTGAAAATAATTACAAAGAGCAATTACATCTTCTATTCTAAGGTTCACAAGGCACGCCAGCAATTGTGAGAATTTGTGAGACTTAGAACATTGAAAAACGTCAACACAATTGCTTAGTTACCGTCAGCTGAAAAAAAAAAAAGATAAGTTAAATGAAGTGGCTGAGCTGTCAAAAAAAAAAAAAAAAAAAAAAAAATTTATCTCCAATATCTCCATGTTCTATTTTTGTTTTCATGATTTTTAATTTATATGCGTGTGACGAGTTATCTTATAAATAATTTTTTAATTCATTATCTAATTCTATTTAAATTCATGACTGTCCATAATCTAGTGTTGTTGTTGTTTTTGAAGTTCCTCAAGCTGTCTGGCCGAACAGCCCCGATAATCTAGTGTTGTACTGACTTGCCTTATTTGATCATGTCCCAGGTCAAGAATTGTATATCGTTAGGTTTAACAGAAACGGCCCAAGACAGGCGAAAAGTTAAAAGAGCAGTCAGACACCGGTATCTTAATTATTATGCTAAAAATGAATAATGTAACTTATACCGTTTATAATGTCAAGTTATAACCCCACCATTTATCGGATGAACTCTACACTACAGAAGAAGAGTGTTGATGATCCGAACTTTCCTCGAGCACCTCCTTACGAACAAACATATTATACACTGTTGCCAGGCACGTTACTCGCCTCTTGCAGTCAAATGGCCAAGGTGGAACTTTAGGCAACTATACGTTTTTGGTAGCTTCCCTCTGTTCGTTAGCTGAGAAACTTTCCATTAAATAAATTAAGTACCATCTTTTAATTTACTAAAAGCAGCTACTCACTATCCAAAACAATAACATCATATGAGAACGTGAAAACATTAGTCAGCATTTTGTTTGAGTTATCCATATGTGTAATGAAACATATGCCCACGACTGTACAACCACAATCAAATAACCACCGACACTTTCCTTTCATCGTGCAAATAAATCAGTATCATATCAAAATATAATAAAAAAACAACTTACGTCAACTCAACCCCCTCAATTATTATTATGAGGTGCTGCAAAATCATACACGTGTTGTTCATTATAACCAAGATATTTACTATGAAGGAAGGAAAGTGTCAGTGGATATTTGATTGTGGCTGTACTTAACCACCCACCGGGATTTTGAACCTAAAAAGCAAAATTCAGAACAAAATTATTAGTATTGCTAACTTTCATTCCTTCTTTTTGACATCGGTACCGAAAATTTGCAGGCATGTTGACAGGACCTAGTGTTGGCCTTGGTACAGCTACAATCAATTATCCACCGACACTTTCCTTCCATCGTAGTAAATATCTTGGTAATAAAGAACAACACGTGTATCTGAGTTTGTTTCCTGGCATACTTTGGAGGAATCAAGGCGCTCCAATCTATCAAAAGTATACCATCCCCTTTAACGTAGGAGTGAGATAACCTGTACGTGTGTGTTCTGTCTGGTTAAGGAGATAGAATTATTTATCTTCGACATGTTGGAGGTAATTGATTCCTCCAAATTATGCAAGGAAACGGCCTGATTCATTTTAAGTTAACTAAAGCAGAATTTTTATTAGAATAGTTTGGGGAATAAGTCTCTTTCAATTTTGTCAACATTGTATCACTGTTTTAAGAGTACTGGGTAGGTACTAGTTTTGTCTCTCCCCTCATCTATCTCCTTCTGCTTCCCTTTTCTTTTCCTTCACCCTTCCCTTTCCTTTTATCCTTTTTTTCCCCTTCAGTCGCCCTCGTGTTCTCTCCCCTCTTCTCTTTACCTTCCATCCCTTCCTTTCTATATTTTTCCATCTTGCTTTTTCTCTTCTACTGCCTCTTTCCGTCTCACTCTTTCTCCATTCTGCCAACTATATATTTTTTTATAGTCTACTGTCAGTCTATCTCTATCTCCTCCCTACCAAGCTCCAATCTCTTATCTTTCTCTTCCACTCTCCCTGTCTTATTCCATCCCTCATTCTGGCATCTACACCTCCCCACATTTTAACTCACGTGAACTCCCTCTACCCGAGTCCAACCTATCCCTTCCCTCCCTCAAATGTGTCCCCTCCTCCTTCCCACCCTCATTCCCTCTAATTATCTCCCTTCCTCCTTCCCTTTCCCCAGCCTTCCTTTCCTTCTTGCCTACCAACGTCTCTCTCTCTCTCTCTCTCTCTCTCTCTCTCTCTCTCTCTCTCTCTCTCTCTCTCTCTCTCTCTCTCTCATTTCCTTCCTATCTTTTAGACTGCACCTCAAAATGATCACATATATTATTATTATTATTATTATTATTATTATTTTTTTTTTAATCCGGGCAAAAATGGACATACGAGTAAGGGGATCTGTTTTGTAGCATAGCTTGGAGGTATTAGTCAGTAACTATCCAATCTTCAGAGACCAGAGGACCCCTTTAAATAATAATAATAATAATAATAATAATAATAATAATAATAATAATAATAATAATAATAATAATCAGCATAAATTGGAGACATGTTATCTGGTGTTAGTGAGTCTCTGAGCCTGGATGGAGTTACTGGAGATGACCAACAAGTAGCCTAATAACACTGTGCTGGTCTTCATGGAGGGTCTATTAACATTACATATATCTAGCCTATTTCCTCCGTTCGCTGGTCCTTCATTCCTACTGTACACCTGAGCTCGTAAATTCGCGACCACGTACTTAGATGGTTCCCGAATTTACGAGCTTAAGTGTACATCCTTCTCGTTTGACTTCCTGGAATTTCTGCTGTAGGTTTGAGGACGGTCGAAATTTTAGATTGGCCTGCGGTTGACGGCGGAAACTGTGATTGCTTTTAATTGGCTTATAGTGTGACCAGCCCAAATACCCCAAAATACTCCCATATGTCAAGACCATACCTCCAAAATATTCCAAAATTTCAAAATACTCCAGAATTTCAAGACACCCCAAAATACTCCAAAATTTCAAGACTCCAAAATACTCCAAAATTTCAAAATACTCCAAAATTTCAAAATACTCCAAAATTTCAAGACTCCAAATTTCAAGACACCCCAAAATTTCAAGGCTCCAAAATATTCCAAAATTTCAAAATACTCCAAAATATTCCAAAATTTCAAAATACTCCAAAATTTCAAGACACCCCAAAATACTTCAAAATATCTAGACACCCCAAAATACTACAAAGCCGTGCATGGATGATGATGATGATGATGATAATAAATATGTTGAAAATTGGAGGCTTCTGATTCCTCCTGATCATGTCACGAACAAGCTCCTCCCATATAGGTGGTGTTTCGTGGCAATATTTGAAGGACTCGTTTATCTCCAATTTCTGACTACATCACAGGGTCCCTTAAACTGACCTTGGATGGTTGGTTGGTTGGTGGTGGGGACGTGCGAACTTTCACCAGCAGCAGACCTCTACGTAAAACTTGTTCCTGGAAATTCTTTAGCAATAATTCACAGCTTATAAAACTCTGTGGAGTGGAGTAGGAGGGGAGGGGAGGGGAGGGGCAGTGAGAGAGAGACATGACAGTGTGTGTATTCAAGTCGTACCCAGAGAGAGAGAGAGAGAGAGAGAGAGAGAGAGAGAGAGAGAGAGAGAGTGGAGGGGTTAATGAGGAAGCTTTAAGGTGACCTGCTGAGTCGACTTACCTGCTGGCTGTGTGCTGTGGTAGGTTGTTGTTGTTGTTGTTGAGCTGCTGACTTACTGACTCACTGACTGACTGACTGCCTGACTATTTGGCGTGGTGAGGGCGAAGGGGCAGCTATATAGTTAGGTGTTGTGGTGAATGAAGGGAATAACAGTGGTAGAGGTAGTGGTGTGTTGGTGAGGATGGAAGGCGATGATTTTTAAGGAGAGAAGAAAGTAGGAGAAGGAAGTATAGAGTATAATTCTGTATGGATATGAAAGAGTGAAAGACAGGAGAAGAGATAGAAGTAAGAGAAGGAAGTACAGAGTATAATTTTGTATGAAAGAAGGAAGGACAGGAGGGAGAAGAAAGTAGAAGATTGAGGTATAGAGTAAAATTTTGTATGAAAATCAAAGCGTGAAAGACAGGAGAGAGAGATAGAAGTGTGAAGCTCAAGGGTACAGGAGAGGGCAAGGGACATGTGTGGAGGGAAGGAAGGCAGGCACCAGGGAGTAGGAATTAGGAGGATTAGCACGGTAAGGGAGAGAGGCAGGGAGCAACAACTAGGGACAAGGAAGCGTAAGGGGGAATAGGGACGGGCGGATGAGGAGGAGGAGGAGTGGGAAGAGAGGGAGAAGGGAGGTTAGTGTGTGTGTGTGTGTGTGTGTGTGTGTGTGTGGCTTGAAATAGGTAAAAAGAAATGAAAAGTGTGGAGAAGTGAGTATGATGAATGAGTATGAGTGAGGGTTGGATTACGTATATATAATTAAGTAATAAAGATAAGACGAGGAAAGATTACCCAAGAACGTTTGTGTATGACAGAGCGAGAGAGCGAGCAAGTGAAACAAGTAAGTCCCAAAGAAAAACAAAACAAGAATGAGAGAGTGAGAGAGTGAGGAGTAAAGTACAGTAGTTTCACTGTTTCAATAGGAGTGATGATGACTTGTTGGTGTAGTGAACGTATTACCACCACCACCAGCTACCAACACTATACCACTGCCACACCACCACTACAACTAGCAGACACACTGACTGAACTTCCATCACTGCCTACACCCACCCACCCACCCATCACCACTACCAGGCTCCCTTCCCTTCCTCACTCACTCATGCACACTCCCTCCTCATCCTCCTATCCAGCCCCACTCTCTCTTTTTCTCTTTACTCGTTTTGCTGTGCTCTCTCTCTCTCTCTCTCTCTCTCTCTCTCTCTCTCTCTCTCTCTCTCTCTCTCTCTCTCTCTCACACACACACTTGTTTCCCCCTATACATCTCTTCTCTCCCAATCAACCATCATCCTTCTCCTTCCTCATGTCCACCTCTCTCTCCTTCCTTCTTTTTTTTTCACTCACATCCTCCCTCCCTTCTCCAGTTCCCTCCCTCCCTTCTCCAGTTCCCTCCTTCCACAACACTTCTCTTTAAAATTACGTGTATGTATAGTCAGCAGGATACAGGTACATACTAGGGATACAATACTAGTGAAGAAGATAATATTACAGCAGAGAAATCATGTTGTAGGTTGACTTTATCTGTGAATTATCAGGAAAATTTTTGGTGTCGAAGAGGAAGCGAACATTTTTTTTTTTTTTTTTTTTTTTTTTTTTTTTTTGTGTGTAGTGTTAATTGGTTGATTGATAAGTTAGCAGTAGAGAATAATTAGAAAGAGAGCGACGGGGAATAGTAAGTGTGTGTGTGTGTGTGTGTTGCCTGGTTAACGAGTGAGGTATCAGGGAGAGCATACTGATTGACGAAGAGAAATTGGGCTTAGAGGTACACTGATGTATCATTATGACTTGGGATGCTTTGTTGTATATTAGGTTTGCAGGGAAAGCATTCTGTGTGACGAGGGAGAAAGCGACAGGTGTTAACGAGATTTCATGGTGTGTTGTGTTGTGTTGTCTGGTTGGTTAATTGGTTTGTTGATTAGTAGGTTAGTCAAACTTCATACATAGTTATACATTAATAGACTACACACAGGATTGAGGGGGAAGTTTGTTATGGGAGCCTTGGAGTCGTCGCATACCTCTCCATCCATGCATACAAAAACAGTTCCCGTATTCGTATGTGAAGCAGTCTGTTGTGTCCTCGCAAAAAAAAAAAAAAAAAAATTGGTCGGTGGTCAGTCATCAGGTAAGTTGGAATTTATCACATCACTCAGTCGTGTTGCAAAGCTCAGATCACAGCTTTTGTGATTTAAGGGACCGTGTGATGTAGTCAGAAAATTGGAGGTTAGTGAGTCCTTCAAACATTGCCACGAAACACCACCCATATTGAAGGAGCCTGTTTCGTGTCATAGTCAGGAGGAATCAGAAGCCACCAAGTTTCATACATACACGATCATAGGGTCCTTTTAAGGGAGATAGTACAGTCATGGTAAATCTGGAGCAACTGAATTCCTCCAAACTATTCCAGGCAACAGACCATCATTATTTTTGTTCATCTGGTCCTCTTTCCTGCATGGCATACCTAGGAGGAATTAAGAGCTACAATACACCAAAAGTATCCTATCCCCTTAACTCATTCATACTCACCGTCTGTGTTTATATCTTGTTTGTATCTCAGCTCTCCATACTGTCACTCTCACTCACTCATGACCATTTGCTTTGTAACTTTTGTAGCTCCGTGGGTGTGATTTTAGGTGGGGGGGGGAGGTTGAGGCAAGTTTTCATCTCCTCCCTTCCTCCCTCATTCCTCATCCATCCTTTGATCTCCTATTCCCACCATTATATACATCTTCTATCAACTGTTCTCATCATTTCTCCATTCTCCTGCCGTCCTTCTTCATTCACTCTATATATATACTCCCCTCTCCCTCATATCTCCCTCTCCCCTATATCTCCCCTCTCCCCTATATCTCCCCTCTCCCCTATATCTCTCCTCTCCCCCATATCTCCCCTCTCTCCCATATCTCCCCTCTCTCCCATATCTCCCCTCTCCCCCATATCTCCCTCGCCCCCATATCTCCCCTCGCCCCCATATCTCCCCTCTCCCCCATATCTCCCCTCTCCCCTATATCTCCCCTCTCCCCCATATCTCCCCTCTCCCTCCAACATATCTCCCCTCTCCCTCCAACATATCTCCCCTCTCCCTCCAACATATCTCCCCTCCCTCCAACATATCTCCCCTCTCCCCATATCTCCCCTCTCCCCCATATCTCCCCTCTCTCCCATTTTCTCCCCCCTCCCCATATCTCCCCTCTCTCCATATCTCCCCTTTCCCCCATATCTCCCCTGTCCCCCATATCTCCCTCTCCCCCATATCTCCCCTCTCCCCCATATCTCCCCTCTCTCCCATATCTCCCCTCTCCCCCATATCTCCCCTCTTCCCCATATCTCCCGACCTGCCTTCCTCCCTTCTGGTTCTCACTCTAGCATCCACCTGCAGTTGTCCCCATTGAGTGAGTCCCTGCCTGTCCCTTCCCTCCTTTTCTCCCTCTTCATTCTCTCTTTGTTGTCTCATTATGTGGCTTGTCTGGCTGAGTTGGTCGGGGCGAGAGCTGTTGTGTGGAATTGAGTAGAATCGAGACGCGGTTACTAAGGTTGACAAGAAAATTTATATTCACAAGTTTATATTCTTACCATACCGGTACCGTTAAGGGGCCCTGTGTTGTAGTCAGAAAACTGGATGTAAACGAGTCCTTTCATATATTGCCACGAAACACTACCTATATGGAAGGAGCTTGTTTCGTGGCATAGTCAGGAGGAATCTGTAGAAGCTCCAATTTTCATACACGATCACATGGTCCTTACTTATACTTGAGGGGGTCATTTGTTGTGGCTGAATGGGAGGGCTTTACTGATTCCTACAAACTGTGCTGGCAAAATAGATCCCTTGGTATACACAACGGAGGCACTTTTTTTTATAGTCTGTTTCCTAGTATAGTTTGGTGAAATAAATCGTCTTCCAATTCGCTTACAATAGGAGACCCTCTTTACTGACCTGACTACAGCCCTTCCAACTCTTAATAGTGGGCATAAAATGGGACAACAGATGTTACCGTTTTGATTTGTTCTCACTTTTTTTTTCAGTTGTCTTCCCTCCTTCTCTTCGTCTCCTTCCCCTCTCTCCCATTCCCCCTTTTTTTCTTCCTTTCCTCCCTTCTTTCCATTATGCTCTCTTCCTGTTTCTCCTCCTTCACTCCCTCTGTTCCATCCTTCCTTCTTCCCTCCATTATTCACTTTTGTCTCTTTAACTACTTCCTTTCTCGCCACCTCTTTGTGTTCCTTCTCTCCTTCTATTGTCTTCTTTCTCTTCTTCCCCTTCTCAACTCCCATCATTTCTCTCCTCTCTTTCTATATATATACCTCCATCCTTCTCTCCCCCCTTCACATCTCTTCCATTTATCTCTTCCTACCTCCCTTCTTTCGATCATTCATTTCTCCTCCCTGCTCTAAATTTTCCTCCCCATACCTTTCTCTCTTCATTCTTCCTTCCGTTTCTCGTATTTCTGCCCTCCCTTCCGTCCCTTGCCCGCCTCGTCTCATCCTTCCTCCCCCCTCCTTCCCACAATGCCTCACTTTATACCAAATTAGATTAGCATAGACGCCTAATTTAAGTGGTATCAAATCCCCTTTTTCCTCCCCACCTCATATTCCTTGTCTCCCTTCTCCCTCCATCCTTCCTATATACTGTTGTCTTCCACTCACTCTTTCCTTACATGCTAACACCCTTCTTACTTATCCACCAACACCTACACCAAGTTCCCTTCCACATACACTCATCAAATCATCTTATACACCGATTCGGAATTTCGGATACTCATTCCTGAATCTCACTCACTCACTCACTCAGGGACGCATATACGCTTGCTGTCATAATAATTTTCTCATATCCGTATAAGGAGTATCATGGGTAGGTCTAGAATTTCTGTTTGTTTGTCCAAATTATGGCCTCAAAATATAGGAAGAGGGTCTGTTTTGTTGCATAGTTTGGGGAATCAGTAACCCTCTTAAAATAAGGGGGTAATTCACTTTTGTTTCATTGGGGTGCCTTGATTCCTGCAAAGTATGCCAGGAAACAGAACCAGACGAGCAAAAATAATGGTGTTCTGTTGCTTGGAATAGTTTGGAGGATTCAGTTGCTCCAGATTTACCAACACAAAATTTTCCTCTTAATTAAGGACCCAGTGATCGTGTGTGAGACTTGGTTGCTTCTGATTCCACCTGACCATGCCACGAACCAAGCTTCTTTCTTATAGGTGGTGTTTCGTGGCAATATAATTATGAAGGACTCATTAATTATCTTCAATTTTCTGACTACATCACAAGGTCCCTTAACACCCCGACGATGTATTGCCCACCTTCACTATTTTCTTATTTCGTAGACAGTGACTTATTTAATTAAGGGGAGATTCTTGTGTTGTTGGTGAAATGGAAGGTATTTGATTCCTATAAACTATGCCATGAAACAGATCCCCTATTGGTACCATTGAGGGGCGTCTGTTTTCTGGCACAAGTAGGAGGAATCAGTAGCCTTCCAATTTACCAACAAGAGAACCTCCCCTTTAGTGGTAGATAGTATGCTTCAAATAACTCCGGAAACATATTAATAACGCAGGAAATACCCAGACGTCCATCGATTATAAACACAAAGTCAACAAATGAACTCTTGTTGCTGTGAGTATAGATATCAATTATCATATGAATTATCGGGTCAGACCAAACCCAAACAAACACCTCTTGTCTGCGGTAGTATAAAGGTGAAGAGGCAACCTTTATAGATCCAAACAGAGGTACATACAGGCACGCGCAAAAGATTATTATGCCTACTGCCACCAGATGTCAGTTTAATAGTTTGGGATTTGGTGGAGTTGTCGTGTAGCCTACTTCGTTTTATTCATAACTCAAACATAACTCTTGACTGTAAAAAAAACTATGCTGTGTAAAATAATGTGTGAATGACCAAAACCAGATGAATGCAGCACTGGAAGGCGAGTCAGTAGGTACGGTACATAAAAGTCTGGTGGAACACGGACTCGAGTATTTTTTTTTTTTTTTTTTTTTGTGTGTACCGGACGTGGACATGTAATTACCCAGCAGCCACAAACAGAAAGGGTCACGTCGAGCACCTTGACTGTTCCCACCACTACCACTACCACTACCTCTTTGAGACCACCCACGCTACCACTACCACCACTCTACACTACCATTACGCTACCACCACTCTACAACCATACTACCACCACTCTACCATCACACTACCACCATACTACCATAACTCTACCACCACCACGACACCATCACGCTACCACCACCACCACCACTCTATCACCACAACACCACCACTCTACCACCACTCTACCACCACACTACCATCACACGACCACCACACTACCACAACTCTACCACCACCACGACACCATCACGCTACCACCACCACCACCACCACCACCACCACCACCACTCTACCACCACAACACCACAACTCTACCACCACACTACCATTACGCTACACCACTCTACCACCACTCTACGACCACCACTTTTACCATCACACGACCACTACTACCACCTCGAGACCACCTACATTACCACCACCACAGCACCTCCAAGTTCCCTCCACACTACCACTACCCACACTACCACTACCACCTTTGAAACCACTCACATTACCACCACCACCACTCTACCACACCTACACTACCACTCTACCACACCTACACTACCACTCTACCACACCTACACTACCACACCTACACTTCACACATGCCACACCTCCACCAAACCCTCACCACACATTTGCCATACATTACCCCTACACTACTACGCTACCACTTGGACTACGCTACCGTAACATCTACACCACACTATCAAAACTCTACTATGCCAACTCCACCATATTGTACTTCCCCCTCCACCATATTACCACCACTAAAGGGTTATCAGTAATTGCCTACGTCGTACACACACACACACATACAGACACAGACACTGACACAGACACAAACACACACACACAGACACAGACACAGACAGAGAAACACAAACACAAAGACACTCACACACACAAATTAATCTTTCCATGTAACTCGCTGCTTACATAAATACATCATTATCATTTAAACCAGTGTACAAGAAAGAACTGATGCCTCACCCACCAGAGACAACAAAGACACGAACCATGCAGTGACGTGACTGTAGCAACTCAAAGCCGACTCAGTGCTTTCATAATGATGATCACTTTCCCCATGACGATACATACAACTTGATGGACAAAGCAGTGTGTGTGTGTGTGTGGCAGGGCTGTGTGTGTGTGTGTGTGTGTGAGTGAGTGAGTGAGTGAGTGAGTGAGTGAGTGAGTGAGTGAGTGAGTGAGTGAGTGAGGGTGTGTGTGTGTGTGTGTGTGTGTGTGTGTGTGTGTGTGTGTGTGTGTGTGTGTGTGTGTGTGTGTGTGTGTGTGTGTGTGTGTGTGTGTGTGTGTGTGTGTGTGTGTGTGTGTGGTGTGTGTGTGTGTGTGTGTGTGTGTGTGTGTGTGTGTGTGTGTGTGTGTGTGTGTGTGTGT
>JAWQEG010001246.1:0-155000 GCA_033782935.1 Petrolisthes cinctipes
GATCATTCCCTTCAACCTTCCTCATAATTGACCTACTTTTGAAGCTGGAAGGAGATGCATGTTTCAATTTTGATACATGTTTTTTTTTTTTCCTAGACTACAAAATAATCCAACTCGGAAAAAAAAAAAAATTAATAATAATAATAATAATAATAATAATAACAATAATAAAACTGTAGATATAAGCACTGAACTAGACACAAAGTTTCCATTTCTATACCAGGTTGCTAATATCCTTATTTTTCTCTCCCTGCAGGTAAGGAAGGACAGACTTGAGCGCCACCATTATCAGAAAGTTTCTAGAGTCGTGAGTACAAAATAATTATGCAGTACAAAGACAACTCCAAGTGTGCAAAAAGGCGTACAATATTAAGGGGGAAGTACAATGTTGGTAAATCCGGAGCAACTGATTTCCTCCAAACTATTCCAAGCGATAGAAAACCATTATTTTTGTTCATAATGTCCCTGTTTCCTGGCATACTTGGAGGTAGCAAAAACACTTTAGGTAAATGATAATGCTTAGAATCGAGGTGGGGAAGTAAATTATGTCTGTTTGGTCAATCTATGATTAAACATTTAACAGGGAATAAAGAGAAGGAATGAAAAGGTAGGATGGGACAGGGCAAAGGAAGGAAGGAAGGATGGGACAGGGCAAGGAAGGGAAGGAAGGAAGGGACAGGGCGAAGGAAGGGAGGGAAGGATGATACAAGAATGAGGAAAGGGAAGGATGATACAAGAATGAGGAAAGGGAAGGATGATACAAGGATGAGGAAAGGGAAGGATGATACAAGAATGAGGAAAAGGGAAGGAAGGGACAGAGCGAGGGAAGGATGGGGCTGGGCGTGGAAAGTCAGCAGCAGCAGGTAGGCAGGTAGGTACACTGTCCAAATAGAGTAGGTGAACCCGAGCCTTCAAATGACCTTGTACTTGAATTCACCTTCTCCCACTTTCCTACCATAACACAGCTGTCTCTCTCTCCCTCTTCCATAACACAGCTCTCTCTCTCCTTCCCTTTCTACTACAACAACACTGCTCTCTCTCTCCCTCTCCTTCTCTTTCTTCTTCCATAACACAGCTCTGTCTCCCTCTTCCTCTCCTTCTCCGTTCACAACACAGATCTCTCTCTCCCTCCATTTCTACTACAACAACACTGCTCTCTCTCCCTCTTCCTCTCTTTTTCCTACCACAACACAGCTCTCTCCCTTCCTTTCTACTACCACAACACAGCTATTGTTCCCTCTCCCTCTTCCTATCTTTCTCCTACCACAACACAGCTCTCTCTCAATCTTCCTCTCTCTCCCTCCCTTTCTACCACCACAACACAGCTAACTCTCCCTTTCCCTCTTTCTCTCCATCACATTTTCCTACCATGGACAACACAGCTCTCCATGCATCTTCCTCTCTCTCCCTCCCTTTCTACCACCACAACACAGCTATCTCTCCCTCTCCCTCTCATTTTACTACCACAACACAACACGGGTCGTATTTTTTTCCATCTGCACATTCAACGAGCCCTTCTAACTATACACGTGGTGGTTATTGAAGAGACTCGTATACAAAACCCCCCTTTTTCATCACTACTCTCTAAACAAATGTGTCGATGTTATTGGGGATCCATCCATAGCTTCGTTGGTGATGTATGCAAGTCGTTGTAGTTATCATGAAAACCACATTACATTTGTCTTGCAATTTGAGCATAGATAGATAGATAGATAGATAGATAGATTTATTGACCACAGGTACTGTACAGCTGGTCACACTCCCGCGAGGCCCACCCAGCGTAGTCAACGTTGGCCGAGATATTAACTCCGAAACACTAGTAGTGAACTCTGCTGGCTCGAACCATTCACTGGTGGGAGGGAGAAGTATGGAGGGATTTGAGGAGGGTAGGGGGGGTGCCTATACAAGAGAGGTGAGAAATTATTCTTGGGGAGGTGAAAAATGAGTGGAAGCTTTAATAAAAGTACGTAAATACTCCTGATTATCAATTATTTATTTACTGACATTCGTGTCAATTATGAACATCATTAAAAATAAGTTTAACATTTTATTATTATGATGTAACACAAAAACAAATGAGTTAACATTATTGTATACTTTATTCGTATAGAATTCAATGGTTATTATCAAGTACTAAATGCTGAAAAATACTTACACAATAACTGAATAAGAATTATGAACCAGAATGCTCTTTATTAAATGAAGCAAATGGGAATACCTTTATATTACACGTGTCAAGTGTTGATACCACTAACACACTTCCATTTCCCCCGTATCTACCTAACAGTTTAGAAACGGAGTGTCATATATCAAGGCTCTCATTATCCGTCACGTGATAGCAGCCTTGTAATATTCTGAATACTTTTAATAATAGCCTGTTGTATTGAATATAGTGAACACGTACTGTTTGGTAATTTACTATGAATCCCTCGGTATATCATCTGTTTCTAGGTGGCTAAAATGTTTATTTTGGCAGAAAATACTTGAGAGCAGAGGCCAGAGAGATTGCGTCTGACACCCACAGGTGTTGTATGATAGGAAACACAGGATTTCAGACCTTAACTCGAATTCAATAAAGTTTAATTTTAAGAAATGCTGAAAATTGTTGCCAGCTTCTTTATTAAGATGTCCGATGAATCCTTAACTGTGCATCGCATGTATTACTTAATGGAACTATTACAATGTTTAATTGATTATAAACATTACTTCTCTTGAACTAATAACCAATAGAACCTCTGTCATTAACATTATTATGTTATGTGTGTGTATACTGGCTTATATATATATATATATATATATATATATATATATATATATATATATATATATATATATATATATATATAAGTATAATGCACAAAGAGAAGAGAGATGCAGAGCAAAAAATAATTTTTGCTACCAAGAGACAAATGACATACGAAGGAATTCATAGTAAAATACCAATAATTCAGTACAATAGGCTATAAAGAGTATTCAAAATATTACAATGCTGCTAGTACGTGAGGGACAAAGCGAGGATTGATATTTGACACTCCGTTTCTAAACTGTTAGGTAGATACGGGGGAAATGGAAGTGTGATAGTGGTATCAACACTTGTCACATGTAATATGAAGGTATTCCCATTTGCTTCATTTAATAAAGAACATTCTGGTTCATAATTCTTATTCAGTTATTGTGTAAGTATTTCACAACGTTTAGTGTTTGATAATAACCATTGAATACAATACGAATAAAGTATATAATAATGTTACCACGGTTGTTTTTGTGTTACATCATATTAAAAAGTTAATCTTACCTTTAATAATATTAATAATTGACACGAATGTCAGTAAATAAATAATTGATAATCAGGAGTATTTACGTACTTTTATTAAAGCTTCCACTCATTTTTCACCTCCCCAAGAATAATTTCTCACCTCTCTTGTATAGGCACCCCCCCTACCCTCCTCAAATCCCTCCATACTTCTCCCTCCCACCAGTGAATGGTTCGAGCCAGCAGAGTTCACTACTTGTGTTTCGGAGTTAATATCTCGGCCAACGTTGACAACGCTGGGTGGGCCTCGCGGGAGTGTGACCAGCTGTACATTACATCACATCATCCTGTTCCGTAGAACAATACACTTTTTTTTTATCCAAATTACAATAACTTTTCATATTGGCTATTCAGCAAAATAATACTATTTAACACTACAAGAAACATTATGCTAAATAAAAATAGAATAAATGTGATAACTAAACTAATGGACAAATAAAAACAATAAACAATATGAACGGTTCCCCAAACATAATACAAAATTATTGCAAACTTTAAGTCTACAAAAATACATAATAAAACAAATTAACACACGGTTATACTACTAGTACACAAATAAAGTAACATTGAATAGAAAGAAACACATAATTCCCAAATAACACTGCAAGCACATGGGATGTTAAATTCATTACATCACAGAATGCTTTAATATGATAATAATTTATGTACAATAGCACACAGTGTCATAGTCTGTCCTTCTCATCATCAAATCTTTAACTGTTGTGACATTATAACATTGTCTAACTTGTAGTGATATAGGACAGCTTTCAATTACACACACGTATATGGACTTGCACACACACACACACACACACACACAGAGAGAGAGAGAGAGAGAGAGAGAGAGAGAGAGAGAGAGAGAGAGAGAGAGAGAGAGAGAGAGAGAGAGAGAGAGAGAGATTTTTTTTTCCCCTGTGTCGAATAAGGTGACAAGTTCGTGGATAAGGTCAGGAGAAGACCATGAGACAGAGAATGGCCTACTGAACTTCACGGTCTGTACACAACAATGGACGAGGGAGGAGGGAAAAAATACACACAGTCAGACACATGGATACCCGGGGTGGGTGGGGGGGGTCTTATTTAATTAAGGGGATAGTACAGTACAGTGTTGAGTAATCTTGAGTAAATGATTCCTTCAAACTATTTCCAAGCAACAGGCCACCATTATTTTTGTTTATATGGTCCTGTTTCCTGGCATACTTTGGAGGAATCAAGACACTCCAATGAGGTTTGTTTCTTTCTTTTTTTAAGGGGTTTCAGGCAGTAGGGGATTAATATGAGGCCAAATAGTACCATTTAGGGGAAATATTAATATACATATGGTACACACATTGGAATGCCTCGAGACTTCCAAACTATGCTAGAAAACAAAACCAGAATAACCAAAATAATGGTGGCCTGTTGCTTGGAATAGTTTTGGAGGAATCAGGTGCAACTTGGTGTGGACGGGGTTGTGAGTTGAGGGAAGAAGAGTTCAATGTAAAGTTTAAAAGTCTAGTGTTTATAATTACACATCATTATAAGCTTGAGGGTTGTTCATGAGTTAGAGAAAGCTTACACCTTGTCATGCAGCCGTTGTTTTAGGGTTAATGGGATGTAAGAGTGATAAGATATATACTCGTTATGCCCTTTTGTATACTGCATCTCAGACATCATTAATATAATCAGCAAGCTTGGATTCGACACTCAGAATTAGGATATCTAAGGGGTTGCCAGTGGCTGAAATAATCTCCATGACATAGCTTGAGTACAGGTTCTGCACATTTTAAGCACCAGCAGAAAGAAAAATAACTGAAGTACAATGTATAGCAGACGCCATGTGATCGTCAACCGAGTCTGACTACTATTACTCATAAAATTAATGATAGGTATGTATGTACACAATTACAGGCCTCAAGAAAACTCGTGCATTTTTAACAGAGGTTCATGCTATCAATTATGGTAAGATAATGCTGTCACTAAATTGTGTTGTTGTCATTTATTAGACAAAGATAAACCGATGTTATGATTTATACATATAACGCTGTTATCACAAATCCCTGGTTTTTTAATTTACCCTCGAGTCGTTTTATATCGACATAATAACTGAACCGTCTGCTGTTATCGAAATGGTTAAAGAAATCCTCGATGTTTTAATTTGCATTCTATTTGTGTTACATCTACATATTGGATTGAAGAGGTGTGAGAGAACAAGCAGGTAGGCAGGTAAGCAGGCAGACAAACAGGTGGGTGTGTGTAACTCTGAGAGACGCGAACCACACCTCCCCACACATAGCCTACTAGTTCTAAATCAGGTCAAGGCCAGCCGGGGCAGGAGTGGGTGGGTCTTGGATGGATGGGGAAGCAGAACAACAGGAGAGGGTAGGTGGAATGGTAGGGACAAGGAGAAAGGCAGGAAATGGATATTAATTCCATCCGAGTAAGGCCACTATATATAATAGGTCATAAAACCGGTCCTGAGGTAATGATTATGACGACTCCGGTTTTCCCGAATCACTGAACCCGAAATATTATTGGTTGATAGAAGTATATAAGTATAGGCACATATAAGTAAGCTGCTTTAGATTCACTTATTCAGGGTCACTTGAGATAGAAAAAAAAAAACGTTGATTTTTTTGAGTGACTATTTTTATCATCACGTAAATTTCAATACCAGTGTTTCTATACCAATCTCGAGTGTTATTTGTGATGGAAAGAGTTGCTTATCTGTAGATGAAAATATTTGCACAAAGGAGAACCATTAGCAACTGAATCCGGGACACAGAAAAATACAAATACCATAATTATGATCCGCTAATTCTTGGGTCGTCCGGAAGAATATAATGAAATCGGGTCAAGGTTTGCCAGGGATGAACGGACTGTACGACAATTTATTTAGTTGATGTTAACACACTCACAGAAACATTATTATCATGACCTGTGCCGTACATGGAATTATCTATTGAATTCATTATACGGTACCTGCCAGGAACACCAATCTTCTGTCAGCTGCATTGGTAAAACTGCAGACAAAAAATGACAATATTTAATGTCTCTATACAGATCAGTGTTTATGGTGGTCGTTTTGTCAGGTCAGCAATATTTTTTATTTCTTTTCTTTTTCCATGTGAAGCTAATTATATACTGAGCATTGTAAAGTAAAGTACGTAGTTAGGAATGCTATCAACCCGATCCTAATATATGCTCCTTATAATAATAGTGTTCAAAGGCCCGCAAACCCGATCCCGAAGAACTGACTGACTGGGAATACACACGGATGCGAATTAGGGCCGAATACAAGAACATTCGTGGTGTTGACGATCAATGGCGAATGGTATTGATACGATGACTCCGTTGTTTGTCTATGGAGTCATCTTACTGGTACCAAGCCGTCGTCAACACACCATGGAATTCCTCGGCCGTGTTCTTGCCTACGTCCCTTAATTAAACCGAAAGTGGCGAGTGATCCCGTCCTTCATAATCATGCCTGGCTGGTGTGTGTGTGTGTGTGTGTGTGTGTGGTGTCTCTGTATGTGTGTGTGTGTGTGTGTGTGTGTGTGTGTGTGTGTGCCCTACTGACCTTTGTATACAGCGCAGTAGTACAGGCAAGTCGTTAGTTAGTTAGCCCTCAGAGTACGGTGTATATTTATCTTGGCTTACCTGGACATTATTTGGCCACACATATGCAGGTTTTTCTAGCTTCCAAGAGTATGGTGATCCCTGCATGGATGACAGTAGGCCTAAATGTCGTATGCAAGAACATTAATGGTGTTGACGATGGCTTGGTAACGACACGATGACTCCATAGACACAATGCAGAACCATCGTACTGTATCTTGCAATAGTCAATCACCACAATGGGTAGTCTTGCATACTGCCCTAACATTCACAACTCCCCCTCGGTACCAACAATAATAACAATGCTTTGAATCCCAGGGGGTCACAACAACTCTCAGAAATCACACTTCGTGGAGAAAAGAAAAGTGATAGTGCTACTTGTTGCCTCGGGGATGTGTGACTTCTCTATCAGCTACATGTTGGAAATCTTAGAGTGGCGAGGCTGACAGTGTCCATCATAGAGGTCAATCCTTTCACTCCCTCTGAGGTCGACACAATTATTCCCCCTTCCAGACTATTAGGAGTGATGACATGCAGTTGTCTTGTTAAGGGGGTACGGTATATAGCACATTGTTTTGGGTAGTAAATCTGGAGCAAATGATTCCTCCAAACTATTCCAGGCAACAGCTAGGATACCATTATTTTTCTTCATCTGGGTGTGTTTCCTGGCATACTTTGGAGGAATCGAGGCTCTCCAATCTATTAAAAGTGTACTAGGTATCCCCTTAATTGACGTAATAAGGATGAGGGTGACTGACAATTGGCGATGCAGGTGGTAATGGAATGAATGGGTGTGTGACCTGGAGTGGCCTATGTTGTGTAATTAGGATATGGATGATAATGATGGCGTATAGTAGGTAATGGTAGTATAGGTAAGGGGTGTGGTAGTTGTTGTTGTGAGTGGGTGGTGGGCGTAGTAATAGTAGTGGTGGTGGTGGTAGTAGTAGTAGTAGTAGTAGTAGTAGTATAGATAATAGCAATTGTAATAGCAGTTGTACTAATAATCATGATCGTAATATTAAAAAATAAAATTACAAATAAAAATAATAATAATAAAAATAAAAATAATAATATTAATAATAATAATTATAACAACAATTGGTATGGGTGAATGACTGATGACAGATGCGAGTGAGTGGGTGAGTGAGTGAGTGGTGGTTAGGTGGGTGTGACAAGCAATAATGGAGTTGAGTGTAACAGATCAACACCTTCCTCTCTCCCTATTCCTTCCCCCTCCGTCCACCCATCCACCTATAGCCTGTGGACCCCTCCTCTCCTTCTCCTCCCATTCATTGCTCCCCTCACCCAATCTTCTTCTTCCTCCTTTTCCTCTTCTTCCTCCTCCTCCTCCCTGTTTATCCTTTAGTATTGTTGTTGTTGTTGTTGTTGTTGTTGTTGCTATTGTAGGTGTTCCCAAAATGCTTGCCCTCTCCCTCGCCTCATTTGCCTTCCCTCACGGATTTTCTTTTCGTCTTGTACTCTTCACTGTTCCCTGCCACCGTGCACCTTCCCCTCACGACCCACTTTCATTTTCCCCCTCCTCGACCTCCTTCCCGTAGCCTATCTTATTTACACTACAAATAAATTCACTGTTCCCTATTGCCTTCTCCTCCTAATACACCTTCCCTTCTTCATTCCTTGGCCCCTCCATGCCCTTCTTCTCGTAGCCTATCTTCTTTCCACCATATATAAATTCACTGTTCCCTATTGCCTTTCCTTCCTTATCCACCTTCCCTTCTTCATTCATTGCCCCCTCTTCGCATAGGTTCCTTCTCGTAGCTATCTTCTTTGCACTACAAATAAATTCACTGTTCCCTATTGCCTTCCCTTCCTTATCCACCTTCCCTTCTTCATTCATTGGTCCCTCATACATGCATCTCTCTTCCTCCCTCCTATTATAATTTTCTAGTCATACATCAATCACTGTTTCTTAACCACCGGTAAATACGACTTTCAATGGAAACGAGCGACACATATGGTCATTATAATGCATCACTGTCAGTTTTTATGCCCTAAATTATACCAAAAAAAACATCGGAAACCATCAACATTGGCATGAGAAAAACCGCTAACTTGGCAACAGTGTGACCATACCCCCACTTCCCTCCTTCCCTCCCTCTCCACTTCCATACATTTCCCCGAAAGCCCCTACGTCTCCTCTTTACCATCTCTCGTCACAATGTTTTGCGGTCTGGGATAACAGTTCCTTTCTCCAGCCTCTAATGAACCAATAACTGTTGTTGTTTGTTTCCCTTTGTTTGGGTACAGAAATTTATGATATTTAACCTCGATGAATGGATACGTTTGCTGACTCGTCTGTAAAATCCTTAATGGTGTTTGAATTGTCTGTCTCTTCTGAGGTTTGGTACGGTTTCTATAATGTGGTAAAGCACTATTATTCACACCTGTACATTCGTGATGAGTTACACTCTATGAATGGAAACGTTTTCTGACTCGTCTATTTATATAAGCATTGGTGTTTGAATTGTTCCCTATTATCGACAACTGTACATTCGTAATATTTAAACTCTATGAATGGAAACACAGACTCTTCTATATAAACCTTAATTGGTGTTTGAATCGTGTGCCCTTTGATGTTTCTATAATGTGGTAAAGAACTATTATTTATCAACAACTGTACAAAGGGGTCGGGAGGAGTGTAGGGGGAGGAAGAAGTCCATTGGTAGAATCAGGGTCAAGGGCGGTGGATGGAGCAGGGAGGAGAGGAGTTGGAGGTGGAGGGAAGCATTGACAGACTTTATACCTGGGATGGGATTGGGTAAGAGGAGGGAGGAGATGGTAGGAGGAGGAGAAAGGAGATGGTGGTAGGAGGAGGAGGGAGGAGATAGGAAGAGGAGAGAAGGGGAGTTGACCTACACATGTCACGTGCTCTCTTGCCATAAACCACCACGTGCATTTACATCAATATACAACATACAATTAGCCTATTATTATTATTATAATTATTAAAATAGACCAGAGACACAAAGCTGGGAGAGAATGCAAGCATTCTATCAATCCGAGGACCCCAGCCCCATGAATCCTATATCAATATACAACATACAAACAGTTACATCAAAATATACATCATACAAACCTTTAATTAAATCAATAATAACTTCACTGTATGTCCTTATGTATTTATTAATTTACTGTCATTTGGAACTACGTATTGTACAGCTTAAAAAAGGACATACAGTCACTCATATAAGTAAGTGTCTCACCTGAGGGGGGTTCTCACTTTTATCTTGACTCGTATAAGAAAAGACCCCCTTCCCTCCCAGCAAGACACTCTTTAATTAACCCACCTAGTATCGGTCCGAGTAACATTGTATGTACTGTATATAGTGGTGGGAATGTGGGGCTGGTGCATGTTTGGGGTCGATGGCTGGTCAGCTTAAAACAGTGTCTCAGTAATGGACATCAGGAGAGACAGTGTTCTTTTAAAGGGATAGTATACTTTTGGTACATTGGAGCGTCTTGATTCCTCTACAGTATGCCAGGAAACAGGACCAGATTAACAAAAATAATGGGGGCCTGTTGTCTGGAAAAGTTTGGAGGAATCAGTTACCAACACTGCTATGACAAGCAAATCAGGTGGGGAAAGGCATTGCTCTGCTCTAACCTAAGTATATGACCTACATGCATGATGCAGCTTAGGTAATATTCATATCCATTTAATCAATCAAGAAGCGAAAATCAATCTCCTAAAGTGTAATAATGTACTATATGGCTTTAATTAAGTGAACTGAGAGCACCATAAATCAAGTCAGTCATCTTATCTCCACAATATACCGGCAGTGGTTCGTTAATATCACCACCAAATATTATTACACGGTGTTATCAGGTGCTATAGCTCTTAACCCGACCACTCAACCAACACCTACGGCCGTCCTTATCAAACAGGCAGCTACACTCATATGGTTCTATTATTTAAAGACGGGTACAATATATTACGCTTGCCTGTACTGTCTGCTCCAAGCCCATTTAAGGTGGTAATTATTTTTTGGTACATTTGGAGTGCCATGATTCCTCCAAAGTATGCTTGGAAACAGGACCAGAAGAGCAAAAATAATGGTGTTCTGTTGCTAGGAATAACTTGGAAGATTCAGCAGTTGCTCCAGAATTACCAACACAAAACTTCCCCCTTAAACTCCTTGGTGTGCCCTTTCCAGCCGTATGTGTGTGTTATCGCGACGTGGGGAAAATGGAGCACTTTCTCTCCACCAGCAAAATGTGTCCTTGTATTTTTCTAATGTTCGGGTTTTGTTATGGAGGCTACGTTGGATATTATCGTTTAATATGTTAGGTAAAGTATTGTAAAGCCGCTATACCTACCACCTGCAGCCGATACACTTAGCATTAATTAATTACCAATCCTAGTGAGGGAAGGGAGGGTGGAACTGCAAGGGAAATATCGACCCGTTATTATCTCTTTCTGTTCTTTGATGCTTTGAGTATGTGGATAATCCGTAGCTTATTTAAGAATAAGGCGTTCAGTCGTGTCAGTCAAGGGGTTTCAGTGGCAGATTATACAGAGTTTCTCTTCGATAGTGAAACACACAAACTCTCTCTCTCTCTCTCTCTCTCATTTTTTCCCCTTATATATTGGGTACAGTAAATGTCAAGGGCGAAGGTCGTGATACAGGAGTCAGTCTCTCTCTCTCTCTCTCTCTCTCTCTCTCTCTCTCTCTCTCTCTCTGTCAAGGTCAGTGTGCCACGCGGGTTACCAACGTCGCCTTAGCCTCTTCCAACAATAACAGGGAGTGGAGTAGTTGTGTATGATGTAGACACAAGGAAGGAAATAGTCTCAGCCAGGAAATGCATGATGGTGAGAAGCTGAGAGGTGGCAAGGAAAAACAAATATGTGATAACGAGGGACTAAGTTAACAGAGAAAGGGATACCGGTAGCTTAATTGATAGATATATATAGAGAGGCCCGGGAGATAGCCTACATAGGACAGAGAGAGAGTATATAGCCTAGTTAAAAATACCCTTATATTTATGACTCTGGACTAATGCACCCGTGAAGAATTAGGGTTGATTCACACTACACCATCACGTCACATCACATCACGTCACGTCAAATTTTATTCTGAGTCAAGGCCTATACAGAGTCTGACTAGGCCGTGTTCTGAGTAAACAAACTTAAGTGTCTCGTACGGGTCATGACAAGGAAAAGGAAGCCAAATCCACCAAAGTTTGAGTGATTAATGGACCCTGTGATGTAGTCAGAAATTTGGAGGTAAATGAGTCCTTCAAATATTGCCACGAAACACCACCTATAGGGAAGGAGCTTGGTTCGTGGCATGGTCAGGAGGAATCAGAAGCCTCCAAAATTCATATACACGATCACAGGATCCTTAAATTAAACTTGCCCATGATTGCAGCAGACCCGAATTGTGTATGTACCCGAAAGAGTGCAGGTGCTTTTTTAATGATACAAACTTGATAATAATAATAAAGAAATGAACCACAACATTTCATCGGGAGAATAAAAGGACATAACAGGGTTTGATATTTTTGGTCTTGGGTGGTTACTACATTATAATTATATAGGGTACTTTTTGGACCGTGCTACATCATCCCTTGGAATGTCAGCTGTGTGAGTTCCGAGTGAGTGAGTGAGTGAGTGGGTTTGTTGGTGTATATAATGTCAGGCTATACTATGACACCCCAGCTGCAGTTCAGGGCATGCAGTATCCTCATGTAACAAGGCCTCCCTCATACCACCCCCTTCCCAGCCTGTTGCTAGTGTGGTTTGTGTATATGATGAGATACTGCATTCATTTTGTAGTTGTCATCGATATACTTTGACAGCACACACACACACACACACACAGAGAGAGAGAGAGAGAGAGAGAAGGCCATTATACTATCGAAAGTGAAAGCTGACTTAAACATTCCAAACATTCTCTTCCGTGGGCCGGTTCGACTGGCCTAGGCCAGGATCCGCGTAACACTAACTTAGTCTACTCTAGACCAACTAAACTAAAAACCAGTCCCACATAATTATTTGACCCCCACGCGCAAGGTCAGCTCACATGTGCGTTATAATTATTGTTTCAGTACTTTGATATACCGTATAGTTCCGGTCAGATGAAGGGGAAACACTGTCTCTGCCTCTCTATACTTGATCACGTCACCTTTTTATAGCAATGAAGGTTATAAGAAGGTGACTATCCCTCAAGAAGATTTGTTAAAGGTTCTACTGTTTATGTGCAGTAGCCGAGGCAGTGTTTCCCAGTCATTTTCACGCAACATCCATCCAGGTTAACAAATGTTATAGTAACCCATAGGGATATGAAATATATTTTATCGTAACATTCACCATGAATGACTCAAATTCTTTAACTTTGAGAACTGTTGATATATACCCACGGTCCAGGAAATACTCGTGCATGAGGCAGGTGAGGGGCGATATTCCGTGAACCACTGAAAATCCCCGTCCCAACGATTCTCAGATGGCTGACGTCAAGAGTTGCTCAGTGGCCATTACGATTCCCTTTACACTCAGTGACAAATATAAAATATGAAATTCATGACGCTCCGAAAGATTCGGTGTAAAACTGCAAAACATTTTACAACCAGCCTTGATCTTTCAAATGCACAAAGAACTGAAAAATAAAAGATGAAAACCACAAGTCACATTTGACACGTATTTAGTCGGGAGGAAAAAAAATAGACAATGGTATGGTACAGTTGCCACCAAGCCAGAATAATAGCTTGGCTTATAATGCAATTATTACTCAGCTTTTCATCACCTACACGCAACTTTAGTGAATTAGCTCGTCTAGAGTTCCTATGAGATCTAAAAAAGTAAACAAATATTCCACCACATCTTTTCCCTCTGCACCCTAAACCTCTCATTTTTCACTTCCTTCCATTCTTTATTACCAATTGTTAATAGATTTCTTCTGTTGGATGAAGAAAATTATGTAACCGTCCAAGTTATATTAGTGAAAATTCGTTTGTTTTACTTTTGTCATAGTAAAGGAGGATTGTCTCTCTCCACTCCCTTATTCATGTGACCTCACCTTCTTAATTAAATGCCCTTCCTCCTCCTGATCTCTAATCTCCTCTCTGCCTTTTACGGTACTATATTGGTTACTATAAATAATCATTTCTTCCTCACTATCGATTTCCACCAGCATACTACCGTATATTATATTTCTTCAAGGAAGCAGACCTATATATATTTTTTTTTATAATAATAATTTTCAATAACTTGTACACACACCAAACCAGAATCTCTCTCTCTCTCTCTCTTCCCAGTAATTTAAGCTTTATTACATGCATTCATGGCGCAGGTTTGTTGTTGCCTGTACGGAAGGTCCCAAGAAAACGTGCCAGACCATGAATGCTTTATGTAAACATGATTAAACACTTCCTGTCCCTGAAGGCTTACACCTTACAGTATACCGTGTCTTCCTTACTAACCCTCGTACAAGGCCAGTCCCATAGAGGTATTATGGGAAATCCAGTCTACCGACCCCATAAGGGACACACCCACCATATCGTATTCCAGTCTTCCTGGATGCATATAATGTTCCTCGACAAAAAAATATATATATATGACGGAAAGATTAGTTTAGTTAGCTTAAGTTTGACCGAGTTTGGATAGCATACCGCATGCCTGGTTATATTAGGCTCTGTTAAACAAACAACTGGTTTAGATTAGATTACAATGTCATCAGTTGCAAAGAGGTTATATGAGATTTTATTGGTTGATGTGTTTAAATTCCGACAATAAACATATCAATAGATAGTCGTTAAAGAATTATATAAGTGCATTATTTCCGAGGGCAGAACTATAATATAGTTGCAAAATGAAGATGTTTACTCCGAAATTTTCATCTCCTTTGTTTGCTCAAATGTTTTCTTACCAATTTTCAGTGACACCCTATATCCCTCCCTTGCCTCTTCTCCACACTCGTACATTTATTCTTATTCTCTTATTCACACTTTACTCCTTCATTCAGCTCTGTACAGAAACACAAGGTCCTGCGTTGAACACATTTACAATATACTAGTCTGTAGGCTACTGTAGTGCCCCGGGATGAGTTTTCTCGTGCGTTTTGGAAGCCACGGTATTCTCCACTTTGAGGATATAATTTGATACAATTTGCTCTTTAACTTTCTTTGCGTGACTAATGAATAGCCATGGCACTGTCTAGGTACGAGGAAATAATGCACACTATATGAGAGAGAGAGAGAGAGAGAGAGAGAGAGAGAGAGAGAGAGAGAGAGATTAGAAACATTGTGGGACGAAACAAATCCCTGTAAGTGTCTGGAGTGTTGCAAGTGCCGTAGTCTACTTGTCCTCCGTTGCAGTGGTCAGGCGTAGTAACCTGTGTAGTGTTGCAAAACTGGGCATCGCCACCACCTTCATGGAAACAGTAAGGGATTTTTCCCTACCAGGGTGAGGAGGGCAAGAGGCAAAATTTACGAGACAGATTAGACATACAGTATATTAAATATATAACTTGGCATTTGAGGAAAGTGCAGGCCTAGTAAACCTCTGGGTAGTTCTTTCGTTCAGAATCATCCTTGTATATCCATATATTTTTTAAAGCTGGTTTAAATATACACTATTGGCGGTGAGGCAAATTTTGTGACGCCACCGGACGGAAATCCTGACTTGCTGAGAAAGAAAGGCTGTTTCTCGGCAGTGCTTTCATAGTTCTGACCTAGGTTCTGACGAATCAAGTACTAATACGTTCGGTAATTATTGTTTACAGTTACCCAAGAAAAGCCAGTCTGAAGATCAAAATACACTCAGCAGCACCCAGTATAGACCTGCTGTTATCTTGAGAAATATTTTGTACGTAGCCTAGGTAGAGGTGTGTGTGTAGCCTGTATAGCAGTAGCAAGTTGGGCTGGTGGTGACGTCTGCCTTACCGCCACCCCTCTAGTGGTGTGTGTTGGGACTGTCACTGGGCTGACTCAGCTAAGGCCAGGGCCGCTAGAGGCTCCCAGTCTCCCAGACCCAGAGCAGATCAGTGATCGTCAGTCCTCCGTGCGCATGTGTGCGAATAAGAGCTTACTCCCGACTCTCCTGGATACGTGCCGTATCGGGACTCACCTTTCCACACTTCAGGTAACTTAAAGTTACATACGCTATGCTCAGCAACCAATTTACCTGGCAGTGCGAATAGTTGCTCTTCTATGGTTTTGGTATATACATATAAATGTTGATGTGCTACGACTATTGATAAACTAACCTATATGTTATAAGTTAGCCAATAAATTTGCATTTACTCGTTAACGTTAAAAATATTCCCAATGTCTCGAGATTGTTATTTTGTATTGGTTTTGTGTGACAATGATATGGTGCTAGTCAGACGGGTGACTTGACTTAACAAAAATTTGTTACTCACAAGATTCTTACTATTTTTGCCACTGAGCAACTCTGGAAAATTTGTAGTCCGTACTCTAGACACAACGTTATTACCTTAACTTGGGATACTAATACGTAATATTGTCCCAAAGCTGAACAATAATCGTACATACCGGGTAGCGTGATAAACAAAAGAAAACCATCCTATTCCGACCACACAAGAAATAGAGGACATTTTAAAATACAGGTTCGACTTGGAGGATGCAAGAGTAAAGCCACTCTGTAATTTCCTGCACTCCTCGGTGTTATCACTTCAACTGGCAAGAGTATATCACTCACGTGGCCGCCTCACCATCCTGCCGCCACACGGCACACAGTGTACAGTGTTTCCCCGGGAAATGAATCATATGCTACCACCGGTAACTCTGACATCACTACTCCCACAAACAGTGACAAACGTTTCCTCACACTTAGTGAAATATTTGTGAAGTTACAAATCAGAATCATATTTATACAATCAAGACACTGAGAGGCAACTGGAAACCCAGATAGAATTTGTTGTATTCAGTAACTAAGTACTCGCACAACTTTTATTTAATGTTAATTAAGGCACTATATTGACGTAAGGTTACATTAATATTTTGCATAAATCGACCGACCAAATATGCCGCCTGTGGAAAGGCTTAAACCTTAAGAATATAATGTTGGTGATGAGGGAAGGTGGGACACACACATTATATGCATATATGAATTATGGAAAACCAGTCGAATCAAATGTGTAAACACATGAAAGTTACAAAGGACAATACAAATAAGGGTGACGAGGACAGTGGCAAATCTAACCTAATAAACTTGAACCGAAAATAAATAAAGTTAGAAGTGCCTTGCTAAACTCGAGGTAGTGCCTGGAGAGGAGGATGTATCGTTCAAGATATTATGAAAGTCAATAAAGGGGAAGAGAGGAGACTGCAATAGGCCAGAAAGACCTGCTACAGGGGAGGAGATAAGCACGAGGGGGATGGGGGGATATACATAAAAAAAAGAGGGTCAGTTAAAGAGAGGAAATGGACCGGCTCGGGACAGAAGGGATATATTATGAAAAGTGAGCATTAAACATTTCCAAACATATGGATACAGAGGGTTTTATCCGCAAAGGGGTAAACTTGCACTGGCCCAGGCCCAACTCCTCCCACGTTTTTATATGTCGATGCGTTTAATGATGTACCGTTCTGAGGCTATCTCGCGTTCCACCCGTTGTCTATGTTCTCTAAATGTGTTTTGGCATAATTGATGTTTGTAATAATTTTTTCAACATGGTATTTCTCGAAAGTAGCCATGACGGTCCAAATTGTTCGTCTGGCAACAAGAAATCATTACCTCCATTTCTTATTACTAAATATTGATATATAATGCCATTATAAACATGCAATTATATATCAACATAAAATAACACGTAGAACTCTCGGAAAGGATTGTCAAACATCTAATTTTCAATCAAATATTCGTGCCGCTCATGTTTGCTACTATCCATTCATTCATGAATGTTTTATATTCTGCAGAAAATTGTTAACATAAAGAAATTAATATGATTGATTGATTGATATTCGGCGCCGCAACAGCGAGGTCATATAGCGCCAGAAAAAGGTGAGAGAGGTGAGACAGAAAAGAAGGACAGTTGAAGAACTGAAAGCTTGTGACTGGGACCAAAGGGACGTCAAAATCCTTAAAGTATTGCCCACATCACTAATAATGCAGGCAATATCCCCCGATGGGGAAGTGAATAGGATAACGTCCAATACTATCAATAGTACTTACCAGGGGAAGTGGTGGAATTACTGAAGCAGACTGTGGCACCAGTGTCCTACTTTATGATTTCTTGCCAGAGTGTAGGTCATTAAGGTTTCCACAATTTTGACCGTTTTGGAATCTGGTGTGAGGTTACGAGGGGACCACAGATCGAACGAAGCCCCTGTTTACTAGTTGAGTGATAGAGAATATCAGTGTTGCCAGTCGTATTTTACAATCCCAAGATTGCCAGACCAAAAATGCCAAGAAATTCCAAGATCAAAATTCTATACGTAAAGCATAAGTATAGTATTATACCTTTACAAATTACTTTTAAGAACACATTAAATAACTCTCTATAATTATTTGCTTTGGAAAAAGGTGTTCCATGTTCAGCTATAACACTAAACAGCAACAACTTCGCTCATGCAATCTTTTCATTGACTTGGCTTTCAGAAATTGTTCAATATCTACAGATTTCTTTTTAGCACTAAACTATTTCATTTGTTTAATTGAATTTTGATGTCTAGTTAGTGATGTCTTGATACAGTTTATAAGTTCATATCACAAACACTGCAGACAGTTACTTAATTAGCTATAGGTCAGGGCTTTAATGATTTTTAAAATTCTGATTCATCCGTGCCCTCTTATTTGAATGCCTGCTCATACCATAGTTTAGCTTTATTTATGGGGGGTGTACCGTGTACGCGAACCACTAGCACCTGTGTCACTATTGACTGGTTGGGATACTTGGGAACAGTAAGTCCGGAATCAGGACGAAAATCACTTGAGTCCTACGTACTTTATCACGTATATCCTGGCCATCCCGAGCACTGGCGAGCAGTTGTATTTGGTTACCATAAAAAAATATATATATTTTCATATATCAGTAAACACGAAATACAATTGAATATGAAAAATTGGTCAAGGGAAGGAGTCTGAGGGCCATATTCAAGAACATAATTCATGGTGTAAACCAGTGGTTCTCAACTCATTTCAGGCCATGGACCACCAGCCCAATTAAAAGAATATCGTGGACCATTCCACTTGGCGGAAATACGCTCTCTCCGATATTTTCCAAAATCTGTACGGTTGGTCCTAGCCCTCTATGAGTCTATGTGACCCCTATAAATGTCATCAATATCGGCCCAGTTTCAACCTTTCCTAAAAGTTTCAACAAAATCTGTCCTCTTGTTTTTGTGTTACCAAGTTAACAGACAGACAGCCAAACAAACAAACAGACAGAGAAACTAACAGCGATGAAAACATACTGCCGTTAACAGACAGAACCAGCATAACACAGCACACAGCATAACTGACCAGAAATATTTCACTCCGTTCTACTCTTCCTCCCTGCTTAATTTTAGATTACTACAATTTACAGTTGAAAACAAAATCAAAGTACACCACACCTATAAAACAGCGCAGGACGAATAACACAACTAATCAACTGATCAGTTCGGTGGCTACTGCACTACAACAGTGTTACATAATATACATATAGCCGCACGGCAGCTGACAGGAATCGAACAGGAAGGCTCGTCACATCGACTGGTAAAGTATGTATTAGGCTAGGCTAAGGCCAGGAATAGCTGCGTGAATCTTGGACATTCCTTTTAAATTTTTGAATAAATTTAGAAACTTAGTGACTCGAAATGCTACTTCAACCTGAAGATTGCCAATATATTTCTTAAATAGGAATAATATATGAAAATGAATGGCCAGTTACCGTAATTATCATGATAAGAATTTTCGTACTGAATATTCAATAAATTTTATGCACTTATTTCCAGTTTATTACCAAATATAGTGGACGTCCTGTGGACCACCCAAAAAGTCACCATGGACAACCAGTTGAGAATCACTGGTGTAAACGATGGCGTGGTACTGGTACGACGGCTCCATAGACAAACAACAGAGCCATCGTACCGGTACTACACCATCGTCAACACCACAAATTAATGTTCTTGCATACGGCCCTGAATCTGCTGAATGTCAAGTATGGAAACGAGAGTCGATAGGAAGGTTCGGTAATTTCGGATAGGCCTACTGCCAACAAGTCGAACAAGATATTCACAAAAGCAAAGTTTACTGTTCAGTAAAAAATTTGTTCGTAAGCTTTCGTTCATGGCAAGGACTAGGACCCGGCCGGCACTGCTTCGAAATCATAATATAAGCTCATACCAATAGAATAACAACCTCATTCACTGCTTCGATATCATAATATAAGCTCATACCAATAGAATAACAACCTCATTCACTGCTTCGAAATCATAATATAAGTTCATACTAATAGAATAATAAACCTTTTCACTGCTTCGAAATCATAATATAAGCTCATGCCAATAGAATAACAACCTCGTTCACTGCTTCGAAATCATAATATAAGTTCATTCTAATAGAATAACAAACCCATTCACTGCTTCGAAATCATAATACAGTATAAGTTCATACTAATAGAATAGCAAACCTATTCACTGCTTCGAAATCATAATATAAGCTAATACCAATAGAATAACAACCCCATTCACTCTTTCGAAATCATAATATAAGCTCATACTAATAGTCATAGAATAACAAACCCATTCACTGCTTCGAAATGAGCCTGAAACACTATATGGGGAGGTCAGTAATGGAAACATACAAACAAAATCAAACTCTAAGATGGTTTTGTGAATACCAGCACATGTGTTACAGCCTGCAGGTCCTCTGTATAAATGGCCTTAATTTTCATTACCTTCAGTACTTGAATATTATCTTTACAGTACAAATTAGTAATTACAGTATTACTGCAGTGAATAGCTCGATGTCCGGAGTAGTGATAATTGCAGTCGATTTTTAAGAAAAGATTGAAAACACATCTGTTCGCTTAGTGTTTACGACATGGATAATATGAATGAGCATTAGAAGTTATAGTGTTTAATAATATTGAGGGAGGCCCTGCGCGGTGCACCATCTGCTGGTGGAACGGGGCATAGAATAACTATAATAACAAGTAGCAAGTATAACGTGGCTACATATTTACATATTTTGAATGAATAAGAGAACCAAAATTCACGCTTGCAACACATGATAAAATATTGCTTTCAACATTTTTTTACTTGCCTACGGCCGTTTCCATTAGGCTACTTTGTATACTACATAATTATACTCTTTTCTGCGTTGTGCATTACCGTTGCAAGATGTTCGTGTCCAAGAACGTATGCACATGATACAGCAGTATAATCAAATATACGTATTTAAGAAGCAATATAGTGATATATGAAACCAGCATATAAAAACAGTCAAGGAGCTTAAAAAATTATTATATCGATCGCTGTTAAAACAAGTGGACCGGATCCAATAACTCATCACTCCACGCGTATTATTATTTTAAGTTTTGTCATTCATAGTAACTACGGTGATAGTAGTAACCAACAGTCCAACACATGGTTAATGAACTTTATAACCGTACAAAAGGCGACCACTGACCCAGACTCGGTAGCTGAAACCACGGCTAAATCTGCCTGGTTTATTAGGGAACTTACACCTAGTATCATAAAGTAGTGATCGGCATTGTTTTAAACAGACACACACCGGCAAACAAATACTAAACACACTCCTATTGTAGTCTTCAAAGTCATTTCCGTGCTTGTACAGAGTTGTACTCCATTCATCAAAATAATTATAAATCCTTTTGTATACCTTTTCTATCTCCTCTTTCATCAACTGTCCCGCTTTTCTTTCTATTTTCTTCCTGCTTGCTGTCACTTTCTTCTTTTAGCGCTATATGACCTCGCTGTTGCGGAGCCTAATATCAATCAATCTATCAATTTTCCACTTTTCCTTCAACTGTCCCTCTTTTCCTTCTATTTCCTTCCTGTTTGCTGTCTCACTTTCTTTGCCACCTTGGTAAATTTACAGAAGTACTGGGTTCACTATATTGTATATTTTAGTATCATTACCCACTATTTTGGACCATTCTAAGACACTTTTTATCTATGGTGTTTCTCTCAGAGATGCCCTGTTTTACAAACATAATTTGGAAATTAGTCTGACCTAACCTGGTGTTTCTCTCAGAGATGCCCTGTTTTACAAACATAATTTGAAAATTAGTCTGACCTGACCTGACCTAACCTAAGTTAGACCACAGCAGACTACCGGGACCTAACCTGGGCAAACTACCGGACAAAAACCAGTGTAAACTAACATAAAGTGACCAGGGCAAATTCCCAGGACCTAGCCGGATGTGGTAACACTGCGCGGCCCTATAAGAAAACATAGTACTTCTGTAATAATACTGCCACCTTCTTCTGGTGCTATATGACCTCATTGTTGTGGCTCCTAATATCAATCAATCAATCTTCCATCATTCCTTCATCTGTCCCTCTTTTCTTTCTATTTCCTTCCTGCTTAATTGCTGAATCTCGGTCATCTTTTTCTCCAGGTGCTATATGACCTCGCTGTAGTGGCGCCTAATATCAATCAGTCAATCCTATTGTACCACATGAGGGTCTTCTGTACACTCGTGTCCTATCCAAATCCCTCCTGTGGGTTGGATTTCCTAACTGTATCTCCCCTTTGTCGATGTGGAGTAGGTTGTCATGGACTGCACATTCGTCTTTTGTATTATTTTTGGTATTTATTATTGATATTTATATTTTTTGGGATTTTGTTGGTATTACATGTATTTGTATTTTTGGTAGTTATTTTCTAGATTGCCGTTCTGTTGTCCCGGCACATTCTTTCTACCATAAATACAGTACCCACTATTTGGACCTTTGTTCATATCTTTTCTAAAACACTTCTTGTCCACAAATACCCCCCATTACCAACATATGCCCATACCCCTCCCAAGCCCCGATTAGGTCCCAGTAGTTTGCCCCTGTTAGGTCCCGGTAGTCTGCTGCTGTTCAGGTTTGGTTCGGTATGGTCAGGCTTATTCCCGAATTCACCATTTTAATCTTGGAATTGGGGCATTTCCTAGAGATATGCCATAGATGAATACAGTAGTCTTAATGATGGTATAAATTAATGTGTAATTATGGTATGAAAACCATAATGGCAGTAGAGTAAATTTTTACCGTATGTTTTCCTGGACACATTTATTTTTCATCATGATATTTTGAGGAGAGAAACGCAGGGATTTTCTTCGCCCTAAGTAAGGCCTATTTAAATTGGATAGGGTAGGCTAAAGGTTCTTTCCTAAATATTATTGTAAAATATTAAAAGAAAAGCCAGAATATGTAAGCTACGATACAAAAACATAAAGAAAAGATGAGGAGGGGATATGAAGCAACGGGACTCAGAAATGTCACAATATTTCCTACTGTATACTTGTATAATGTTATTTCTTGGACACTTACACACATTGTCTCATTTGTAATTCTTGTTTCACATCCTGACCATTGTAAACTTACTCTTAATGTATTCTTTCAGATGAACCCAGCTGCCTGAAGGACTGGACTAACCTTACATCCCCCAGCAGCCCTCATTATTGCAAAGGTAAGCCTGAGAGAAGTTGCATGACTGTCTAAGATGCACTATACATTTCTTTTGTGTGACTGAGGGTTGTATTCAAGAACATCCGTAGTATTGACGATGGCATGGTACAGGTACGATGGCTCTGTCGTTTGTCAGTGGAGTCGTCGTACTAGTACAGTACCACGCCATCGTCTACACCATGAATGTTCTTGCATACGACCCTAAGCAAGGAGCAAATTATAATTCTAATTCCAGGTAAGGTAGAGTTTCATGGTGATAGTACTTCAAAATTATAATACAATAGACATACTGTATGTTCTAAAACTCGATGCATTCTTAAGCTGCGGCATTAGAAGCTAAAAAAAACATTAAAACATGGCAAAGTCTTATGTTATGTACTGTACTGTAATTTGTGCTTTAGTCTCTCGGTGCTTCATATTTTGTATATACTGTATCGATATGATATTCAAAATGAGGGTATCTATCAAAAGGGTACCCATATGTGCAAAAGATTATTACAAGATGTTTTTCAAATAGGCTACAGTATTTTGGCCCAATGAAGGACACTTTTTTTTTAACCATGGCATGTTTTTTTGAAAATGCATTGTTTTTAAGTTATGCTTCCTTCCACAATACAGTACAGGTACAGTTTTATGGTATTGGGGAGAACCTGGAAACTTGGTGTGTTGCGATGGGAAAAGTTTGTTTTTCTATATTTTGGACATTTTAATGTCATGATCTGTGGCATTTTTCACTATAATTGCTCCATCTTCAACATATTTAGGCCCATATTCCTGTTAGGTCCGAATGATGAATTTTTACGGTATCAGAATCTCGATAACAGGTTAGTAGTTACCAAAATGCTAAATAAGTTTTGAGTCCTGAATACTGTACCAAACATGAGAATGTTATGATCTGGTATATTTTTCTCCTTCAGCATTAAACCTCCCTTTTGTTACTAATAGGGTTAAATGATATCACATATATCAGTGTTTGGGTTTGATTGGTTTGTCTTGATTTGTGAGCCCTGTCACGAGTCACACACGTTACCTCATTCCTTGTCCTACTTCTACATTTGTAGGTGTTTCTGAGAGTGTCTTGCCTATATAATCTGATACAATTTTACTGTTTCTGAATCTTAAATGCTTATAAAAGTATTTATATTTGCTTTTTCTGCACATTCAGGAGTTTCTGTATGATATACAGCTGTATTCTTAGTCCTTTTACTTGTTGCTATGGATCAAAGTAATTTTTTCTTTCTATTAAAAGCTATTCTTGAGAAGCTAATTGTATTGAGGTTGCATTGAAAGCCAGAATAATGGCTGTAATTCCAACTGAAAATCTGGCCCAGAGTGCTTACTGTATAGTGTCCCGGATATGTCAAATGTCTTTGTTCATCGTACATAGTTGTACCTCCTTTAACTCATATATTGGCTTCACGATTCTCACCTAATATGGTCTAGTTGGGCACAAGAAGTAGCTCTTTTTAAACATAGATTTATTTCCAATAAAACTTTTTACTTCCAAGCAATTTGTAGCTGCATATTTCGTGTAACTTTAACATGAATTTGCCAGGTAAAACTGAGTCACAGCAGCTTACTGATGTCATCGGGCTCCCACTGATCACAGTTCACTCTTTTCTCTCTCTTAACATAGAGCTCCCACCAATCACACTTCACCCTTCTCTCTCTCCCAGCCAGCCAACCAGTCAGAACTTTCCTCCCTCCCTCCTTTCTTCTACAGTACATCCCCCAACTTCGTGAAGGCAACCATTCTTCTGATGTACAGTAACTCCCAAAACTATCGTTAAAGTGGATTAGAAGGATGGCGGAATGAACAGAATGAAACCTTGTCCCCGCCCACTTGTCGTCTTGGTACATGTCGGATACATCGTCCATTGTGTCAGATTGTATAGCACTTTATTTTAACGATAGTTTTGGGAGCTACTGTACAGTAAAGAAAGTTGTGATTTTGCTTTATAATATTGTTCTAGTAGTTTATATTATATTTCTGTAAACCTGTAGTACTTTGCAGTTACCAAACATTTTGTTGTACCTTTTGTACTTTGGGATGAGGTTCAGTACAAAATTGGGGTTATAAAGACTCCCATAAATGCAATATTTCTTTAACACATAAAAACAAAATTAACAGAGATATGACTGTATACAGTCTTTCTTGTTGGAAATGGATGTACTGAAGAGGATAAATCTAGCATGTAATAATTTTTGCCTTTACAGTACTTCTAGCATACAGTAGTTTTAGATAGGATCTCCCCCTGGAACCATTGTACTATACAGTATATAGCAGTTTCTCCAGTGGTCTATGATGCTGCAATCCATATTTGTATTTAGACATTGTTGAAGTTCTAAATGTTGGCCCAGCAGTGAGCTACATTGCTATATGCTCTGTATACAAGTCCACTGATCCATGCCCATTCATTATTGTTGAAACTTGCTCTGAGGTTTGTGTCAGACAGTATGGAACTCTTTGGATACAAATATGGGTTATTGTTAGAACTGTAGGTCCAGTTTAAGTTGTAAACCCCTTGGCCTTCAGGAAACTGGCCACTTACTTGTTTCTCCAGAAATCTTTAGTAATGGCATTATTGAAGGACTGATTGTCTTGGTTAAAGATTGATCAGTTGTGTGGTAATCTACTGATACAATAATTGAAAAATTAGCAGTAGCTGCATAATACAATACAGTAGTCAGGATAGGTTTACTCTTGTTTTTCTTGGTACAGTAGAATGTTTTTGAAATTGAGGATGCGAGTATTGTTGTTGTCACTACTGTTGTGTTATTAGGTTTGATCTTTTTGATGACAGGTTTTTTTATATCTGATTGTGTACTGATTACCATGAAATTTTTGGAAGATGATTCAGTATTTGTGCAAGGACTGTAGCATGTTGCTTGTTATGATTACAATTTATATAACAATTACAGTCAAGGTCTTCCCAGTGATAAGTAAAATCATGTGGCATTTGCCATAGTACAATAAGAGAACACATCAGCGCTAAAAGAGGTAATGTCATGGAGACATATGACAGGAGGAAATTTATTTAATGACTATCTGTAAAAATTTTATATTTCCAAGGCATGTTCCATGGTTAATATAGCATGGTTCTCAAGTATTGTAAGTTTGATTTTGAGCATCTACTTTAGCCTCATAGTTAGTGCCTATGGCTTGAACAAGAAATAAGAGAGTGAAATATTATCAGTCAAGTCTAGTACAGTACTGTATTTACATTCAGATGATGCATAAGAAGTTTAGTTTTACTTATATTGCTGAACTCTTTGATATTTATATTTATAGTCTAGTCATGATCTGAATGTCAGGAGCTAAACTACAGTACATAGTATTTATGAAGTATAGAATCTGTTCCTTGACTTTTCATTGAAACTATATCACCAGGGGTTATTGCATATACAGTACAATAGTTTTCTAATGTAAAAAAAAAAATGGATTATTTACTGAAGAAGTTTCCCTATTACAGTATTGTAGATCCAGTATTCATAGTTTAAAATGACAGCATGTTTTCACTAGATAATTACTGTATTATTTGAGTTGGAAGATGTTACTTCCTGCTTGTGTTGGTGGATATTACTATACCTTATGACCATCTTATATGTGAATACTGTACCATATTCCATATGTTAAATTTCCTCCCATACATGTAAGTGGAATGGTACAGTACTTGGGGTCTATTGGTAGATGTGGCACACCTTTGTCTGTGTATTTTTTAAAGTATATGCATTATTTGTGTGTTATATCAGCCCTTAGATGCCAGGTACTTATCATTAATATCTGTCAGTGTAGACAATACTGTAGTATCAATTTTTTCAACCTTCACTGTGCTTGGACTGTATTCTGGCAATGTAGTGCAAGTATTTTAATTACGGACTATAATCTGAGATACACAGGTTATTCACAACTAAACCATTCCCTTCTCAGAACCCTCTTACAGTTTCTGTCTAACTTCATAACTTTCCACTCCATTGTTTATTATTTTTCAAATGCTGTACAGTACTGTATATTTAATTTTCATCTGCACATCAACTTTCAAAAAAATTACTTGGACTGTAAGTTAAAAGAGTAGCATGAGCTATATTACTATTTAATAATTTATTGAAATATAAAAGACAGTAGTATATTGCTAGCTATGTGGCACATTTGTGTTTCAATTGCATCCAAAACTAGTAACATCTATGGACCAAATTGTACTGTGTGAGCTGTGTTTTTTACCTTGCATGTTAGAGAGAGATGGAATTGTATTTACAGATAATTTAGTTATGCTTGCTGTTTTTTTTTTTAGAATACTGTAACTTGAAAACAGATGTGTATAGGCCTACAGTGTCCTTGGAAAGAAATGTACAGTACTGTACTATATGATAGTGATTATTAGGGGAAAAGAAGATGGGAAACCTAGTAAGAAGATGATATACACAATATGGTGAGTGATTGTGTTAGAAAGCATGGATAAGGAATGGGTCAAGCATATGAACCTGTGCATGATAGGGAGGAGTGTGTGTTAGAGCTGGAAACCTTGACAGTTCTTAGAATGGCTCCTTGAACCAAGTGTAAAAGAAGGAACTTTCATCATGGGTGTAAGCTACTCAGTCTCACCCTATTTTGTCCACCACCCTCATGCAGGAGTTAACCGGTAATTTCAGCCTTTTGTATACACAACGGGTCAACTCTGAATCACTCTACTATCATCCATCTCTTCCCCCTTACCACACTATACTGTACTCATTTAAAAGAAACGTGCCTCTTCGTCCTGAACAAAATTGGACACTAGTCAATTCCTGCAGTAAACATTGAGGGAATAGGTCTGAGAAATATGGTTTCCATTGACATTGCAAAGATTTGCAACATATAGTTTATAAATATATCCCAGTTAATCTTTCACTTGGCATTTCAAATTGATGATTCATACTCCGTAAACTTCATACAGTATTTGAATTTGAAATTATTCGGGAATTAAGTACAGTAATCGTATTATTTTATATGACAGTTCTTCATGTATCTTGTCATGTATGTTGGATGTTCATTTGTAATCTTCAGGAATTTGCCAGACATCATGACTATGCATAGAAATGGCCTGTGCAGTTAATGATATCTTTTTCCAGCTTTCTTGCATTTTCCATATGCTGTACTGTACTATCATTTTATTACAATGTGTCATAACATTCTCAGGTTCAGTTAATGCTCATGGCCTGTATAGTAGAGTGAACTTCATTGAATCATATGCCTGAATCCTTTGTCATGAATATGAGTGTTAAATATGCAATATTTTCAGCAAGTTAGTTCTACTCTTTATTTTTATACATTACTTTATATTTTTGTGTGCGACTCTCCCATTTGGTTTACCATACCACTGCTATGTTGTGTGGTAAATAAAATGTTGAACTCTGTATTGAGTACAGGTTGCCACTTTTCTTATTTCAAGCAGTCATGAGGTGCTTGTGTGTGTTGTATTGTTGTGCTGTGCTGTATTGTGACTTTTGTCCTGTAAAATTACGTACTAAATTATTGAAAACCTTTGTGCTGTAATGAATATATACTGGCCAGCTAGCTATAGGCCACATTGCAGGTTTTCTTAAGAAGAAAGGGCAAAACTATAGTAGTAGTAAACTTGTATGGAAATGTTTTGTTAAGGTGTATCAGACTCGTAACAGTTTTTAAGTTACAATGACTTTTCTCAGAAATTAATGGCCTGTGTGACACCTCTGTCCCCACTGCACACTGCCCACTTCTATTTGTATAGTTCCAGTACAGTTGTTATCAGATATATCATCATAGAAAGTTTTAATTTTAACTGTAAATACCCGATAGACTATTTCCCTATGGTTAGCCCTTTCCTGAAAATAAGCAAACCAATAGCCTACAGTACATAAACACAAGTGCCTGTTATATTTCTCTTTTAAATTATGGAGGAGAATTGTTGCCATGAATGAGAAGCTGATGATTTATTGCCCTTTTTTTTTTTTTTTATCTTGTACTGTACTGTACTACTGTTTAATGATGGAGTATCTTTTTGCCCTTTTAATTGTTGCCATGCATTGTTGCTTTTTGGCTTGTCATTTTCCTCCCTCTTCACTTGTTCTTATCTTCCCTCCCATTCCACAGTAGCTCAGCGTTGACAGTGGAAAACATGGGGAAGAAGTAAGTTGTCTATTGTCCCCCTCTTTTACACTTTTATGCCCACAACAGACACTGCTAGCTAACATGGAAGCTCACCCCAAGGGAGAAAATAGGTGCATGATCAGTATTGTGGCAGACTCCTGTACCTCTCTTTCTGATCATACTTCCACTTCCATAAATGTGTGTTTAATATATAATTATCTTCCACTTTAGTGTTCTGCTGCTCACGGTTAATGATACTGACAAATTTCCGGTACTTCTTTGCTCTTATAATAGCTGTAAGCTTTCACTCTCGCAATTAAGTGGCATTGATTTACACTTTGATGAACCAAACCATCACTGTTAAAGACTATAGTATCTGACCTTTTATAACAGATTCTTCACACTTAATGAAAACCTTTGATATAGTTAGTAATGAAGGTAACATGGGAGTTTGTGCAATATTATAGTTGATATGTGTTGCATTGTCGGATGTGTGGAATGTAAATTATATGGATGGTATGTTTGTTGGATGCGTTGAAAGGTAAAAAGAGTATTAAAGTGTCGTAAAGATGGAGAGAAATTGTTTCTAAGGGAAGATGATAATATGACATAGGTATGTGAACACCATGCCTGTTCAGTAAATTTATAGATGCTCTAATTTAAAAGGGAAAGACTCGGATAGCTGGAAGAGATATAAAAAGTAAATTGGTAAAGATGAGCAGGATGAATGGATGTACTGTATTGTGAAATTATTTTATACTGTATAGTGATTGATTCTTACCACCATTAACTAGAAAACATGGGAAGAAATGTTCATTTTAGAAAAGAAAATACTGTATGTTATTAGCTGAAGAGTTAAATACAAGGGCATCTTTGTATGGGGGCTTTGGGGTTCACTGGGCCACCTCAAGCTTTTAAGAGGCCCTGAATCAGTCAATCCTAATACTGAAGGTACTGTACTTAGTAAGCCAAAAGTGTGACAGCTTACTAAATTTTGAGAGGCATTTTAATAAAAAGGTCGCAAATTTTTTAATGTCAACCTTGCAGCATTAATACGTTTGTTTGCTGAGTTTGTGGAGGCTAATAATATCCACAGACAGTAGAGAAGTCATTATGATAAATAGAACTGGAAGTATGGTTCAGCAGTAAAAGATAACAATCTCACCTGTTGATTATGCATTCATTAGCTACCTGCAGCTTTCCCCCATTCCTCCCACCATAGGGCAGAGTGATGTTGAAGAAACCTTGTAACATCATGATGTGTGACTCCCTGGAACCATGAGATATAGTGCCATATTCAAAAATGATATAATTATTTACCTTGAGTTTTGGAACTCATCGATAACATAGATTGCTTTGTTGAAAGGTACAATAACTTATTGATATGTGTTGTCAAAAAATGGTGTAATGAAGAATGTTTTGTTTACAGTAATGGAAATTTAGTAATATTCAATCATGAAGCAGCACTCTCAGTAATGCTATCCAGATGACCAAGCTTCGTAAGCATGAAGCTATGATTCCATACCACCCACCATATCATAATGCATTTCTTGAATATGGCCTACATGTGGTATAATGTGGAAAACAATAGCAAATAGGGCCTTGGTACTCATGGGAGGGATTGTTTTGATTCTTTTGATAAACCCGTGGTTATTAGTACATATATTAAAGCCAAGTGACTGGACAGACGCAAGTGATGGTACAGTATTATAAAAAAAATGGGGGAAGTTTGATGCTTTCCTTTCACACTTGTATATAGCTGTCACATCAACTTCTTTCATTTTGAAAGTTTTCCTTAACATATTATATATACAGTATTCAATTGACATTACCTGCCTAGTGTGTGTCAGTTCATCCAGTGTTTTTTAACCTAGGCTTCATCACTACTATCCAAAAAGGGTTTGAAATTTGGGATCAAAACTATATCCACAATTTTTTCCTTATAAAGGGAATTATGCGAACTAGAGCTTGCTTAACATGCACAAATGAGACTATACGTAAGAGGATACCAATGGACAATTTTGAAATATAATTATATCAATGTTTCGGTTATTAAACATAGAAAGCTTATTTTGTTTACTCTGTTTATAACTAATGAAGTTCTGTATCGACCCAAGAGGTATACATTTTATAATGGACAGATGATAGTTGAGTGGTATCTGATGAATGGTATTTAGCAGGAAGGCTACTGCCATTAAATAAATCACTGCATTTATCACAGTTCAGTACCTATTATCACTACAGTTCGGTCATCAAATAACCATAGTGTTCAGTTGCTATTTTCAATACACTGCAGTTTCTTTCATTCTGATATAAAGTACGGTAATTAAAAGAATTTCGGGGTGCAACATCCGCCTTTGAATTTGTACCCTACAATAGAGATAAAGTACCAGTTAGACTGACCCACTTTCCTCCCCTTCACCATCTGTCCACTACTATTGCCAGTTGATTGGCTCCTTTTTCTGTGGTTCAGGATCTACCGGTACTGGTCTTGCATCGATGTAGTTCACATTTGTGGGAACGGTTACACTCGGGAAATTCTCCAAACATACTACTGTTCACTAAAGCATGATTAAAGTTGGCCACTCAGAGTCTTCAAGTGTGTTATTGTAGTGTTAGTATACTCATTGTGGTCCTTAACTGCAAGGGTTTTCAACTAATCCTAATAAAATGCTGTATGTATAACTGTGTGTGTGTTTAAAGTAGTGGAAACAGTGTAGCGAGCCTATATATAATATTAGGTTGATGATGCTTGTAGCAAATTTTAGATGAATAATTAAAGAACCTATTCATGAGCATCATTAATATCTGATCAGTCTTGTCATGGTGCCATAGTATATATCATACCAGCTGCACCTTTCATATTTAGGAACATCAGAAGAAAACACTTGGTGCATAGTGTATTTTTTAAAAAGAACAGCAGTAGTTATGCTCATAAACTGGGAGGATATACATTAATACAGTACCACATACTAACTTCATTTTTCAGGAGAGTTAGGAAGATTTGATTGTTCCTCACATCAGTATTGGTAGTCTTAGTGTTTTTTTATTTTTTATTTACAGCATGTTTGTGCACAGTATCCTAGTTACCTAGTATACTGGTGAACTATTGTGAGAATGTATTTGTTCTTGCTATAATTTCATGCATGAAATATTGTATAGATGTTCTGTATTTTTATAGGTACTGTACTGTACTAGAATTTCAGTGTTGTAGATACATGTACCATAGTTCTTTTCAATCCATGATGTATTATACTTCTGCAGTTACTAAATCTGAATATTAATTTTTTGCATAAGTACTGTGGTAGAATATTCATTATTATTGGTTCTTACTCACCCCAACAGTTGCATGGGATATACATTTTTCACTCTAGAATTGTTCTAACATTTTTTTTTCCCCATCCTCTATTGTGCCTGCCTGACGTGTCCGTGGCTGCTTCTCCTGAACTTCCGCACAACCAGCAGCAAAAAAATGGATGGAGGCCAACCACCCTCAGCAGAGGAGGAGCCACCCAAGGACCCCGGTCTAGCAAAGCACCACTCCTATACCATTGAGGACCTAGAGGGTCATCATGCTCACTCCATCTACACTGGCGTTCACATCCCTGGGGCCTATCGCCGCCGCTCCCGCCATCGACACCACCGCCACCACCATCACCATAAAAACTCCAAGGATGGCACTGAGAACAGACCTGGTGGGTTATCTTCTCTTATACCTGTTCTCATTCTAAATACCAGCTTATAGTGGGTCATCAGTAGAAATGTCATTCAATTTTGCATGTTTGATAAGAATCAATTGCTTTACTAACTTGGTGCAACATTCTTGACTGGTATTAGTCAAGGATCATAAGTAATTTATATATGAAAACAATGTTTCTCAACTCATTATCAGAAGTGCTGTGCCATTGTGTGATTCCTGCATGTAAGCTTGAAACACACTTATGCTGTTGACACTACACTCATCAGTGAAGTATTGTAAGCCCTGGGTTTTTGTGATTCAGAGTTAATGTTAACACACTGAGGATATTGTCTGTGTCCTGTACTCATCTAGCAGTTCAATATACAGCAACAAAAATTCTAGCAATACTTCTTAATGGTGGATGTATATATTGTCCTGTAGCCTCAGGAATACAGTACAGTATTCAAGAATTGGAAAAAAACAATGCTAAAGTACTTTTGCTATTTATGGTGTATATATATATATAGTATATATATATATTATATTTGAATAGAAAATTTAATGGAAATACCTACTGAATATGATATGAAAAATTCACATAAAAAACACTATACAGTATTATTATATCCTATGCAGTAATTGCAATAGTAAATGGAAATTATTGATAATTGACACAATAATTGATACTTAGCTAAGGTGGCATTATTAAAACAAGAGTAGTAACTGCATCAGTTATAATAGTCATTGCATCTTCCTGCTATATTCTCAGAATGTGAAGGTACAGTATGTAATACCCCGTGTATAAAATAATTTGTATCGGTATGTAAAGAGTATGAATTTCAGATATAATTACTGCATTTTACTGTACTTACTGTAGTTTTCCTTTGGTTGGGTAAAGTCATCTGCCATTTGATATACTGTACAGGGTATTCAACAAAACTATGCAGGGAAGATGCAGTAGTAACTCCCCTTCTTTTGAAAATACCACCTTTAGTACTATGACCAATTGACATAATATACTTCAAGTGCTATTGATTTAGTAAATTAGTACTGTATATGGATCTTGTGCAACAAATATGATACTAGTTGAAATTTACACCACTAGCCAAGGATAGCCAGTTGGCACAGCACATGGGTAAGTGGTGCGAGGTAAATTTTTGCATGGAAACACACAACACATCTTTTCTTAGAGGCATTTAATAATTGTAATATTGGTATACACAGTATTTTTGTGTGTTATGTATATCTAATATTCATCCACATACAGTATGCACATATTTTCTTCACCCAAATTTACAAATTGGTTACATATTTTACCATACTCTTTTCATATGTTGCACATTTATATTTTTATGGTCCTGTATTCATATTTGTGTGTATACTATTCCACATTTCAGTATTTTCGCTACAGGTATTCTTGTATATGATACAGTCTCTACATATGTTATATTAGAGCACCAGATTTGTAGTCTGTATCCCTTTTGTCTGTGTTAATCGGATATATATTTTTCTTTGTAGTCTGTGTTTCAACAGTTATTATTTAGTTTTACATTTTAAATAATTTTATACTTGATTCACATCAGAGCCATCAGTAGGTATGTACTGTACTGTACTGTACTGTACCTGTAATTATTGTGCACAGATTTATGACATACACAGGGCTTGAAATTAATGACAGGCAAGCAGCAGCTTGTCAGAGATTGAACTCTACTAGTGCATAAATTATTTAAAGTATTTCATGATTGATCCCAGTTTGAATATCTGAAATGGGTTTATTTCTTGAAGGAATGGCATTCAATGTAGGCTCTTGAAAATGTCTGAAAGAACAATGATGTATAGTAAAACTAAAACACTATTAAAAGATTCACTCCCTAGATTTTGCTACTTGAATATTATTTCAAGCCCTGCTTGATGCTTTATATATTTTCACTGGGTCTTAATGTACTGTACTATGATCTTTCATAGTACATTCTCACTTGATTTGAATAAAATATATAGACTACCGGTACTTCCTGTGGGACGTGGCTTGACAAAGTCCTCCCTCACCCACAGCATTGCCCACGCTTGACGAGGACTGTCCTGATGGCTTCTCTTGTACGCTCCTCCGCCCAGGCCAGCCATTTGGGGCTTTCCTTCTGAACATGATTCCCCATAAATCACCATCCTCTTGTTCACTCTCAACATGTCATGGAATGATTAATTCTATTTTAAAACATAAATTTGTATAGATAGCAGTTGCTTTGTAGTTTCAAAGAACTTTGGCCATTTGAACATCAAATTTTGAAGCAGCAGCATCACTCATATTTGCAAGTTAAGCAATTGTGTGCATCATTCATTTTTATTTTCATTAAATAAATGAGAATATGGCCACAACTCTGCAAAGTGCTGTATAATGACTTTTCCAGTGTTGTATCCTTCTAATATACTGTATGTGAGAAGGAAGTAAAGAGCTTGTTTTTATTTTAGTTAGAGCATGGGGGAATCATGGTCTGGGTTGTTCCCTCCTGAGTGTGCCTTTCCTAAATTATTGCATGAAATCTTTTGCATCATTGCGTGTAAACCTAAAATCAAATTTATCCTTCATAGATTATCCTGAAGCTCATGCTCTATATAGACTGTTTAGGTATAGTATTATGAAATATGATAACACTCCAGTAGTATATGAAGCTATATCAATCCATCAGTGTTCAAAATATGCAGTACCTGAACAGGACTGTTTCCTGTAGAGATTTTTCAACCAAACTAAGTGTGTTAGTTCCTGAGTGCTGAGCAAACTCAAAAAGAAATTTCCTGTTATGTTTTTTCATCTTAATGCCTTCTATGTCTATCATGCTACACAGATATTAGCTTCACATATACTCCTTAAATTTTAATTATTTTTATTTTACTCATGTGAAAAACGGATTACTGGTTTTAATTTAATTCAGGTTGATGCATTTCTTAGAATTTCATTAGGGTTATTATATTGTCCTTTACTGTGTGTTGTGTGTGTTTTGTTTGATTTCTTAAATGTTGTTGCAAATAGTCCTTTACTATATAAAAGTTTTAATTTTTTCAGTCATATATTATTTCATGCATAATATAATTTACTAATATTGCAGTCTTTGTTGGTCTCCATTTATATCTTTGATGCATATCTGTAAAGGTAAATTAGAGCTTGATGCAGTTGGTCAGTATTGGATCAGTGTGCCATGGTCAGTGAGTGACCCACCTTTGACGGCTGTATTCAGCCATCTGCCTCTGAAACGGGTAGGATCCTTCCCTCCTGCCTGGACTTTACCTTACAAAATGGCACTTTAGTCATTAAAACCATTTTTCTTCAGTACATTCCCAAACAATACTCTAAATAATTAGAGGCTTCCCACTGGTCTCATTAACAAGAGTGATGAGATTGATCTACTCCCATACTTATGTTTGGAACCATTTTTCTTAAGTCTTGAAGTGAAGAAGGTTATTATTTCTTTTTTACCTGTTTTATTAAACTACAGTACCTGACGTGAAAAAGGTTAAATTTTCTTACTGTTGCTTAACATGGAAGTAACATTAACCAGGCATAACTCATCCATGGGGTTAAACGTCACAGGCAGTACATTTAGGAAAATTATACAAATCATCTATTCATCAAGTATTGTTACATTATTACTTGGTTTATTATATTATATGTGTGAGCTTGCTGTCAAGACTACAGTTTGCTCAGCAGCTATCAAGACAGTGACACAGTTGGCCAGTTACCAGCTTCTTGCTGTTTTGTATGTTTCTTAAATGTTCACTAATTTACACTGAAATTGAACCCAAAGGACAATTTACTACATTTGGGGAACTACAGCTGTGAACAGGTATTAGTGACAACCATGATCCACCTAATACACATTCAATAATATTTAGCATGATCACTGGTAATGAAAATATCTACCCTTTGATCGTTTCTCTATCTGTGACTCACAAAAGGGCAGAGTGCAGGTTGATAAGATTGCAAATTGTCAGGGTGGTAATTAATGCCTGGCTAAAGTTGTAATTATACAGTTCTCTTCATAGTTCTCTTACACAGTACGTTTTCTGTGGAGGACTCGCTGTACACTTTGTTTGACAGCAGATTACAAGTCTTGCTTTGAAATGCACCATGTGACTAGTTTTACTTTGTGCATTGGTTAGAGATTTAATGTGGTGGTTTGCCATCCAGTATAAGAGTACCCAAAAGTGTATACCCTCCAGCAAAAGTTTACTGTATGAAGAAATATGACTGGTACTGTTCATGGTCTGCTTTACAAAACTTAGGGTGCACTTAATATGATGTTTGGACTTAACATGGTTGTGGTCAGATACAGTATCCAACACAGAGGTTGCATCCTAGAAATTTCTAGCATTCTTTTGTTATATTCTTGGTTGTAAAATTCCATCAAGTTTTCAGACATCTATCCTAGCCTGTGGTGGCATCTGGTAACATTCATCTACTTGACTGCAAGACCTTATTAAATTATTGTACTGTAGATGTTTGAATCACTACCAACATATCTATCGAAACTGTGCGAGCCGCACTTGTGTCAGGAAGGGAGGTCAAGTTACAGTTTTCCAGCCCAGTGAGGTCAGAACACAATAGCTCAGTCTGGATGGATAAAATTCAAACATAATATAGCCACTCCCTCATTACCGAGTAAGCAACATCCGCTCATCAAATGTATTAAGGAGGGGCTTCTCCACCACCTTATGGAAAATGAGGTATAATAACCATTGATATTGTGTATTCATTCATGAAGTGATATTTCTGTGGCTTCTTGCATATGCTTGAGTTGATGGATGCCACCAGGTGCAAGATTAGTTATATGGAAATTTCTATCTGCAATGAATGCCAATGATACCCCTGTAGACTGAATACCTTACACAGTTGAGGAATATGTTTACCATTCCTTCAAGCGTAATAATATGCTATAAAAAGCCATACAAATCTTGGAAATGCATACACACAAAGGTGGTACAGCATAACCCTTAGAGGCTTCAACTTTTGAAGACCTGCTCTTCATCTGTTGTTGTCGTCTCATACTTTTATTAGCACCGTACTGTTAGGGACCTAATCCTCCTCTTGGGTTAAAATTAATACTCTTCTGATCAATTGAACTAATCCACACCAACTGTAGTTATAGTAATGCTTCTAGCCAAATATGCCAGACTTAATTGTACAGTACTTTGGCCAAACCTAGGAAGGGATTTTGTACTCAGACTGTCCCTTCAAAACAGTGACACCACCCAGCCAGCGTGTGCAGTTCATCCTAGGAGAAGATGATGATGATGATGGTACACATATTAGTCACCCTCTGTTCAGTGAGATGGAGACACTCACAGAGATGGAAGGAGGAGAGCTGGAGTGGAAGGAAACTGCCAGGTGAGATCCAGCACTAATTGTAAAGAAGAGCTTATTTTTGTTTTGTGTAGGAAAAACCTCATAGTTACAGCCTTCCTCTGATGGGGTAGTTTGTCAGTGAATCATAGAAAACTATTAATAGTATCAATAGCTAATCTAGAGTGTATAGAAAGCTGCATTCTATCCATGTTTCAGTGTGTCCTGCCTCCTCCTCCCGCCTTTCCATTTTCACTCGCATGATTATTATTAATAATTTTGAGGATATGGTAGTCAGCCCACCTAAGACATTATGGACTCCTGCATGTTATCAAAGTAATTAGTTTCAGTTTTTTATGACACTTTTTCTCTCCCATTACAAATTTAATTATGTATGCATTGTACAGTATCCACTATTTATCCTGGCAGATTGCTTTGTACCATCCGTAATATGGATGTTGTTGTTATAGAAAAAGTACACATATAACTTATTCATTGATTAGATCATTTATTATATCACTGACAACACTTTTGTTGTGGAAGTCTTTATACAGTCTTTTCTTTGAACAGATGGGTAAAATTTGAGGAAGATGTGGAGGAGGGAGGAGAGCGTTGGTCCAAGCCTCATGTGGCTACACTCTCTCTTCACTCTCTCTTTGAACTTCGCTCCTTCCTTCTTAATGGTACTGTCATCCTTGACATGGACGCAACTTCCCTTGAGCAGATTGCAGACCTCCTCCTTGATAACATGGTCAACCAAGGTCAACTCACCTATGAAGGACGTATGAAGGTAATTATGTCTTGTAACCATTTTTGAAATTCTGTAGGATAGGATATTAAAGATAGGTTTTCATATAGGCCTGCTTTAACAGTTGTCAAATGTGATGCTCTTAGTTGTGTGGAAGAGCCTTGCTTAACAGATGCTTTTGCTACTGCTTTCACATAAGTTGTAGTGAAATGTTGTCACTAAAGACTTCTCTCCAGTTCCACTTACAAGGATGGCTGTTGGTAAATATTTTTGCATATCAGTAGTTATTATAGTTAAGAGAAAATATCGTATGTAGAATATGAAATATGAATATTCTTTTTTTATGAATTCCAATTGCTGTGTATAACTAAATCAACTTTCTTTCCTTATCTTAGTTCAAAGATGCTTTGCTCCGCAAGCATAAGCATTTATATGAGAAGCAGAAACACAACAAAGAAAATGGCAATATGTCACGGTTGCCTCTCATACGCAGTCTGGCAGAGATTGGACGTAACCATTCCTCATCCAAAAGTAAGTACTGTATTGTTTGTATTATTTTATATTCTCCTTTCAGTCAGTCATATATTAATACAATGAATGAAGTACAGAGTGTGTTGAACAAAATTTCTGTATCAAAATATTGGTTGATGAGTATGAATGTGTGTGTGTTTCTTTTACAAAATACTGTGGGTAAATTTAAAAAGATATACAGTGTAGGAAAAATTTTCCTCGGTTTACTATGAATATATACAAATTTTATTGCCATAATCTATCTCTTTTCCCAATAAAACAATCCAGGAACAGGTGGTAAGAGAGGCTAGGATTATTTCTTCCACTAGTGTGCACTCAGTGACTGGAAATATTTATTGAGAAAAGCGAGTTGGTTGATTTAGATCTTATGAGTCCCTCTTAAACATGTAGTTACTGTCATGAATGTATTATGTGTTGTAGTTTAGATGTTCTCAAATGGGAGATCTATGCATGTGTTTGTTTACTCATTTAGGCGTGATGCTTATACCGGTACATTAGTTATTCATGTATATAAGTCATCACCTTTTGACCAGTTATTGTAGTAAATGAAATGATGGTTGTGATATTGTACCATGAAGAGAATCTTTGCTCAACTATCTTCATGCATTGATATCCATGAAGCATCCTCAGAATGTGTTATGTTGCTTGCAAGCTGTATGAACATGCAAACTGTAGTAAATATGATGTTCTGTGATTATTGCAGTAATTAAGACATTAAATATGTGTTATATTACTTTAAATGGACTGCCAAGTGCCGTATGAAAAGTAAAATTATAGAACACAATTCTGCACACTTTCAGGTGCCATAATTAACACTGCTAATCCTCCTCCTCCAAGAGTTGTGAGCCCAAGGAGGATCAAATCATGTTTTTGAAATGTGTAAGTGTGAGAGAGACATGTTATGTTTTGAAACATGAGTCGATACCCATTGCTCCACACTTCTCGGAAAGGACTGACAGTGTTAACTGTGATACATGGGTGGGCAATTATTTAAGTTCTTTAACCAATATGGCTGAAATCAAAGTTTAGAAAGGAAAAGTGTAGTAAGTAGCTCTGTTATGACTTAAACATAATTTAGCTGCATGCATACCAGCTCTTTTATTGAAGAGCAGCATGTCTGAAGCTGATTGAAGATTTAGTTGAACAATGCGATTGCTTTCAAAGAGAACAAAATTATATATTGTCTAACTAACTGTACATGATACATACAGACATACACATAGACCAAAGAAGAAACAGAAATAGGTTTACTGTACAGCATCGAGTAGAAATGAACCATTTGATGTAAGTTTTGATACTTTATTTATATGTGATCTAATTATGAACCTGGCCCCATGTTCATGCACCACAAAGGTTTTAAGGACATCTTGTCAAGTGGAATTAAGCGATCACACACTGGTCCTGTCACAGCAACTTTGCCTGAGCTGGCACGTAACCGTTCCAACAGCACCCCAGCTCCCTCTCACCTCTTGCATCCCCCGGTGGGACCAAATTATGGCACTCACTTAGAGGTGCCCAGACTCATGCCAGAAGTATCATCCTGGCACATGTCTCGAAGACATTCGTCATCGATAGGCAAGTTGTAGGAATTGCTTAGCTAATGGTACCTTATAAATATATAAAGTAGTGTACTTTGGGGAGCAGAGTTGATAGCAAGTAAAGTTGTGAGTTGCTGAGATTTCAGCCATTAGTATTTAGTACAAGTTGAAATATGACAGGAATGGAACTGACATAATTCATTTGGGTTGGCTGTAGCCAAGAGAGGAGCATGTAGCATTGATAGAGCTCAAGATTGATGTTTTTTTCTGTTGGTAAAACATATGTATTGTGGTTTTATAATGATACTACTGTAGAACTTATTATAAGGGGCATTTGAAATGTATGCAGAATTAGAAAGGAATGATCATAGTATTCCTGGTGAAAAGTAAAGCTTTATGTATTGCGCTTACCACTATGGTAATAACGTAAGATAGTTACTGCTACTGCTTTTATTGATGCTCATCGTAGACCTAACATAAAAACAGATTGCTAAAGAACAAGTTTAGTAACAACTGATTAATATTATTGTAGTAAAGAATCGTACCCTAAATAATGAAGTAATTAACAAGATTATGTTGGCATTTACTGCCGAAGACATCACTGCCGTACATATTACACCTTAAACATAAATTGTTAAACTCCTGCTTTATATTTAATACTCATAAATTTGTCTTGTGTTCTTTGTCTTGACAGTAAAATTTGGTAATGATTTTGAAACCTAGTTTATGGCTAGAATGCTATTGCTTTTATCCCTATTTCTGATTTTGCTTAAGGTATGCTCCAGGAGATTAGATATACTAAGTATTATATATACATGCAGTATATATATGGTATATATATATATATAGGGTATATCTTGACTCCTTATGCCTTTTCATATCAATGGATTTTTCAATATTATGATGATTGCTGTACAGCATCTTTGTAGATAATTTGAAGTACAATAGAGTGTAGTTTTCAGATATATAATAAGTTTTAGAATTAATTACATTTACTTTCAGTAATATATTTAATTATCTTGCAATTTTTTCATGAACTTTGCAGCGTAATGATGTTTTTCAGTACAGTCATCACTGAATAGTTTGAGTCGACATTATCTAATTCAGAATTATTTCATTTATCAGCATTTTTTTCTGCTTTTCTTTGCAATAATGGATATAGAATTTCAATTTTTTACTATGGTGCTACTGTAGTTTATTTGTATGTAACAATGTTAAGGGTAACCATACTTACTTCCTCCATAATTCCACACTCACAATCAACAACACAAGGATACTTGAAACTTTAAATACAGTACAACATTAATTTAAAGTTCCCATCATAGTCAGTTGTGAATGTCAATTATGTATTATTCAAGTTTTAATTTAAAATTCATTGTACAGTGGATATACAGTACTAGCTGAAGCAAGGCTCAGCTTGGTATGTAAAAAAGGAAAACATTAAGGAAATATATGATACATGTACCATACTTAATTGTATCATTAAAAATCTGCTTGCTTTCTGCTCAGTATTACATAATTCACTTTTGTAATGAGCTATCATGTTTAGGTTTTGATAAACTGTTGTCAGATTGTTTTTGAAAATTTGACAATTCTCAGAAGATAACAGAGCCACACCATGACATAAGTAAGAAATAATTACAGTACAATATGCCATCAGAATTTGACTTATAATGTTTGTTAGGCGAAATTGAAAGTTGGCATTATGTCCCAACAAAAAATGCCTCAAGTGTCTTATCTCGGGCAAAACGTTATACGGGAATGACATACTGTATCTACAACTAATAGGTCTTGAATATTAAATGACTGCAACGGCACATACGTAAGCTGTGTAAATACAGTACATGCTTTACTCACTTAACTTTAAAGAATGAATGCTTGAGAAGAGTATCTATTGTGATGCAAAAGATTTCTGGCTTGTCCAGTGCTGGTGTAAATAATGCTATTGGCTCTGTGCTCTTAATCAAATCATCGGAGAACAAAAAACCTGAAAACTGTACAGAAGGTAACAGCTGACGCATCGATAACAGCAAGCAGTTTGCCATCATAACAAGAATCTTTTTGGGAACGGTGCCAGTAGTGTACTTTTGAAAGTGCCTTAATATGGTTCTGGTGCTTATTGAATATGCTTGACGCAATGCCTATTATCTCTCGCATACACATACATGCACACGTGTAATTCAGTATATATATACATATATATATTTATTGTGGTAGATAATATGTGCTGACATTTTCATATGCTGTCAAGTCTTCTGATTATATCCAACAGTAAGTGCTTTCTTACACCATAATACTGTACTCCAGGTATTTTCTTCTAATTTTAGCCAAACTCTTTTTCTATTCTCTGTAAATTTTCTTGTTCCTCTGACCACATCATTCTCCCTGACAGTGGTGGAAGAGGGTGGGGCTTCTCCCCAAGCCTCGCCCACCCCCACGCCAACAGCTCTTGGTGAACCGCCCAAATTTGGACGCTTCTTGAGTCTGCCGGGGACTGGTGGTGGTGGTAGTTGTGGTGGTGGTGGTGATGCTAGTGGTGGTGGTGCATCTTCTGAGGGTAAAATTAACAAACCCAACCCCTCCAATGCAGCTTTTCTGAAAATTATCTGGGAGACCTAATTTTTTTTCAATGATATCCGATGTTCTGGTAAAATTTAAACGATACATTGTTAGAGGTTATTATTATCCAAGCAGATGATGCGATTGAAGCTCAAAATTACCCTCCTAATAATTCTTGGCCTATTTACAGTAGCAGACTAAAGATAATTTGCAATGCTTGTCAATTCTTTCATGTACTGTACATTCTAAGGATAATTTTGTTTAAATGTGAAATTTATTGTCTTTTTTTAAACCTGGAAGTTTATCAATAAAACTCACCAGTCTAATATATTTGCCTAGTTGCCTGATATAAATATTTTTCTCTGTGCATGGATGAAGTGTTGTGGTTAAGCTGCTTCTTGTTTTCATTTGCACTTTCTTCTTTAGGTCAAGGAATACACTGTATCTCCCCAATAATTTCATGAAAAGTACTGATGGTTACGTGCTTTTAATGACTAAATTTTGTTTCTTTTGCGTTACTCTCCTTACTTTCTCCTAATTTTCTCTTCACTCAACAACAGAAAATTAGACAAAAATAACTGCTTTTACTAACATCTGAAGGCTTTTTACTAATTGCTTTTTTCATAGATCACTCACTACTCCAGAATTTTCTCTTGGTTGCATGCAGCCACTCTGTTTACATTCCCTTTCAGCTAAGGAATAAATGGGGAAAAAATGATGCAGTTTGTTTTGCCAATCAAGTGAGCTACACAACACAGACAGATGTGCAAGAAAGTGTTGTTGTTTTTTTTCCAGAGGCTAGCCCATACATTACACTATTTTCACTATCATCATCATAATCATCATCAGTATCCCATTTCCATTTTTTTAAGGGGTGAGGTCACACCATTTTCAACAATACATGAGTAATGTAGTGTCATGTGTCTCATTGTATGATATTTGTATGGATTTACTGTATGTGCATTTGCGAAGACAGTACTTGAAAGATAACGAATGCATTTATACACATTGCATCTTAGTGCATTGCTGTGGTGGAGGCATGGACTGTTGTATGTATATAAAGGCATGGCTGAAGTGGTAAATGAAAATTATTGTGGCTGTTGGGAACGATAGTGGGAATACTGAAAGTATTATAGATGCTATTATTTTCAGGAATACTCTCATTATATCATAGGTAATACAGTATTCTGACTTTGATATATGTTTGTAGTGGTGTTATAGGTAAACTGGTGCACTTTAGATCTCTTGTTTTGATAGTGTGAACAAGAATTGGAGTCAGTGTGTTGTACTGTAGTGTACCTGTATTTATTGGGATGATTTCAGAGAGAGAGAGAGAGAGAGAGAGGGGGGGGGGGGGAGTCTTCTGTGTTTTACACTCAAAATGTCCAGACATATTATTGTATAGAATTCCTTTGCTGTTTTATAGGAAACTAACCAGATAGCATATCATTTGCTTCTTTTGTGGGAACTTTAGTTCTGTATCTTTCCTTTATCGTTGATAATACTGGCTTTCGTGATATAGATGATTAAACTGAATGTAGCTAACTATTTGAGTTGTTACTTAATGTAAGTTTTGCAATGTGTCAACACCCTGGCTTGTCTTTTATCTTGAATAACATAAAAGATTGAGTTGATTTGTTGACATAATAGTAACAATATAGTAACAATTAGAAAGTTAATGTTTCATAATGGACTTTTCATTATTACAGTATATAGTATTAGGAAATGCAGATAGGTGTTATCTTAAACATTTAATATTACTGAAGAGAATTATCTCACAAAGGTGACACTATTCTTTGGAGCGGTATGAATGTGGAATCTTACAACTACTGTATTTATAAGTTCAGATACTGAGGATAAGGAGCATATATCTTTTGACTATGTACAATCACAGTGAAAAGTTCATATTCATGTCACTAGGTGTGACATTTGCTGTTCTGTAGGTCCTGAATTACAGTACAATACAGGAATAATTTGCTTTAACCTTTCAACCTGTGTATGGTTGGAAGTAGGAACTAAAGAAAATCTATTGCTCCAAAACTAAGTGTGAGTGATGGAAAGTAGTAATACTTGACCACGAGACAGATATGCTATTAAACTGATCTCTTATAATTCAGACTCAAGTTTTTCACTGTGACTGAGCATTGTGAGTGGCTGTAGTTGTACATACGTGCCCTGCCATTCAGTTATACAGTATGTGGATGTGTATAAGGATGAATAAGTGTATGCTGTGTAGTTATAATATTTGAGCATACTTTAGAACAGGCTAGTACTTTTCCATTTTATTGTCTCTTGTATACTAGACTCTTCAGTTTTCTTGACCAAAAAAGTTTGTACAGTAATTATGCTGTCCATCTGTGTTGCTCTGTGCTGTGTATGAGTAGTGTTATGCTTATAATTATAATGTATGTGTACAATCATACATTATAGATACTGCATATACAGTAAATGATTTAAATATATCTGCATGAAAAAACTTCGTATTACTGTTTACGAAGTGTAACTTGAAAATTTTCAGTACTTTATTGTTTCTGCTAGCTTTTATTGTTTTGTTTTGTATTTATTTTACTGTTTTGTCAGACATGCAAAAGTATTGAACAGTTTCTTTTTTCTTATTCAGTAATACATGTTTCAGTTTTTTTTAATTTTTTGTGTGATAACCATACATGAATGGGCTGATGCAGTAACTCTAACATGATAAATCATATGGAGAATCTGGAACTATAAATATTATAGTTTTAATTTACTGAATGATATTAATGTTTGGTAATTTTTATTTGAATGTGTCAGGACTGACCCCAGTTTCTTAATCCCCCATTTCTTTGTATTTCTCAGTTTTAAAACCAGCCATTTGTGATGCTTAACACGCTAACACTTACTAGGCCTTGTTGTTTTTGTTTTGTTTGCCTTCCTAATAATTTTTTTTTTCCTTTTCCTGTTTGCTCTGGTTTGGTTTTTAACCACCAGGCTTAGGCTTCTTCAGAGCCTTATCTTTTTCAGGTGGCAACAATACCAGTGTTGTCTCGAATCCTGATGGAGCCATGGAAACCTCCCCCTCAACAGGATCTATCACCCGTAACGCCAGCGGCAATAACCTCGATGCAGTTTCTGAGCACAAGGTGGGTGTCAGTGTATGCCATTTGTTTTATTTTAATTTGATCTGGTAAATTCCTTGTACTACATCAAAATTCCATTCTATTGAAGCCACTGGCAACCATACTCATCAAATTACAGCATAAAATTGTTTGGAGAATCATAATATGTCCATGCTACTCCAGAAAATTCTCAGGAGCATAAATGATATCCAATAATAAAGGAAAATACATTGCTTCTGAAACCATTATTATTTACACAAGTTTTGTTTGACAGCTTGTGCTTAATATTGACAGTTAGTGGTCCAGATACAGTAGTGTATTGGCTTGTCCTTACTATGCTGTGGCTGAAGCAATTCAAACAACCCTTTGTTTAGTTTTGGAAACTTTGATTTTCTTGCATTCATTTGCTTTGTACAATACAGTAATGTGATCATAATTAGTACTAAAACTCTAAACATAGATATGGCAATTAATTTTGGTGGAATGAAACTTGAAATTATATTGAATTTTATATTTGTATAGCTAATAAATAAGGATATATAATTAGATGTATATATTTGTATAGCTAATAAATAAGGATATATAATTAGATGTATCATCTGGATATTTAAGAGAACACTCTCTTACTAATAACATATATTGTACTATAATTGCAGGTCATTAAACTTGTTTCAAAAGTTAACCTTTAACCCTTATAGAATTACTCCTAAATACAGTACAGTAGTCCTATTTTATACATCTGAACTAGGAAATACCTTTCTTATGATAATTATATTGTATGTACAATTGGCCACAGGTATTTGAACATAGGCAAACTGGAAAGAGAGGTCATTATTCTGGAAGTACTACAATAAATGGTCTACCAAGTGACTCGACGATTGCAAAACAACAAACCTAATAATAATGTTGCATTGCAGTTATATAGTCTTGCATTTTCTATATGTTGTAAACCCTCAAAAACTACAGTGTGTGTACAAATTTTTGTGGTTAATAGTACTCGATATTTGCCACAGTTTAAAGGTAAATATTACATGAAACTGTGCTGACATTTCTCCCCTTGTTATTTAGGGAAACACCCACTTCATGCGGAAGATTCCACCCGGCTCAGAAGCCTCCAACATCCTCGTGGGAGAGGTGCCATTCCTGGACAAACCAGTTACTGCTTTTGTCCGACTTTCTCAAAGTGCCAACTTGGGTGACCTTACAGAAGTACCCGTCCCTACGCGCTTCCTCTACATCATCCTTGGACCTGTTGTAAGGGCACTTTCATTGACTGTATTTTTGCAAAGAGTTTATTATGTCCTAAATAGTTGCATATTTCCATGTAAAACAATGTCCTTGTTACTTTGAGTATATACTTATAAATTTAGTAGTCAAAATCACTATTCATTTCAGTTGCAATTCATGACAGACACCATTTTCTCTTGTTGTGTGGGCCTTAATGATTTGCAACTTTGAATATTATTTAACTATGTACCACCTTCCCTCACAGGGTGGACTGCCCAGGTACCATGAAATTGGAAGGGCAATGGCAACGTTGCTTAGTGATGAAGTGTTTCATGATGTTGCATACAAGGCGAAGAACAGGAGTCACTTGCTGGCTGGTATTGATGAGTTCCTTGATGCTGTGACTGTCTTGCCACCAGGAGAGTGGGATCCTGCCATCAGGTAATATAGAGGGCCACATTGAAAACAGTATTAAAGCATCTTCACAACTTTATAAGCCAGTGGTTGAATATCTTGGTACTCTGTGATTATGTAGAAAGTTAAGCGACTCAAAATCTGCTGTCAATATGATTTGGAAATAAAATAAGCTTACGTTTTTTCAGTTTGGATAGCAGAAATTGAATCATATGCATTTAAGGCAAGAACAGGAAAACTATTGTCTTGGCACACCAGCAGACTACAAAACATACCACTGTTATGTACTTTCATGGTTATTCTTTCCCAGAGAGAGGTGTCCTGTGTTTCCAAGTCAGGAAGTGAATTATACTTCTTGGTGTAATGGACACATAGCAAAATAGCTGATCCTATTAAAATAATGAAGTGTACAGTCGGCAGCAGAAGTTCGCTTCATTTCCACCTGCGTGTATTATGAACCTAGTGATATTGTAACACCATTTAAATACAGAGATGGCATACATACTTCTCATATTGTAAATTTCATATGTTGATAGAATAGAAATGCGTTTAATATGCAACCTTATCTGGACATATTTGCATCATAAACTACATGGGATGGACGCGTATTTATGCTGCCGACTGTACCTACTGTTGTCTCAGTATCAATTTATATGGCTGTCTATAGCATCTTATTTTATATGGATTGACAAGTACGAATCCAGGCAAAGTTTGAGTCTCCAGACACCTTTGCAGTAGTACCTCCCTACGCTGTACCCATAATTCCCACTCAGGTGTTGGGGGTTGAGGCTGGCTGGGCTATCTTAGCTAGGTCATTTAATTAAGGGTAGGAACCAATCTATCCCAAATAGCTTCTTTGCAAGGGGGTCCGATACTCAGAGATTTCTCATCTATATGATTTGGAATGACATGGTTTTGCACATGAGAAAGTATACCGGTTGCTGGTGTGATAAAAACTACCCTTGACTGAGTAACTAGAAAGCTCTATTTTTATAGGATTGAACCGCCTGCGGCCATACCCTCTCAGAAACCCCGCAAGACCAAGAAGGATAGTCAACCAGTGGAGGTGGTTAATGAAGAAGAAGAGGAAGCCAGGCAACGAGAGGAGGCTGGACTTACCCGCACTGGCCGAATCTTTGGTGGCCTCATCAATGATATTAAACGCAAGGCGCCCTTCTACTTGAGTGACTTTAAAGACGGCTTTTCTGTCCAGGCCATTGCGTCTTTCATCTTCATCTACTTTGCTTGCCTCACTCCAATCATTACTTTTGGAGGGTTGCTGGGAGAGGCCACAGAGAACAGGATAGCTGCTCTTGAGTCTCTTGTGGCTGGTCTCATCTGTGGTGTAGCATATGGATTCTTCTCTGGCCAGCCTCTCACCATTTTGGGCTCAACTGGACCTGTTCTCGTCTTTGAAACTATCCTCTATGACTTCTGCAGGTTAGTAAATTTATCATGTTTGTTTTTTAACTTTCATTGTAGTCAGGTGTCTTTTATTTTCAAGCACTTTTTTTATTCATTTTTATTTTCAATTAAATAAATCATGTGCTTATCAGTGGGGACTGGCCATGGTAGGAGAAATCCCCAGGTTACTCTATCCTATCACACTTCAGTCATTCCTCCTCTCCTTCTCCCTTTTATCTAGTGCAGGGATCCCCTTTCTTACAATTAGTAGGTAATGGCTTTCTGAAGATTTTTTGTGAGTATGTATGCCCCACATCATCCTCTTTCATCTGTGGCAGACACTTACAGTAACTGATCTAAACTTTATTATTGCCATTCTGTTAGCTTCCATTCTTTGTACTACTCATGTACAACTATCTTCTCAGGACAATGGAGTGGGACTACCTGTCCTTTCGTGTGTGGATTGGGTTGTGGAGCGGCTTGATTCTCATTATCTTGGTGGCTGTTGATGCATCTGCCCTCGTCTGCTACATCACCCGCTTCACTGAGGAGAACTTTGCCACACTCATCGCCTTCATATTTATATACAAGGTTAGCTTGTATTTCTTTAGTCACAGTTACTGTATCTTGTTAAACCAAATGGGAAAGTGAAGTAAACATAGAGAACCAACACTCTCAGAATATCTTGAAATATAGGTTACAGGAGGTGCAGGTTTCCAGCTAAGTTTTACTTTACACCTAAAGGTATGTAGGGCTTAGATGAATGTTGAGGAGCTTGGTGGACCAAATGTCAAGAAAATTGTCTTGGTTGATCTCGTTTCTGTGAAACATTGTCATGTCTTTCATACAGCCCATAGGGAAATTATTTTTTATAGAAAAGGGAAGTTAGTTCATAGGTAGTCAGCTTGACCTGTGGTGGCATAGTGTTAGTGATGCAGGACCATCCACCTCCCAGCACTTTCCCTTTCTTCACCTACCAGTATATGTTGGAAATTTTATCCATGATAAAATTTTTAATTTACATCAATAAAATGTAAATTATATCCTGAAAACTTTGCTAATGTTTGGGAATGGAGGAACAGAATTATTTAGTTAATTATATACTTTGAGTGTTGAAACAGGAGTGCTTTATGATCAGTGCGATAGGTAAAAGTATATATAATTTTGTCTAAGCAACTATGATAAATTTATTCACCCTTTCGATATGTAAATAGATTAATTACTAAAATTGAATAGTTTTAACCATGGGCATGTCCACATTTCACAGCATAAGGGTTACGACAGCTATGAATAAAGAACCTTATACCAGCCCAATCAGTCATTGCTGAATTTGAATTATTATTGCTGCCAAAATATGGATACGGAGGGCTGGATTTTTGCTGTAATATTTTACCATCATACGTAACTGACTTGAAAAAGTGTATGAGAATAGGTGGGAGGTAGGGATCTTTCCTCAAATGCCTGCTACTTTGTGACAGGTCACTCGGGTACTGGTGGAGGCACATGACCAGTAATTTTTTTCTTTTCAATGGGGCATAGGTAGTAATTTTTTATCTGTACTTCAACCTCAGTAGCCTATAACTCTGGCGAGGACCCAAGATTACTGAGTAAAGCTACGAGATGTTGGGTGCTTCATGTGTATTACACTAGTTGGAGACAATGGAGTTTCAAGGTGTTAGTTGCTTAATTTTTTTCTGCCTCATTTTGATGGCAACACCTTAGTTAGACATGTCACTATCTGGAGCGAACAGCTATACCATCACTCACAGCATCTTGGAATAGGGTTGGGCATCTTCTACAGTATGAGTAGGTGACAATATAGGGGGTAAATGATTTCTGTAAATCATGTCACCTGTATAATGCAACCCGAGATTTTCAGGCAACTTTTTGTAGCTTCAAAAGTTGCATTTTATACCAACATATACGGTATAGTACTTGAAATTATATTTAGGTTCATACAGGTGTATAAGTACTTGTCTTTATTCTCCAATATCCAGATGAATTAATCCCTTGGAAGTGTACTTGTAGAATTAATTATATAAATTTCCTAGTTTTTTTAAGTTTTACTAATGTCAATGCCTGTTTTTATTTTCGTGGTATACTCAGGCAGTGGAGAAAGTGCTCAAAATTGAAACCAAATATCCTATGGCAACTCATGTGGATCTACCGAAGGAGTGTGTGTGTGTACCAGGCAATGATACGACGTTGTATCCAAATATGAACGCGACTGACTGGGGCCATGTGTCACAAGAACAGTGCAATGAGGTAAGTAATAGGAGAGAAAAGTTTCATATGATATTAATCAATATTGCTAATGACTTGCTCCCAACAGGGAATTCCCCAGCTTGACATAAGAATTTTGAGGTTATGCAAGGTTTGGTTAAGACAAGGATATTTCATGATATTTCTTAAGGGGATGGTTTATTTTTGGTTCATTAGAGTGCCTTGATTCAAAGTATGCCGGGAAACAAGACCAGATGAACAAAATAATGGTGGTCAGGAGGAATAGTTAAGAGTGATCAGTTGCTCCAGATTTACCAACACTGTACTATCCCCTTCAGTTATGTTAAAGATAATGTGATTAAAAATATTGTGTCACATATACTGAAAATACATAACTTTTTCCACAGATATATAATGGGACACTGGTGGGTGATGGACCAGATTGTATACACTACTACTCAGATGTTTTCTTGCTCAGTCTCATGCTTTTCTTCGGCACCTTCTTGATATCCATGACCCTCAAAGAATTTAAATCAGCCTCCTTCTTCCCAACTAAGGTTAGTATTCTCTGGTTGGTAATTATTTGTATTTTTTCAGAGGTTAGTGTTTGATAATGAAGTGTTAACCCCTGTTGACCGATCTCCCCCTTAAGGCGGCAAAAAAAAATTTCGGCCTCAAAGCCGATTGACGCCTTAATTTAATATTCCATAAATAACTGCATGGGCGACATGTAGCCACAACATTGGTGCCACGGGTTAGAAAAATACGCTAGCGAGCGCCTAGTTTCTTTTTTGTGGGGGTAACTATAGTATGTCTGCGTCGCCCGGTTACTCACTTTGACTCAATCTCCTACGCCTATGGATGGCGATAGGACACTTCTGTTTGCATATTCTGGTGTGTGAAAACAATCTCTACAAACCCATAAGAACATATTTAACATCTGTCATACTTTAAAATATGACGTGTTTTTGCGGTAGCATAATACAGGGGTTAACCTAATCCTTCAGTTGCATTAATTTTAGGTGAACATGTTTTAAGGTATCTCTTCATGCATTAAGATATATTTTATTTATATACCCTTAAAAGACAGTACATTCATTCAACAAAATAAGTTATCTCTATCTAATGTTAAGCCAAACTGCCTACTAAGGACATGTTAAGTGCCTCCTCTTAAGTTGTTGTAATAGTACTGTACCATTGTAAAGTTTTCACTCCATTATCAGTTTTGTATACATTGTAATGGGAAATAACAGTTATATCTCTGTCTTGGTATGTGATAATAGTTTTCATATATATTTCCTGTTTATTAATATTCATTTTACCTTTTTCATGTTGTTTTAACAAACCAACTTTATATTATATAAGTATGAAACATTTCAGTGTACTGTACTAAGAAATTTAATGTTTACAGATTCGCCAGTTCATTAGTGACTTTGCTGTCATTATTGCCATCCTTGTCATGTCTGGTATTGATCTTGCTGTGGGAATTCACACTCCCAAGCTGGATGTTCCATCTGAGTTCAGCCCAACCTGGTCAGGCAGAGGATGGCTTATCCCTCCATTTAATGGTAATTTTGAGCCTGCGTTATAGGAATATTAACATCTATGGTACTGATATTATACTAGTATTACTGGTGATAATCTTAATCAAAGATTATTATTATTTTTTTTTTATTGTTATTATTATTTTTATTATTATTACCATTTAACTGGTATTCAGGTATCAAGAAAACTCATAACTTCATAAGTTTATAAAAAATTATTTAAAGATAATTTTTAATTACTATAATATCATTGTGAGCCTTTATGAACAAACTGGGTAATTATTTGCTATATACCTAAAGAATAAAAATAAAATTCAAACTACGTTTTGCAGGCAATCCCTGGTGGACTTCCATAGTTGCTATTGTACCAGCTCTCCTTGCCTGCATCCTCATCTTCATGGATCAACAGATTACTGCTGTCATTGTTAACCGCAAGGAGCACAAACTCAAGGTTAGATCCTTTCTTTTCCTTCACATTATAAACACCAGAAGTATAACTATTCCAAAAATCACGGTTTGAGCCACACCAATATTTCACGACCATATGATAGCGCAAGTGTCAACATTCCTTTATATTATCTTGTTGCATCCTTGTATGTAATCCTTTTGTCCTTATCATTATTTTATTGCGCTACATTCTCTACCTTCCTCCCTTGGACTACTCTGCACACTCTCCATTCATGTACTAAATATCCTAAGTTACTTAAATTCTTCAACCATTTCAAGTTTCTCACCATCCATTTCCACATTACACACTGCCTCCCCTTTCCTCTCCACTATCATCATATTTCTTTTACCCACAGCTGCCATATTCACTTCTTAACCCCCACTGCTCTGTTCCTCAGCGTCTCACCATGTGGTCCCCTTTTGTGTACCTAAGACTCTGGCCTCTTCACACACCCCTTCAGTAATCTTAAATACTTTCACTATTCTTGGATATTTTTTTATTAACCTTGAAGATTCCTATCCTCCATCCTTTTCCACCTAAGTTCATTCTCCACCTTACTTGCATTACTGTATTATTTCCTATTTTTTTGCTGTTACCCTGTATTATCCTTGATTCTTGCTAGCTGTGATGCAGGCTGTACTTTAAGGGTTTGGGCACCTCTTTGGACCCAAGCAACTTCCTTTTAATTCTTCAAATGTCTTTCCTTTCCATCTGTTTCCTTTGAGCTTGCTGGCCCTCCTTTCCATCACCTTCTCCCTTATCCTGCAGAGTCTTTCAGGTATAAATATGGTCTTATTTTATCTCTTCAATTCATTCCTTCATGCTTGCTTTGATCTTTAAGTTATACAGCTTCTAATCTCACTTTACACATGACACCCATATAGTCAGACAGTCACCACTCAATTCTTGTGCTGCTGTCACATCACATAGCCACCAAGCCTCACAAAACACTTACAAAACTAGATGTAACATAAGTAGACAAAATATAGATGACAATATTGTTAGCCCATAGAGTCTGAACTTGTGCCATTGTTGTTATTTTACCATCGATCAGAGTAGGATTAAAAGTATGAAACTACTTTGTTAACTGCCGGACAAGAGTCCAGGGTAAGTATTGTTGAGGATCTTATCTTCTTCATTATAATTTTTTAACAAGTGAACACAGTATATTTAAGGGACCCTTTGATCGTGTATGAGACCTGGTGGCTTCTTATGTCTCCTGACCATGCCACAAAACCAGCTCCTTCAATGTAGGTGGTGTTTCGTGGCAATGTTTGAAGTACTCTCTAACCTACAATTTTCTGATTACATCACTTGGGTCCTTAAGCATTACACTTTTCACTTTATTGTTTGCAATTTCTCAGTTCACCTTTTCTGTTCCTAGACATTGAGGTATATATGGTAGCTTGTTTTGCATTTTATAATCTGTAAAGGCATACCATCAGGAGCTAACATTACATTCCTTCATACACTCATACACTCTGTTCTTTTTCTCTTGCAGAAGGGTGGTGGCTATCACTTGGACCTGTTTGTGCTGTCTATCCTCCTCATAGTTAATTCAGTGATGGGTCTACCCTGGTTTGTGGCTGCCACTGTCCTCTCCATCAATCACGTCAACTCTCTCAAGAAGGAGTCAGAATGTGCAGCCCCAGGAGAGAAACCTCAATTCTTGGGTGTCAGGTCAGTCTTTTGTTTTTTGAAAATGTCAGTGTCATAATTTGTGACTTTGTTTTTATACGTTAGTATTATTCTTTCCATATTTTTCTTTCTATGTAGTAAAAGAGAGAACAAATGATAGAGGGATGAAAAGCGACTTCATTCACACTCTTTATGCCTTTATACAACAGAGTACTGAGAAATGTATAAGTCAAATTCATTTCATTACTCATTTATAAATATAAAAAGTCCTGTTGATTGAAATTCTCATTGGTTATGATAATCAGAATTTATCATGCAATTAATTAATAACTAAGTTGCAAAATCACCAAAGGTCAACTGAAATGATCAGTATTATAATACAGCTAGGAGAAGTATATGTTAGGGCTAGCAACTCAATTTTAACTTGACATGCCATTGAATGGCTCCATTCATCAAAGCTGAATGAAGAGAGTTTGGTTGTGGGTGCTAAAACTTGTGTGCGGAGAGGAAGCAAGAATTCTGTGGGGTTGAAATAAGGAGTGAATGTAAATGTGACCCATTTTACTGTATATTTCTGTCCTTCATTCTGTATTCTTATTTCAATTTCCACCCCTGACTCTGGAGCCCCCCACCACTTGAAAAAAAGGAAATGGGGTATTGTTGATAATGATGCTCATAATAATATATATCTTTTAACTTTCCAGGGAAAACCGCTTGACTCACATCTCCATCTTCATCTTCATTGGTCTGTCTGTTGTGATGACACCCGTCCTGCGTAAGATTCCTATGCCAGTGCTCTTTGGTGTTTTCCTGTATATGGGTATCGCTGCCCTGAAGGGCATTCAGTTCTTTGACCGTATCCTCATCATGTTCATGCCAGTCAAGTATCAGCCTGACTACACCTTCCTCAGACAGGTGAGTCCAGTTAAGCATCAGTGTCACATCTGAGTGTTTGGAAATTTTCCTATTTGTCTATGGAAATGAAATAATTGGGTCTTACCTAAATAGTGCCCAAGTAAGACCAAAACATTGTTGTTTTCTCAGGATGTAATATTATTTTCCTGCTGTGTGATTGTTTTCTTGAGAAGTTATTACAGTATAAGTACTGTACTGTATGTTTGTATTTCTGTCTTCTCTAAAGTGTTTGTATTGCAGATATATGACAGATTTTTTCAACACAAGTGACTGCCGAGATAAATTCCTTTTCAAAAAAAATTTTTGTACTGTATGAGTTTCGACACTACTTACAGTTGCATAGTGGCTATTTTTTTAAAGCAAGTGCTTATAATCCCAGGCCAGTATCCCATTATGAGTTTGTGATATCCCTGCAGGTCCCACTGAAGAAAGTGCATCTCTTCACAGCAATCCAGTTAACTTGCCTGGCTATGCTCTGGATCATCAAATCCTTCAAACAGACCTCCATTTTATTCCCACTTATGGTCAGTAGGGCTACAGTGTGAAAATTACAGAATTATTTATTGTGTTAAAAGTTAACAGTAATTGCTACTGTTTATGATTAATAAAGTATAATTTTTGCTTTGCATATAGATTAATTATAATATAGTAATACATATTCAAGTAAATACTGCTCTCAGTATGTTAATATTTCACAATGTACAGTGTACTTTATTGATATATACATTTGCTGAATTCATTGCCTGTTAACAAATATAAAGTCACTACTGCTCTTGTTGCTCTGAATTTTGTGGTTATATAGATATTAATAGCTGTAGTCATGTAAGCAGCTGTCATACACTGATAAAACTGCAGTTTCTAATGAAATTAGTGATACTAGTTGAACATATGTTCTTTCAGAATAATTGATATTATTTTAAAATGTTGATTAACTGTGCATTAACAAACTCATAAGAGAGATAGGCATTTGTTAGTACTGTACAGTGTCTACACAGTAAGTCATTTTACAAAAAGGATACTGTACTGTAGTACATACATCATTGGTTGCCTCATATTCTGGATGCGCTTTGAATATTTGTTTATGACAGTAAATGCAAACACTAATTGTACACCTGACACACATTAAGAGTGTTGCATCTGCTGGTTAAATAAGATTTTTCTATTGTACACATTGCACACAAACTGACAATGTCTTATCTTGGGTTAAAACATTCGTCTTTTTTCATTCATGCATGTGCATAAACTGTACAGTACACTTACCTAATGTGTAGGTTGCAACTCACTTTACTGTTACCATTTTCTGTTCAAAACATTTATATCTGCTTCTCTCCTTGGGGTGTACAGTTGGTGGTGATGATTGGTGTGCGTAAGTGTCTGGACTGGGTTTTCACTCAGCGTGAACTCAAGATCTTGGATGATACATTGCCTGAATTTAGTCGTAAGACAGGGATAGAGTCTGATGATGATGATGATGATGATGATGACGATGATGAGACAAAGATGGGCAAGGAAACGGTGAGTGATTTCTTATTTCCTTGGTACATTATGTCTTAGGGTACTGAAAACAAATATACTTTATTGTACAATATAATCTTCAATTTATTTAACTATTATTTAGTGAGGTTTTTGGTGGTTCCCAACTACCTTGGAATTGGTATAAATGTTATGGTGGTCTTCATTGTTGAGCAACTATATAGCAAGGTTTAATTATCCGTAGGTAGAATTTCTTGAATGATCTTCCATTTTTACCTGTAGTTTCTTGTATAACTTCTTGTACTGTACTTAGATAAGAAAAATATAATTGTTTGCTTATATCTTTATTGTGACTTAGAAAAGTTATTATTTTATTAGGAATCTCCAATTCATTCATAGAAATACTTTGTTGACAGAGTGAGGGTATGATGACCATCCCCCTAGCCAATGGCAATGTGATGAAGGTCCCAGTTAATCCCATCAACATATCCGAGGAGGTCAACAAGAGCGGTGTGTGGATGGACATCAACAAAGACCAAGAGAAGAAGCAACCCAACTCCCCAACTAAAAACAGGTGAGTGCCACTCTTGTCATGTTCTGACACCTCAGTAGCTAGTTTGTACATTTGGCTATGTGTAGAATATAGCACAGAAACATTGAGAAAGATGGTGTGACGTCTACATAGGAAAAGAAGCTATATTTTACCTCAGCAGATTTAGTACTGCAATTGTTTTAAATAGTTATAAAAAAATTTAAGAATACAATACAGCACTGTTAATACTAACACACAGTACTGAAACAATTATCACACTGGTGGGTAAAAAATTAATAGATATCACATTTCACGAATTGAGAAGCTCAGCATAGAAAGGATGAGAACCAATGACCTGTATGTCTTCCAAAAAATTGCCTTTAATGTTTGTTCAATAGCCTTATTTTGTAACTTGGACCTATGAAAACAGTAGAGACTATATAAATATATTAAGAAATAGCGTCTTGTCCATATAAACGGGTCATACAACTGAAATATTTTGTATGATAATTTAACTACAATTCTGTCAACTCATTAAGGGAATAGTATTGTTGGTGATGCTAATACTTTTACCAAACAGTAGCACAAAACATACAACCCAACCTGAGGTTGTCTGTGATTTTGCAGAGTGCAGAAGAATCATTTAGTTTCCAATTCACAGATATCTTAGTAATGGTATATACCTGCTTAGTCTGATTAATGTTTCCTGTTTAAGAGAAAGTGATGCTAATATTTCCTGAACTGTCCTTGAATAGTTGCATGGTTGTGATTATAAATCTTTTATGTTTATAGAAATTACTTTTTTGCTGTTGCAACACAAGAAGTTTCTCCATAATAATTATATGATTGATTTGCAGTGTGACAAAAAGCTTTTGTTTTATTGAAAGTGTGGACAGCATGTATGCAAACAAATAATCATTACCGTACAATAACTGCTGTAATGCTGTATATAGTACACATAAACTTGAACCAAAATTACCTGATGACATTTTATCAAACTTTATTTAGTTTATACAGAATCATGTCTGCACTCTACAGTACATTATTTTTCAATTGAATGAAGTGCAGTACCGTATATAATGTGGTAACTATTGAAATAATTGCTGTATAGTATATATTTTAGTACCACACAGTATAAAAGAATCATATCCAGTTAAAAATTTCTGTTGGATGTCAAATGCAGTACTACATATTTCAAAATTCATAGGATATCATTGGTACACAATTTCCCAGCAACTTTGAACAACCCTTCAGAAGTGAAGAGTTATGGAAGAGGTTCCGTATCAGTAATTTCTTTTCACTCTCAGTCACAAGAATATTAAAAAATATTGGGTGATTACCATTAACAATTAGCCTAGTATAATTAAATGTTGTAAGAGCAAGTACTGTTATCAGTAATCATAATTTGTAGTTAAAGCATGAAGCCCATATTTTATTTTCCTACCTGGTATGATATCAGGGAAGATGAGCTTCTACTATCCAATTGATTAATACAGACATGATTATGTTGTATTTGAATATTGAGTGATTACTGATTTTATGTTTGTGATAGAGCTGCAAATGTGATATGAACACTGCTCTACACCTACTGTACTCTTCCCTGATTATTATGTTGAGCACGAAGCTTTTAGTCTAGATCAAATATTTACTTTACATTTGCTATGCTTAGTTGCTTATGAAAGTTAAAGACAGTATCAAGCAGCTGAAAAAAAAAAAAACATGCTGAAGCCATATAGGAAGATACTGAAGGTAAGTACAGTCACTGAAAGTAATATCTCAGGATAGATTCCAATCTTGTCCGTTGGAGATGTTCTACTTTCATTGCTGGTATCTCAGGAGAGTAAGATAGGGTGATGACTATTTCTGAATGCACAGAAATTGATATAAAAATAATGTCTAATAATTTATACGCATACTGTACACTCGATGACTAAAATCATGTCCATAATCACCAGATGTCACTGTAGTCACAATGTTTATTTGTGAAGGTTATATTTACTCTTTACAAAGAACATGACTCCTGTGGGAACTGTAGTTGGGATTATGGTCCAAAGCCATGTATGGACAGTGAAAAGTCTATATATATTTATACTGTATTACACCACTAACCTCTGGTGGCAGTGGAGTTGACTTTAGCCTTAGAATGTACATGTCAAAATTATAATAGCAGTTTAGTCAAAGATAAGCATGCTTAATTAACAATTACTGTCATATGCTGTCATAAAAGGACCATGCTCTTACATCCTGAGGCCCCAGCCTAGGCAAATGTCATGCCTTTATGGTGGTTACGAACCGTCATATCCTCTTCTTTCTTCTGCTCACGTCCGGCCGTCAATTTCAGCGAGGATAGGAGCCGTAACAGCTGCAAACGATGCCGTCGTCGCAAGAAGAGCCGTACGAATGAGGATGTGAATGGTGTGCCCAATGGTCATACAAGTGATGTGGAAATGAATGGCACTTCTGTGTGTATGGGCCATTCAGAAAATGAGTCAAACACAAAGGATAGCTCGTTGGATTATGAGAACGAGTCATGTCATTTGTAAGTACGACTGACCATTAACACTGGGTGGTTTTTGAGGAAAATCATTTCCTCATTGACTTAAGTTCAAGCCCCGGGCTCCTACTTTCTGCAAGGGATTGATTGGGATGGGTAAAAGATACCTAATTGTAGGCTGCAATTCATCATCTTGAACTTCCAGTACCATCTTTTGCTTCAAAGATTAATTTCTTCACTATAGGAATTCAGGACATATCCCTTATTCCGTCCTCTGGAATCTTCCAGGAACTGTCAGTGGATTTATTAAAACAAAGAGAGGTTATAACTGTACATATCAATGATACAGTAAATTTATTGATCTTAGGAGGAATTCTTGCCCTTTAAAGTTTAACAATGCAGATTTTTTTGCATAAAAAAGTAATATAACTCTTTCCTCATTTTGATCATTCAGTGGCAGGAATACAACACCTCTCCTTGTTTTAATAAGCTACTTTTTTATGCTTAATAACAAGCCTTCATCTTCCATATCTTAACATGGCATTCATCCCAATCTCATAACATCACACAAGAAAAACATTTTAAAAGTTATTCATAGATTTAGCTTTGAAATTCTGTAAGTTCACATTAAGTGAATTTTATTTTCAGTATAATCTAATGGTTTTAGATGATATTACTATTTTATGTACTCAGAGAAAGAGTGCGTGAGATTATATTATTGGATGGCATTTTCCCTTAGCACAAAACACACCCAACGACCTGCATGCTTTGTCCTGTGTCTGTGTCTTTCATTAACTTATTTTTATTTTCACTTTGTGAAACCTACAAGTTCTCATGATTTTTACTTTGGTATTTATCTTTTAGATATTTTGGTCCTTTTTATCAGTTACTTTCACGTTTATTTAAATACCTATAACATTGTAGGCTTCATTGGTGCTGTATGTTTATGCTTTTTTGTGCCGTCCATTATTTGTACTGCTTAGTGTTCTTATCTTTTTCTTCCTTAATTCTCAGTTGTAGTTTTCCTACCCTTTTTTTACCTATAGTATATATTTTAGCTAGAAGAATCCATACTGCAGCTGAATGAAATAAATTGGCATTAGCCAAAACTTTATATGAAAGACCCCAAGAAGTTTTCCACTGACTGGAAAATTTATTAAGTTTTCTTTCTTCCAAGATGGTTGATGTACAGCTTTTTCCTTTATTACTAACAACCATGTGTTTTAGTACTATAATTTATTTAAATTTGAGTTTCTCATATAATAAGTTTACTTACAGTTCATATGAAGAACTAACAACACAATACAAATGTTATCTCATATTGTCATTCCTTCCACATAATATTCAGGGAGTATATAACTCTACATTTAGGTCTTGCCAGTATTTTCCCCTAATCTTGCCAGTTGCTACCCTCAGCTTGGGATAGCTCACGACATAATATCATTCAAAGAATACTAGTGTTTACATGTTCACTTTTCATTTACAAGTACAGTAGTTTGTAAAGTATTACAGTACAGTGGATACGAGTTTCACATTGTTCAGTTTCAAACGTATCCCTAAATACCCAACTCAGCACCTGTGTCCTGATCATACAAGAATCATGATAACCATTTCAGATATTGGTAGTTTGCTTAGCCTTGGTTACTAACAATCACTTGTTTGAAGTGCGTGTTTCCTGTCTGTTTGCTCACATTTTGAGTGCACTCTTTTATGTATTGCATAAGGTGAGGACTAGAGGAAGATGGCATTAGACAAACCCTGTACCCATCTGTGAAGTTATCCAAAATCACTTCCAGCTATCCTCTGGGTACCTAGACACATTTTATTAATTTAAAGGAGGGAATAGGGCATCAATCTATGGAAATAAATGAAGAGAGAGAAGGATGATTGATGGTTGTGTCGAGCCTTAACCCACTGCATATGTGAAGGACTGACAGTACAGTTTACCTTGTACTGTAATAGGGAATGAATGATACCCAGAAGCTTAGCCTGTGCTGTGTGCTCCCCTGAAAAGGACATATACAACAACAGTCTGACTGAGCAGCCCAGGTTCCAAAGGAAGACCAAGGCTTGAACTGGGCTTTACCACAGACCCCTCAAAGAATGTATATTATGTTGTTGGTGAGCATGGTTGTGTGCAGTGCAGTCTTCCATAATGTGTTTCATAGTGTAGGGTGCTGTATTGCTTCCTGGACAGGGATCCACAATGGTTCCCTCCAGCCTCTTCCAGTGGGTCAGAAGGGCTGGGTGGTGCTCAAACCACAGCCTGGTCAAGTGGACTCTGTCCTCATGAGGAAAGGGAAGACTCGGAAGGGTAGATGTTGGGAGGCTATGCAAGCAGCCAAGTGTTGTGTTTGAGTGACTGGATGGAACAGTGAGTGATATGAGTATGGAAATGCTTCGAGAAGGTGGGTAGGGTGGAAGAGTTGATAGTTTTGTTTATAATAGTGTGTGCAGTTAAGGAAAGCAGTGTCCTGTGTCATTGCCATAGACAAATGGGAGCTCTTTCCAGTCTTCTTTGCCCCATATCTCATAATCCCTGTCATACACATTATTCATCAGGCTAGTTTCATTCACTATATACACATGCCCATACCAGATTAGAAATAAACAAGTTATTCAGTGAAATTGGGAGTAGCAATAGAATGAGTAAGTGGGCAACCAACGCCTCCATCACTAGAAAGGTTGAAAGTCACAACATAGTACTGTACATGTTCTAATAGCAGTAGGTACTACACAGATTCTAAGAAAATGCTATTTACAATATATTGCCACCTTGAGCTGTGTGAGCAGATGAAGGAGGTTCACTTTTCATCAAATGAATATGTCTAGTTTGACCAATCCATAGAAGGGCTCAAAGCAATCTCCCACTTTCTATTTCAGTTATATGGTTTGTCTCATGGATATAGAAATTACTTAATCAAAGTTTATAAGCTGACACTATAGATCAGTGAGACTGCCATCATGTAATAAGAAAGCAATTGTGAAAACTGTGTATCCACTGTATTCACAACTGAGTGCACACATTTGAAACATACAGTATAAGGCATAGATTATTTTCTTTACTTTTATATGAGTATCAACTACTTTACATTGGGATTAGGATAGTGGCTGTTAGGTTTATAAAATTCATATATATGATGAAAATCTGGACTTCATTTGGTATAATACTGTAATTAAGTCTTGTAAAGAATATCCATCATATAAAGTTAGAACCATAGTCCATAATGGAGTCAATGGCATTTGAATTCGTCTTGTGGTAGGGTGTCTTTTAATTATGAAGGATAATGTATAAATTTGAATATGAAATATCCTTATACTGTACTTTACAATGCTCTTCCAACAAACCATTTTCTACGATGAAATTTTATCATGCGACTGTTTACACTACAGTAATTTACGTTTATATTGATCATCTGATAAAATTCTTGAGAATTTTAAATTTTTTTACCCAGAGAAATGCTCAGATACTGCAGCTGATGTGTACCCAAAACTTGCATGTAGTTGGCAGCAATTGCATTAATTTTAAAACTGCTTATTATTTAGCCTTCGTGTCGAAGGTTTACAAATATTTAGATTAAATACTCACATTATTCGGTTACTTTACTGAACTTGATAGTGATTATACTCACCCTAGAGTAACAAACACTAACAAGAAACTGACAAACAAACATATGGGACTGTACAGAAAACCTCTCTCTAGCCGTACTAACTTGGAGGTGCAACTGTACTGACCACATGTTAGGTTCCATTAACAGTTTTACCATAATGTACAGTTGTAAAGAAATTACACACCATATATTATCGATTGTTTTAACATAGGTTAGGTTGTTTATAACTACCGAACTGGGTGATATATTTTAAAAGGCCAGTAATTCGTAACAAAAAATGCCCTTATACCATTAGACCATAAGTATACTGTATGTTTACAGTACTCTTGATCGTACCAGTAATTCAGAAATTGAAATCTATTGTAGAACAAAACAACATTTGGGCATTTCTTGTTTTCTCAAAGCCAGTATATAATGTATATAGTTTTATACTGTATTGGTATATAATGTACTGAATTGACATACATATATAATTATATAATATATACACAATAAACATGAAGTGAATAGTATGAAATTTATATTACAGCCCATATGAGTACAGTACTCATTCTTGGTAGGATTGAAAATAATGTACTGTACATATGTATTTAACTTTTTTTCGCAGTATAGTACTTAATTTTTGCAATTCAAAATTCTTCTTAAATATTCGTGTATTTTTAGTACTGTTCATCTCATATATCCTACCTTGTCTTTCTCTCTCTCTCTCCCTCTTTCTCTCTGTATGGTGCTTCCTGTGGTTGACTCATTCTGACCTGACGCATTTCCCCTCATGCTAGCAAGTATTATCTGCTTCATTCCTATAGCATAGCCTTTGCAGTAAGCATGCAAGTAGTACAGGGAATTACTTACTTATGGTGTTCATGAAAAATAATAGAATGCAGAACAGCTGTTTGGGAGATTAGTAGGCTACATACTGAACCAACATGCCCTGGTTCTGCAGGATTGTATGCACAGTTATCTGAACTTTACCCTGGCAGTTTGAGTAGTCAGTTTTGTAAAAGAAGCAGGTTCCAAACACTATTCTGTTTCTCAACTTTTCTGTGTCTTTTTTTTTTATAATACTTTGGACTCGAGTCAGCAGTCAATATGATGACATTTTGTGGAGAGAGAAGTCTGGCTTTACTGGATAGAGGACAGGGTAACTGTGCATAATGAGGATGTGTGCATAATTAAGGAAAGAATACAACTCCTGGTGCATAGGGATTTAAACATAAGTCCGTATGCTTCAAAAAACATCTTTGGCATAATAATGCTTATCATAATTTTGCCTCATGAGAAACAAGAAACACTGTCACATTCCATGCATAAACTTTTAGTTATTTTTTTTAATACACTACATTTTATACACGGTCCAAAGCAGTATGTTGCAAGTGTGATGAGTAAGATAATGTGTGGTTAGTACTGGTGATGAGATATCCTGTACAGTTTTGGCCACTGAGGAAACGCCACATGACAGTCTACATCATAAAAGGTGATCTGCCCCAAGAGGTAAGCACATTATTTTACTGTTCAAAATTGGTATGAAAAAGTACAGTACTGTATGTATTATTATTGCAAATAGCAAAGCTATTACCTTCTACCATGAGTAAATTATATGTATGATGTGAACTATGAAAATTTGCACTATAATAATCTGCTCATATTACTGTACAAGATGATGGACATAATTATCTGAATATTTAAGTCACCACTAAGGTCTAAGGTAAAAACTTACGATTTTTCATACCTTCTTTGAACAGACAGACACTAACTCAACATACAAAATATACATTTATATGTGCGCATGGCATTACTTTTCTGTACTGTATTTGTGACTTTTGTCTTATGTGTACAGTATTGTGTCCTGCATGTGAGTTGCTTGCATTTATGTGCTTTTTATGCTTCAGTTTTTAAGGTATTTATTAATGTTTCTTCATAGAGTTTGAGCAAAATTGTTTTGTGTACTTTGTGTACTGAACAGAACCATTTATCTGTACTGTACTACTGTGTGTATATATATATACAGTATATACAGACGTATTTTCATGTCACACCCAGAAACACTAAAACTGATGCAATGATACCTGCCACTTTAGTATTATTATTATTATTATCAAAATATTTATAACAACATCATTGGAAAAATAACTCTGTGTATATTAGTGTGTGTGTATTGTTTGTTATACCCAGTATGTATGCATAGCATAATTCTGTACTTGCAGAAAAAGATTTCCTGTTAACTCGAGGTAGACTTTCCTTTTTTAACAGTTTTATGACAATTTACTTTTCATATTCCAGGATTATTTATGTGCAGTCAATATTTCCATGGTTAACATCACATTAAAGCCAAGATTACAGTAAATCTAGATGACTACATGCATATTTTGTGCTTTGGTCATAAATTGCGATGCCTTCCAAATGAATGAACTAGTATATGTCCTCTCAACAATCCATACATAAACCTTGGCTTCAATGACCTTTTAGCAGTGAAGTGAAGGGGTAATTGATATTTTGGATTATGACCAGCAGCACAACTCAAACCCAGAAGGGGATAACACCAGTGAATATTTCAAATTATGTACAGTCGCGGTCAGAAGTTGTGTCCCGATTCCCTGACATGATGAATCGCAACCAGACGAGTTCGATGGTTCGAACAACGGTGCACCTTGCACCTCTCTCCACACAACATACTGTTGTACGAACCTTCCAACTTCGCCTGCTTGCGAATCATCGTTCCAGGGGATTGGGGCACAACTTCTGACTGCTAGTGTACAATATACGTACTTTATTTTGTAAACAGCTAAGATGCCTTATACTTTAATGGAAACAGAAACACATTACAAGAGGAACACATGTAACATAATTATATGCACACATTCAGTCTGTTTTTCATCATACTATACAGTATGTCCTGTAGTTGCCTAGTCTGCTGAGACGGTTATTATAATGGTAAATCAAGGTATGTATAGGAGCCTTGGTGGTAGAGATGTGTTGTGTGTAGCTAATGTTTGATCTCATCTAGAACGTTTTCATCTGACTGGAAGGACATGCCTTTAGGATACTTATTCAATTTGGGGGAAAAGCCTTCCAGTCCATTGAAAAATCTAAGAAGGCAAAAGTTGGCTACATTTGCATGAAGTATCATTCTGCCACCAATGTTTTGACACAGTACTGTACCTAGAATTGTCAAGTGATAATTGCCACAGTGGCCATGGCAACTACTGTATGCTGATAATATGATCTGAGTTTGTGCATACACTAACTCTGTGTTTTCCACTGTAATTTGTTTGTATTTCAAAGAATAGGGAATCTTACATTTTTATTTCCTCTCGTACTACAAGGTTTTAATTACGTAAAACGGGTAAAATTCAGTTTCTTGAACTTTATATGGTATGAAATTATTATAATTTCATAACTATACTTTCATTTTATGATGATTGACTACACAAGGAAAAGGGGGAAGCCGAAGCCATGGACCCATTATTTCTTCCCTCAGCATGCCACTGATCATGATTATACAAAATAGCCATAAGAACCCATTTATATACTGCTGGTTTGGAGGGTACTCTATAACAATGTACTGTACATATAATTAAAAAATATAATTAACAAGTATTTGGACATTGTTCATAGTAAAATAATTACTTCAGTTACAAACAACTAGACAATCTGCCCTACAGCATATAAAAAAATCTTTTGGCTAATTCCATATTCACACTTAAAAAGTGAATTTGCATGATGTATTATTTTTTATCAGTAATACATTACTGTACTGTATGTTCTGTGCATGCAGGATAAATTCAATTTCTTACTTAAACTAAAATCTTGATTTGTCAAGTTTAAGTTGATACTGTTCATTCTAGTGAAGACCCCAAATCTGCACTGATAAATCTTGAGTCCTCATTTACTTTCTAATTTTCAAGCAATCACACTACCCCCTACCTATCATTCTAATGTTTTCTTATATCTTATCTGTACAGTATGTAGTGTAGGCTGTGTAGCTATCCTGACTTTCAATCATTATTTTGACTGGTGGTAATGTCAGTCCTGTCTCCATGAACTGTATTGTATACAATGCTCATCTATCCCAAAACAGCCTTCAGCTTGGGTGGGTAGCATTTTCCTGTCTTGCTTCTCCACTTTTATGGAGTTTAACATAATATTACATGTAGTGGAATAATATTTTCTTGTGGTCATTGTCAAGTAACAAAATTTAACCACCGTGCGTGTTGTTCAGAGTATGAAGCTAATATACAAAGGGTGCTAGAAACAAACTGGGGTTTTCCTAAAAGTTTTTAAGTACTTAAATATTTACTGATGTTTAATATGTATTTGTTTTCACTACATTTGATTACAGCAGTCACTATTACAGTACCATATGCTATTACATTGCACAGTAAATAGAATGTGCTATTAAATTTTAGTTAAATTAAGTTACTGATGTTAATTGATTTAACAATTTACATATACTGTATTACATCCTCTCAATTTGTAAAATTTCTTGAGCATGGTAAAGTTCATTCTTTGTATTTAGTAATCCAGTTACATAATCATAAATGGTACTGTATCTCCTTTGTATAGTATTCTGTACATACAGTATATTGTACATAGCTGCATCAAGGTATTTTTTTACCCTATGTGAAATCTGGTATGCATGTGGCTGACCTGGAGTGCTTCAATAAGAGTATGAGTGTAGAAACATGCTTATCTGTTTGATTCACACATATGATCAAAGCAAAACTATATTAGTAATGGTTTTGAATCATGGATCACTGTGGAAATCATGCATATCAACATGGATTCATTTATACCCTTACACCAGCATTTCCATGCTGCCCCATGAATGCCAGAGTCATTACAGGAGGGAAAAATTGTTTGATGCAACTGTACACTCTTGTATATTTGTACATATATATAACATATTGTAATTTATTAATGATACACTACAGTACAATAATATATTTTTCCCTGTTGTCCATGATGTAATTGTTTGTACTGAATGTAGTTTAGGATATTTTTCATCGTTATTACTTCAGTATAAAGAAATAAAATTATGCACATTTTGGGAGGTCAGTTTGTATAGACTAATCCTAATACCTTTATATCCTACAGCACCAAAAAGCGAGGCAACAAACGAGACGCCATCAATGAGGATGAGAAGAAGCGACTGAGCATGATGGCAGAGGAGGATGAGGAGGACGAGGGCATCACCATCAAGGTGACCAAGTCATAAAACTGTGACAGAATCAGCTAACGTTTCCTTTTTTCCCCTCTAAATGGTGGATCACCTACGGAGGTACCTTTACTGATGCTTCACTCCTGCTTTTTCAGGTCAAAAAAGTAGTAGTGAAAAGTCAGTAACAGTTCTTCATTAAATGATATTTCATCCTCATTTTACCTTCTTGTGTTACAGATTATCAACTGTCCTCGTCTTTTTTAAATTAGTGAATCAGCTAACTTTCCCTTGTGACTTATTTAATATTGGTATTGTACACAATCAAGGCAGCAATGATGCTCAGCTATTGAGCAAACCCTCAAAATATAATAAAGTAATATCGTAATATCAATGTCAGAAATTAACTGGAATTAATAGGAAACAAATACAAACCTCTGTTGGCTGATCTAGTCACACGTGCAGTTGTAAGACACATACCTATATTATGACATGGCTGTTTTAAAGGGGAAAATATGCAAGCATACTATAAACTTTTTTACAGAAGGAAATATGAATGCTGAACGTCATGTTGATGCTAGTGAATATGATGATGCAAGTACAGTAATGGTGTAATGCACAATAAACTAATTATTACTGCATTGCATAAAATGTAATAGTCAGTACTAATTCAAAATTTGAGTTACTTCCTTCAATTTTCAGAATGCTATTGAGAACAGTATGCAAGAATGCAATATCAAATAAAGGTTTTATAGTAGGGAATGTGTTTAGCTTATTTCTGACAACTTGGATTGCAACAAGTCATCTCTTTGTTAAATGAGATTGCAAAGATACTAATGTTCACATTTACTACTTACAATACAGCATTGTTATGGTACACCAATCCTCTGTATAAAAAAAGGGTATAAATTATATTTTTGATAGACATTCCAGTGCCAATTACATAAAACTTTAAGCTACCCCTTTCCACAGCCATGTCTTGTTATGCAAAATATGTGTATTATTACCACCTGCACAGACATATAATAGTTCGTTATATCAAACCAGGAGTAAAAACCCTATTGTAATGAACAATCTGCAATCAAGTTTTAATTTAATGTAATGAATACTCATTGTAATTTCCTTACATACAGTCATTCTGATATTTACTTGATGCTACTTAACATTTAATTATGTATATACCAGTGATATCATTTTGCTCCTGGTTTGGCATTAGACTGTGGTGCAATACTGAAATTTTATTCTAAATATATTGTGTAAAGTAAATATTTTTTATGTTGTCGTTCAGTGGGTAGAACATAGAGTTTATGTCCTTATTTATATATATTTCTATGATTTTCCACACATTGTTGTTTTGGGGCCATGGAGGATAAAGCAGATTTCTGCCCTTGTTCAATTACTGTACTTACAAGTTTCTGAATACAGTAGTAAATCTTATTGATTACCCAGTACAATACAGTATTATGTGCTGTCCTGTATTATCAGACTTGTAAAACCGAGGGAGACTTTTTCAATCATTGTTTATTACATGCTCTCATTTCCTTCATGGTCTCACAATACTGTCCTGAGAATCCCCACTAGGGGATACGAGGCTTCTTTGCATGCTTCAATTTGCCAGACAGTAGTAAATGTATGTGTTTGTCTATTGGTTCACTTTTACTTTTGACATGACTGAAAGCAATAAAGTTTCCCATTCATCTCAAGACATGAGGAGAACTTGATAGGCACATTTTACTTATTGTATGAGTTTTTCTATTTTTTTCATAATGGTTGTGTGCTCAATCATTTGTAGTATATGCTGTATTAATGTATGAGACGTAATGATACTACAGTGAGGTGAAGTTTTTAGGACAATGTTATGATATGGGACAATGTTATGATATGGGACAAACTATTAAACTATGAAACTGACACAATTCATGAAATGCATTACCTTCAATTATATCTACTATGAACAGCAGTTATATGATTAATGTACAGTATATAAAAAAGTATTTAAAATAATGGTTTGGAAAAAACAAGAGTTAATAATAGCTATAATAGTTAGGAAGTACAGTACCACAAAGGAAACTACTGAACAGTACTGTACTGTGCCTGTATGAGTAAGGTCAACAAGATCATGGTTTTAAGTTGCCTTCATATAAGTTTTGCTTTTAGCACAGCTATTTCAAACACACACTCATATGTTTCATCTAAAAAAACTAAAATATTTATCTGGAAACAAGCAAAGTGTTACAGTTACAATGCTTGGAAGAAACACCAACTCTTAACTACAGTTAAGGCTTTATACCCTACATAGAAACTCTACCCCCAATATGAAGAGAACCCAAATGGAAATTTAGAGATTATAATTATTGTAAACAATAGGTTACTGTACCAAAATGATTCCTAATGAAAAACAAAAAGCCGAGGCAGCTCTTAAACTCAGCTAACACTGGAAGGTTTTATTCATCAAAGGATAAACCTTGGGCCCAAGGGGAGACCCCTTTACCCCATTTATATATGGTATTTATTATTTTTTAGCCACCCCACTTGTGGGAAACTGCTTTCCTAAAAAAAAATATATAAGTGTCACAGAAGAACAATAATGAAAGAATGAAATTTCCTTACTATATGGATGTACTCTTTGAAATATAAAAATATACAATCAATTATTGCACAACATCTGTTCTGTTTACAAACTATTTGTGATAGACAATACATTAAACCAAACTGAAAAATCTGTAACACCATAGGTGGTGGCTATTTGCAGAACCATAACAAATTAGATATAAAGATCATTCACAATAATTCTTCATAGGCATCATTCCATTGGTCAGCAATTGAGTTATATTCTAAAGTTATGTCCACTGCCACATGTGGTCAATGTCTGTGGTGCAGTATACAGAGAATGTTGTTTACATAATCAATACATGACTCTGTAGAATAAGCTCATCTAGAGTTCCCATGAGAGCTACAATTTTTTCTAAAAAGTATACAAAAAATTCCTCAAACAAGCCAGGTGATCACAGTGACCTCCGATGGCAAGGCTGGACTCCCACATGCGATTTTCCGTCCCTCGACGCTGATTGTTGCCAGATACTTCCAGAAAATCTTACCATCGGCTGATGTTGAGAGCGACAATGGGCGAAATTGGGGTTCGAACGACCTTTCGAATGCTGGTATGGCGGCCGTCGATCGCCTGAGAGGATGGTTCGAGCACCATCGTTCTGCCAGCTAGCGAACGTCTAGCGAACATCTATCGAATGTCACGATGAATGGTGGGAACAGGGTGCTGCGATGGAAAACATCGATCGATAACATAGCATGACCTCGGCGACATTGCTCGAATATGCGCACGCCCATCGATCGGCTGTAGATCGACTGACGATAGACGTTTCTATCGACAGAAATTTGTGTGCCTGGTGTATATAAAAATGGGGGCACTGACCCAAACCCTTGCCATTCATTCATTTCCATTTGACTGTAACCCTTTCATTCATTTCACACCTTTTTCATTTGACTGCAACATATTCATTCATTTCACACCTTTTTCATTTGACTGCAACATATTAATTCATTTCACCTTTTACCATTTGACTGTAACCCATTCATTCATTTCACCTCTTACCATTTGACTGTAACCCATTCATTCATTTCACCTTTTACCATTTGACTGTAACCCTTTCATTCATTTCACACCATTACCATTTCACTGTAACCCTTTCTTTCATTCATTTCCATTTGACTGTGTAACCCTTTCATTCATTTCATATCTTTTTCATTTGACTGTGTAACCCTTTTATTCATTTCACACCTTTTTTTTATTTGACTGCAACATATTTATTCATTTCACATCATTTCCATTTGACTGCAACCTTTTCATTCATTACCATTTGACTGTGTAACCCTTTCATTCATTTCACATCATTTCCATTCGACTGTAACCCATTCATTCATTTCGCACCTTTTTCATTTGACTGTAACATATTAATTTATTTCACACCATTCATTCATTTCCATTTGGCGGCGGTAGGGGCGTGGGGTGGGTCCTGAGAATTCCACGCTGTGTGGATGCCTCGTGCTCACTGACTTCAGGTCCCAACCGGCCGTCTTATATAATGCTCGAACCTGGCAGCTAGTTCACACACACCATGCTGGGTGACGCACGAAGATTTTTGTCCCGCGAAAAGGCGCTCCAAACATCGCTCTAACGAATTTGGGCGAACGAAAGGGAACACGCCTTAGAGCGACGTCGCTCTTCAAAAATCCAATGTCGATCGAAGCGTCTAGCGAATGCTTTGTTTTCAGAGTTGTCCCGCGAACATTTAGAACATTTCAAAATGTTCACGGGACCTCTTTCGTCCCGCGACGCCCCATGCCATCGCGAGCATGCTGGCTCGTGATGTAGGGAATTTTTCGTGAACAAAGCGATCGAATTAGGAGATGCCGTCATGATGTATTATTTTTCTGGAAGTATCTGGCAACAATCAGCGTCGCAGGACGGAAAATCGCATGTGGGAGTCCAGCCTAATGGTCACAACCTTAGAATCTGACTGTACAGTACATCTCTCTTCCCCCTTCCATTCCAAATATTTTACTGATAGAATTTATACATTCACACCTTCCTCATTCACATGATTCACCTTGTAGCTAATATTCATGAGTAGAACTGAATTTCCATTAGAAATAGGCCTTAACATCTTCTACCCATACCTTTTAGATTCTCTTTATCACATTAATAAGCATTAGTTGGCCTGATGTGTGATTCCTCATCTATGTGCCATGCCAGTTACAACCATTATGATCAAGGACTTACTTACTTCTTTACCCATTATATTTGTGATTTTGTGTACTGTAATAAGGATATTGTACCACTCCTTTTCCACAGTGGCTGGCCAAATGTTCCTAAGCACTGAGTTTATCCTCATTTTTTGCGACACATATTTTGCTTTTGCACAGTCACTGTCACTGACCTATTTGGTTCCTCTTCCAATTTTGTTGCTGCAGTCTTTCCTTATGATGAGTTGTTGAGCTTCATCTCATTGCCATATGGCTCGCTAAGACAGCTACCTTGACCTGTTTGGCCCATCAATCAAAATGGATTATTGGGATAAAGCAGTCTCCATAACCTACCAACATTCTTAGTGTCATTATAATGCTATAGGTGAAAGTTGGGGACACTGAAGTAACCAGAAATAAGAATCTTCTGTACTCTGATTTCAGTTTACTGATATGCTGTACACTGGTGGGTGGTAATCTAATATAAGTATTATTTAAAGTTTGTTTGTCTGTTCATTCATTTATTCGTGGGAATGGACACCATCCTTCATGGAAACTTCGCTTAAGGGTGAACAAAAATTACTTCTCCACTTCATCTGGCAAGGTTTTACTGGGGACTTGCTTATCCATCCTAAAGGGCCAATTCACTTCTTGCCCTCAAAAGAACCTCTGTAGAGGGTTTGTGTGGCAATGTGAAATGTTGAGAAGAGTACTCTAACTCTTAATTAGATATATAGCTTGTATAGGTGATATTCCAGGGATATGCGTGTTGTCTAACTGGGACTAGCTTGAAACCCCAGTTGTAGACAACAGAAAGAAATGTAACCAGCAAGCAAAGTCTGGGAGAAAAAAGAATCTAGGGAATTTCTTTTCTCTTTGTACCCTCTTAAGTTTGAGTTAAATAAATTGTTTCTCTATCCCTCTGTCTTCTCCCTCTTCACCTCAGTTATCCTGCCATTTCTATTTTCCACACTACTTCCACCTCCTTTCTACTTTCCTGCTGCCTCTCTCTTTTCTAACCTTTTTACTAATAGTTTCCAACAATTCCTCCATTGAACAATCAATTTAATTCAAAATTGACATCCACTCTTCATTTGCTCTTTTTTCACCATTCCTTTTTCTTTGTAGAGTTCTTTTTTTTCCTATCCATTTCCTCTTTCCTTCTACAAATTGATAATTTCTTCATACAGTAGTTTAATTATTTTTAATGACAGCTTGTTTCATCTCCCTATGTCTTCCAGCATCTTGAAGACCTTGCTGTCATCCTCAACATCCCTCAATTGTTCCAGGTTATTTTTTCCCCAAGGTCCTCCCTCTTCTCTACCTCCTGCAGCTTGTCCACTCTCATCACAATGTTCCTTGCCTCCTAAATTCTTCCACTCCTTTGTTTACTCCTCTGTTAGGCACCCTAATCCCTGCCACAACAGTATAGTGGTCAGAGCACCTCACTCCTCTCACCTATTTAACATACTGGTAATTATATACAAATTACAGTACATGTTATTCAATCACTCAATTAAAAGGCACCTTGTTTCCTCCCAAGAGGTACAATATACCTGAATGAGCTCTTTTCATCTGCAATACAGTATTGTACTTCCCTTCAACTCCAACACTCTCTAAATCATGTTGCCAAATAAGTGTACAAGTTTGACTGCCTTTCATTAAAAGTATTAGTACAGAGCAGTACTCTGAAAAAATTCTATACATTCTTTGTGCTGGTAATAACGTAACTTATGATTATACAGTATATACATCCATTCATAATGTTGATGCCTCCCTCCCTCCTGGGATTGCCCCTATTCAACCATAGGTGATAATGGGATTGGACAAGGCAGAAACCACAAAGAGCGAGGTATTTCACTGCAAGGGCCACTTCTCCGCCACACAAGGGCCACCCTCTCCCTGCTCAAGGGAGACTGGGTGGTTGAGCCAGTATGCCCACCCCCAAAGGGGGTTTTGTAGTGCTGTGTAATTATGCTGTGATTATGTGAGGACAGATATTCATGAGTTGAGATACAGCTTGGTATATTTTCATGAATATGTTGTGTAGCTGGGGCTGACCTGATACCCCAAATGTCTGGGAGCAAGGTCTGGGAGAGAAAGAGGAATCAAGGTGATTTCATGAGTCTCCCAACATCATAGTAGTACTGTAGTATCTCCCTCAATTGTAATACAATACTGTAAATTCAAGTTCTGCAGTACAACAGTGCATAAATTTTTTTTATTTTGAGGACATATTAATAACAGTTTTATGTGTCCCATGATGCACCCAATTTGTATGGTATTACAGTACTGTATATACTACTTGGGACTTTATTTCACAAGATAGGCTACTGTAGTCTTTACTGTCATTACTCTCTTGCCATGTGTATGGCCCCTAGGTACACCATTTTACAGAAAAACTCATTCCCTGCTACTAATGAAAGTCATTGTACAATAGGTAAAAATTTCTGTGGATTCATCACAAGGAGGGAGGATATTATTAGTGCTGAGTGTCTCCTGTAGAAAAGTTTGCAACTGTACCGATATCTATCCCAAAATTCCTAGTCCAGTAAGACCTCCACACTAAAGCTCTTCCCTAGAAAAAAAGTTATTAATGATTGACTGCTGTATATTAGCTTACTAAAGTGTGTGTGCAGTATGCCTGAGTGTTTGAGTGTAGATTCATTACAGTACATCATTCAATATGTACTTTCAATAGATCAAAGTAAACAGTGGGAAAAAAAGGATTTGGGTTTATTTTGTTCCCTCTCATTACTGGTCACTTTTAATTTAATACATAGGTATGAGATGTCCATGTGTACAGAATAAAATGTTGAAAGAACTAGGTTATTTTTACCTTTTTTTCTTAAACCTTCTGTTATTTTGTTTTGTTTTCTTCATACAGAATCAAACACACTACCAATCTTAATATGGAGGAAATAAGAGTACAGTACTACAGCTATATTAATATGCGATGTTGGACTACTGATACCACTACAATATTATCCTTATGAGAACTATGAATATATCATTATGAATAATTGGCATAGTAAAAGAAATTGGATGCATTTCCAAACCCTGGTTATTCATGTAATTTGGCTGCATGGGAATTTGTTGATAGGATTCACTACAATCTATATAAGACACCACAATTAAGTGCATTATTAAAGATACATTGAACCTAACAACCCAAAGTAGCCTTACAGCAAGCACTGCAATTAAGACACCACAATTATGTGCATTATTAAAGATACTGTACATTGAACCTAACAAACCAAAGTAGCCTATGCAGCAAGCACTGCAACTACTGTATAGTATACGTAATATTCAATACAGTACTACAAGATGTTTTACTGTAGCTCTCAATACCTGTAATGTAATATCAAGTAAATATAACATAATACAGTGTAATAATTGCTGAGAGGCTGATTTTGGAGGTGCGTTTGAAAAAAAAAAAGAAACTAGAATGAATCAGTATTCTGTTAACAGAGAAAATCAGGTGCACTTGCAAATTACAATATTGATTATCTTAAGAGGAAAACCGATCTTCTTTTACGCATAACAAAACATCCCTAAGCCTCAAAAATGACTTATTAATGAGTCATCCACAAGGAACTGGTCACTAAAATCCTAATACTGTACAGTACTTCACAAACATATGGGTTGGTATATTTAATGACATACATACAGTATTACTACCCCTTAATTGAGACTCAAAGGAATAAACAATGATTAACCCCTGAAGGTGAAGGACTTATCAATGTCAAGTAAAACCATGGTCTTGGCATGAGACATTTAATAAGAGATATCTATCAGAAAGAGTGAATGTCATAAAATTAGTACCGTACTATTGTGGACAAAAATATCACACCCCCCTCCAGACTGAGACTTGATTTGAGCTCGTAACACTGTTGATCTCACCTCCTCTCTCTCTCTCAAGTCAACGCAGGACTTGCGAGAGAGAGCGGGGAAGGAGTGTGACTTGAGATAGAGAAAGGAGGTGAGATCAACAGTGTTACCAGCTCAATCAAGTCTCTCAGTCAGGAGGGGGGCGCGATATTTTTGTCCACGACAATACATTGCAATAATACAATTAATCAATGAGCCATTTTTGTTAGTCCTGAACTGGAAACTGCTATACAGTATTAGCAATCCAATAAAATGATCCCACTACCACAACTAACATCACAAACAAAATTGAGTCTACCATCTGAAACTGTAAATGAATCCGACTATTCTCTGCATACATAGCGAAAATGTCCAAGGCAACTTCAACCTCTTATTCCCTTGGATAGGAGGAGCTTCCTTACTCTTAGTAATGCTGTCTGGTATTAATCCCCTGAGCGCACAATTAGATTCCTTACCATTAACTTGGTGCCCGTGCTCTATTTTTGCACCCCAATGCAATTACAGTGAAAATGGATGAACACCTAGCACTAAGATCAGTAAGTGCTGGATGTAGTGCATATGACTTGCTTTGCACACCATCACCACCCACACTCCCCAGGTGTGGGTCCCCACAAATGAATTTACTATATTTTTACTCCTGCCACTTGTTTGATGTCATTAACAAATTCCTCATGGCCAAAATCACTATACAGTACACACATTCAGTCTCCTTTAAGTGGTTCTTGACTACTCTCTGTTATTCTGATTTAATTTTTCCATCCCTGACTCTGACATCCACCACCCTTCGAAGAAAGCGAAATGAAGTACAGTATTGATGATGATTTACTTCTTAACTCAGTCCATCACCCTTTATATTTAAAAAAAATTACTTTTCACTTGTCTTTTTATGAGAAAAAGCAATATACTGTACAATACAGTATTTAAAAACATAATGAGTAAAGTAAATTAGTGTAGATATATAAATATATATATTATACTGTACTCACCATATCTGATCTTGTCTGGTCTGAGTCATGATAATGTGTCCCTTCCAAGATTGTGGGACAAATGGAGCACCAGGGCACAAATGAAGGCAAAGGACAAGCGCACTGACATAGCCATAATGGAGTCATCGATCTGAAAAACAGACAATACAGTTGAATGAGGAAGATTAATAATCTAAGCAATGGCATTATCACCTTGCCCTTCCTTGTATCACTTCATAATGCAAAGCTTCATCTCCAGAGCCAAACTTTTTCTCATACACTTGGGCTTAGGATCACTATCACCAGCACCATCATCATGCTTGGCAGACATGATCACACCTGATACATTCAAACAGGCAGCGGTCTACTTTTATATCTACTACTGTATATATATATATATATGTTCTACTTCAAAAGTTTACACTAACTGATGCCAGATAATTTTACATGCAACTAGGAAATTTATCTATTAAGAGTAGCATATTTGTACACAAAAGGAGTGGTTAGATGCATGAAGTATATCATATTGATGTGACTTGCTGATGCTGAAAGAATGTGGTTAGGAGGATTCATGAGGAGAGTATAAAATAACCAAAATGTGCATACATTGATGGAGAAGATCACCTATAAGTTGAGAAGGTACAGTTTATGACTGTAATCCTCTAAGGTACGAGGTTCAGTTTTTTTATTTTTTCACACACTAGCTTATGGTGGTTATGGAATGTCAAACATTGCATATGACTGAAGTCTATTTTCAAGAAATAAGGGGAATGAGGTATTGTACTGTATATACAAAAGAATTACAGGAACCTCTTTTGTCATGGCTATCCATTTAGATATCACAGCCATCCCTTTACAATACAGTATTAAATAATAAATAATACAAAAGTATCTTGCATTGTTCATTAAAAATACAGTACAAATACAATACTGGGGACAATATGAAACTTTGAAAAAACGCAAAAATATTAGTGATATAATCATACAAAGAAGATAATAAAGAAAACTCTTCAGTATTATCACTGTGACTTTATTCAGAAGTCAGCAGGAGACTACACAATGTTAAGTTTTCATAACAAAGTCCAGAAAACGTTATGGTGTTAAGGAGCTAAAATATTCTGACTAGCAACATTTTAATGTACTTTGCCTCATTCTACCACATTTAAAAAAAATTTTTACTTGTCCCACCGATTAGTTTCAGTTCAGCATTGCGACTTCCTGGTAATTTGAACATATTTTAGAATACAGTTATCAAACTTGCACATTAATGCATATGATAAGGAAGTTTGCTTAACAACTAGCATTTTATCACCTTTAGCAGAAATGTAGGACAATAATTTTTGTATGTAAGAGCTTGGCTTTTCTTGCCATAACTTTCTGTGTGGCAACTTTATACTGCAAAATATATTTCAATTAGCTGCTTGAAAGTAGTTATACTGTATTGATGTATTGCAAATGAGAAAATAGAACTTTTTTGTCTATATTAATCATGACATACTGTATACAAATAATTTAGCATGTTGTTAAAGCAATTTACATTCCGTCTTCTCTATTTCATCCACCATTGAAAATTTCATGCATTCCCTGACATATGAAAGCTTAAAAAAATACTTCCCTCTGCATGCCTCCAGTGCGTGCTGGTCTAGTGGGTGAGAACACCTGAGTTAAGTGTTCTGCCTGGCTCTTTTGACTGGGTTCAAGACTATGTGAGGTACCCAGCAGGTTGTTTTCCCATCTAATGGTACCACTGGGAATGGGTTGGCCTCCCTTACCTTAACTGACCAAGCTAAGGTATTTTAATTTTTTACTACAATGGGAACTAGCACCAACCCCAGAGTGATTTTTTTTGGCACCGGGGCCATTATGGGGGTGGTAGAAGGAAAGGAGAAGGTCAGACTATTGTACAAAGTAGGTTATATATGGGGTAAATGGCACGTAATGGACAAGAAATGCATGAGGCGTCAGAGAGAGAATGTATGGGACTCACGAAGGAAGTCTGTTAAAGAAGGCAGTCAGCCAAGGGAAGATTGAAACTTAAGGGCCAGCCGTCGAGCGACTTGGAACTGGGAGAAATCAATTGTGAGATCCTGGACTCTCTGTGGCTGGACCATGACCTAAACTCGGCAGCATTGACATAGTGGAGGAACACTCCCTTCAATCAAGAAACCATGGTTAACTCTAGTGTAGCCAAGCCGCAAGGGCCACAGCTGTTTCCTACCGTCTTTTGCGGTGAGATATACTGTATGGATAATTTGAAAAACAGCAGAAGATACACCTCTACTAATCAATATTTGTAATATAGTGGCTCTCTTCCTAAATTATGTGATTAATACTGTTCAAGACATATATATTGTCAACCAGATAATAACATATAATGACCGTTACCATAATTTTTACTAATCTTTAATTAGGCCAGTGCTGGTGCACCTCAAACTTCTACTTTAAACCTGCTTGGTTTTACTAATATCAAATGTACTTGCAACATGCTTAGTCACTTTATTTTCAGTGCTATTAAAAAACTGAAGGATTTCTTGGACTGCAAGGATGTGGTGACAATCACAGCATATCACTTATTATATAGCCTGTTCTATTGAGTAGTGTTGTAATATTACAAAGTGGGCTCCCCTCACTGTCGTCCACTTTTATATGTAATCTGTATCCTCTTTTGCTTCTTGGAGTTATTCATATTCAGCATTCCACAAGGCTATTTCTGTTATATCCCCTTCCCCAGGCATCACATGAGCTTAAGAGTCCTGACTAACCATGCTTTTTGTGTATACAGTTTTATTTGCACCTGTCTTATGCTCTAGTTTCATTTCATATCCTAATCTCCTGTACATGTGTTCATTTCCTTGTACGTGTATTTAAATTATTGAATTGAAGTGTATCTTTTTCTTCGTTCATTTTCTTAATGCATGTTCCATCTTTGTACCAAATGCCGTATGTGGCCTGGTACTGTCCTAGTTTCTGCATTATTGATACTTTTGAAATATATTTAACTGATACAGCCTTAATAATTACTACAGTTCGTAAATACAGCCAATAAGTATTTTAATAAGAATACAATTTCCTTACAGATTGAAGATCCACACCATCAAAAGAAGGGTTCCATTGTGAGTGCTGAGACTTCAGTGTGAGAAGATATGTGTGATAATTCTGTACAATACCTATTTATTGCCTGGAACTCTTACACAATTAACACCACAATTTCCTTTCAAATTTATGTGCATCATATGACCCGAGTGATGTTTTAATCAGGTGAGATAATGATTGGATGGACATACTTTATACACAACCAGTTATTAATAATGAATGCATGGATAATGGTCCAAACTACACAACATTAGATGCCAGACAAGTGTTATTATGTGTGAATCCTTAGAAAGTACATGACAGGCTTGGGATTTCCTATAAAAGCATGGCTTGAAAATACTGCACATTAACTATATCATCAAGTATTAAAAACTTGGTAGTTTTTACTAAAATTCAAAACAATATTCTTTTTAGCACAAACTAAAATATCTTTATATTAAATACATATTTTTTGTTCAGTCTACTGAAGCATGCGATACTTTATAATACAAATTAAATAGTGTTTTCTGATCTACAGTAAATGGTAGCTTGATGATTAATAAAATATCATGCTCAAGTCGGAGAAAGATTTGATTGAAAATGATAAAACTCTGTAATTTAACAAGGAAATTTTTGTGATACTGATAGATACATTATGCTCATTCTTTTGTAACAATATCAGTGCAGAATAGCAAAATTCCCTGATATGCAATGAACCATTTGCAAATCATGTACAGTACAGTATTATGGGAATAATTGCACATCCAAACAAATACGGGGGTGAGTTACATACCAATGTGCAACTGAAGTCAGTGATGGTACTGATAACAAAAATATGCATTGATGATGTATTTAAGTCCTATGGTAAGTGGGAAGTTGACCTCTATATTATACAGTACGGTATGCTGATTTTGGTAGTTATACTAAGTAATATTTATGATGAAAATTCTATCTGTTACCTTGAATTGTGTGATGACTGCAAGAACTGAAATGTGGGGTTGGAGAGGAAACAAGCTGAAGGCAGCTATAAAAGTGTTAAACTAACCCTGGAACTCCATCAAAAGACTGAGATTGGTAAAACTTTGTTTAAAGCTTTGAAATATGGTACAGAGTGGTTGGGAAAAATTTTCCTTCTCATATCTTCCCACAAGTGTGAATTTTGTTAATGTAAGACCAGAGAATTTCAAACCACCAACAACACCAGAAAACAGTGGGTAGGGATGGAGACGAAGGAAAGCACTTTGCAGTCAGTGGTGTTCCTCCCATCGTGAGCAGGGTGTTCAATCACACCATCTGTTTTCTACATATGAAGTCAGCACTGAAATTATATAATTTAGAAACTGGTTTCTGTGAACAGTTCAATTGAATAATCTAAGACTCCACAGAATTACAGTAGTGTACAGTACTGTACTAGTTGTGGCAAAAATATTCACTATACCATATTTCAGTGAATATTATAGTAACTGGTGTGAAATTAATTAAGTTACTACCAAGCACACCAATATTTTACATAATTATACTGCTCACCTGTATAATATGAAACGATTATTTCCGACTACTGTATACTTTCAAGTACTTTCAAGAAATGGAAGATGAATTGGGGATTGAAGTGGTAACAAAGAAAATGGCACTCAATCTCATAACCTGATAAGTGACTTTCATTTAGCATGGTAAAATCTGGAGGTTTCTGAATTCTCCAAACTGTGCCTTGAAAAAAATTCTTATACTTCAATATGATATACAGTACATGGTGATATAATTAGGAAGAATAAGCAGCCTCCAAATCACTGACATCATACCCACATAAGGTTTAGATGTCTCCAGAAGGCAGTTCCTTATACTGTACATCCAAGCAGCAGTATATAGCCTTACTCCAGAATCAATACAATGTAAATATATACTACAGTATAGTAAGGAGAAAAATTATTCATTTATGAATAGAAATACTGATCAAAGATGTGTGATGTTCAAACAGAGTCCAGGAACAAAATTATCTAATGACAACACTCAGTCAGGTAGTGTCCAAGCCAATTTACTGCAAGATCATTCACACAACCATTCAGTCATCCATAATGATAATCATTCATATTTACAATCACACCTATTCACATATAAAATAATGAAACAGACATGAACTTATGCATGAGAACAGAACTCTATCTTTCTTTATCTATAATGCCCTGTTCCCTCCAGGAACTCCTCCACAAGGGGTGGCCTCAATATAAGTTTCCGGTTTTCCTTGTTCTGACACTCCCTCCATGCACAATCAAGCCCTCCCCTCACATACACATTCCTCTACCTTCATGTACTATTCCACAGAGCAGTAATGATAATATATGGACACTACAATATAACCATGTTAAAGGAAATAAATTATGAGGAGAAAAGAAAGCAAACAAAAACAAGCTGTAAGTTATCGTTAGATAAACCAATGGATATGAGAATTGACCCATGTATAACAGCCATCACTCACACAACTCCCATTAACACACCAACATTCCCATCCACCAAAAATGCTACCCATTCACTCATTCATCCATACAACTAACTACCCTACACGAAATCAACAATTATCTCTTCAAGGTAACAGCAAACAAAGGAATGATGAAAGAAAATCAATAAAGAAAGCAGTGTGATGTGATGATTACCTATTCTTAAATTCTAATTTCTTTTATAAAATACATAGCAAAAGAAGTACAGAACATGATTACAGTACAGTAGTACATGTTGCTATGAGAACAGAAATAGGAGTATTTTGCATATTTTCTTTTGGCACCAAATCACTACAAATTACAAGGGATACCTGTATTTCAAAAATGGTTCAGCCTATATACAGTAAGCAGTACGTTAACATGGTGCTAAACTAGGAGTAATAAAAAGCAAGGTAAGACTGAAGGATCCAATTTACCTTAAAGGTGACAATACCAATCATGATAGTACAGATTCAGGCTTTTGTGCACTGGAGAGTTATGCACTAGTCATCTTTCTCCAGGAGTTATGAGCCCTACAAACAAAGACTCACTATTCCACAGCTTTTACTTTACAGTACAGTACTTGTCTCTTGAAGGATTTGGTGTGCTGTTATAAAATTCTCTGGGTCCATAATGGAAAGGACTGCCAAAGTTGATGTTACCATACTGAAAAATGTCCAACTGCAATGGAAAAAAAAGTTGCAAGTGCAACACCTTCTTACAAACACAAATACCATCAATGTGAGACCAATGAGTAGTGTCCTCCATACCGAAACTGTATGTACAGTACTGGTTAGAATGATAGTAAGATGATTTCACTCACTGCTATCTCATTAACAAGGTTGTGTATTATGTACACTGATGTACCATTCTGAAATTTTAACTAACTGTACTCTTATATGTTCTGCCTTTTTGCAAATTATCTAACTCTGCTACTACAATTATTTCTTCTTCTTTTTTTTGTACCATTTACATAGGCAGACATATTACATTATACTATTAAGTTCCAGACACCATGTTTCCTAATAAGTTCTAATAATTTTGCATTTTTTACCTGGGATATATTTTTTCATATCTTTGAACAATTAGAATTTACTGAGACTATCCTTTAACAGTTTGTAATAATGGAAGTCATTCCAATCACTGACCATTACAGTCTATTTCCTTTGCTCATAAATACATGTGATATCAGAGAGGAACTACTGTATGTGTCTTCGAACTTTGCAATAACCTGATTCTGACGTGTGTATTAATGTGTGTATTAATGACAGAGTGTACAAAAACAGAGTTGTAATTATAGTGTACATGGTAACTACAAAATTACTCCAGCCTAGGCAGTCAAATATTTCACAATTTCATGTACAATCAACAAAAGAAATTTGCTATATATGTATATATATATATATAGGTTGAAGAGAAAGTTCTTTTATTGACTGTACTGCAATGTACTTACACTTACCAGTTTCACACTGTTACCTCTACAATGAATGTACACTCTCGGTCAGAAATTGTGTCCCGATTTCCTGACACATTGAATCACAACCAGATGAGGTTCGAAGGTTCATACTATGGTGCATCTTGCACCTTCCTCCTCACAATATACCGTTGTTCGAACCTTCGAACTTCGCCTGGTTGAGATTCACATTACCAGTGGATCAGGACATGACTTCTGATGCGAGTGTACAGTATATACATGTACATGTGTACTGTACTTTATCTTCCTTTCTAAGCTTGTATCTGCACAACTACAAGCTTCTACTTTCAATAACAGTATAGTATGTTAACAATGGATATAATCTTTAAACAGGAATGTACAGGCATTTACTCTTGAGCACTTCCCATCATAGACAGTATCTATTAATAAGGTTGTAAAGAAGGGAGAGCTTTTATAATCTATATGACTAACTACTTTCCAGACATGTTCAACTGTTGCTAAAATCTGTTTTTAGATTAGAGATAATGGAGTGACTTGCTTCTGTCAAAGATTTATCACCCATAAATTATATTCCAAGAACAGGACATTTGAACATCTTTGGTAGGCAGAGATCCATTTTGTTGATATGGTGATTACTGTATTACTTAGATGAAATGATACTTCAACATATGAAGGCTGTTTTTGATATCTCTTCACTTATCATTAGCAAGTCTATTTTTGTAAATAAAAATTATTCAATGATTTTATCAGTTAAGGAAAAGAGGCATACACATTTTTTTTTAATGCCATCCCTCACTGTGCATGGAAGGCAAGGCCAAAGAAAAAAGGAAGGAGAAAAAGAATTTTTGTTATAGTAAACAAAAATCAATTACATCCCACATTCATATCTTCGAGCCATATTCATAGTAAAATGGTCGACACAATAAAATCCACAATGAAGCCTCGATAAGCTGGTTTACCCCGCCACTTCATAAATTATGGACCAGTCTACTACAGTATAAGCATGTTCTTCTTCCCTTGATCACCACTCAATTCCATCTCACTATATATTTCATCCTGGTTTTACATGACAAACTGATCATGATATGGCCCATGCAATGCCAAGAAAGTGTAATTAACATAAAAGGGCCTTTGATGAAAATAAAAATATTAATAAGTAGTAGCTGGTATGGTGATGGTGACAGGTGCACAGGTGTCTGACCAATCAAGTCACCAAATGGGTGTGAAATACTGTACATACATGTAATAGCAATGCCATCCAGAGGTTGGAGACAATCACTGTCACTGCAGAGGTCTAATGCAAGTCTGTCACCACTGCCTTCTTCTCGAGTACTGTACACTGTTCAGAAGTGCACAAATGAGATATTATGAATACTGTACTATACTTCCGAGCATGTAGCCTTCCTCATATAGCTTTAGCACATAAAACCAGGTTGAACTATATTTTTTGCATGCCTTTTATCTTCCTGAACATCCAGGCCACTGTTCGATAGAGCTTCCTTGACCCCATCCCACCATCTCTTCCTAGGTTTACCACTCCCACTGACTCTCTCTACTTCTGCCCTAAACATAAATATCAAATGTGAAAAATACAACTTTAAGGATATATGGATTGGCGTCCTGTCTCCTCCTCACAGAAATTAAGGAATACAGTAGTAACCTAATATCTAATAAACCTACTGTATTAACAGTATGTGCAGCCTACTGAATAAGATCAGTGAAAGTCTGAGAAGGTTGATGGGTGCAAGGTAAGATGGAGATCTAGTTATACTGTACAGCATTTCATAAGATGTCATGTATGTTGTTGCTGTTCTCCCAGGGCAGATGGCCTCAGTTCCACAAACCTAATATACCCGGGATACTGAAGCAAATCCCAGGAAGATGGGACCAGAGCTCACAAAATCAGGGAGTCTGAGTGCCTCCAACTGCCTGGGAGATTGGGGGAAAAGTTTTTGACCCCATAGCCAGTGCTGTGAGATTGAATCCATGTTACCACAAGAGTTACAAGTGAAACCAATCCTGAATGGATTAAAAGGATGAGGGAAGAGTGCTGCGTGCTACAGAAAATAGCACCCATGTGTGCAGGCCCACACAGTTGTTGACCAAAAGAGAAAAATAAAACAACCGGTTGAAGTACTCTTCATGTGGACTATAATCTAATCAATGTGGGTAGCTCTCATCAATTCCACTAGGAAGAAAAGGTGACCACTATCACCCAGAAAGCAGCAGCTTCACTAATAACTTCACTTTACCAAAGAAGCTACCCCCCCTGAGCAACTAGGAAATGACCAGATCTTACAACACTCTTTATTCTAGCCCTGTGGGGATGACTGGAATTCACAGTGAATAAAGTCAACCTCACTGGGCATATGCCATGTATGTAATGTTTACAATCAGTAATATACCACATTCAATAAGGACTTGTGATTTGGTCCTTTTCATTTCTCCAAGTTCCACCATGAGTGGATAATTTTGCCTCCGCTGTTGCCTAACCCATAAAAAAATTCAATCTAATACATAATGTCCATTTTAATGGTAACGGGTAAAATCACACATCAGCTGGACTGTCATATATATATATAGGCTAGTTGTCCTACAGTGCTGGGTGTAAAAAAGTAAATTTATATACCTATGAAAGACCACAGGGTCTCAATAACAGACAAATTTAGTATCAGAATATAATATTACTGAATATTGAGTTTGAAAGAGAAGTATTATCACCTTTACCAGACCATTCCCAAGACAGTACTTCACACCTATCAGATTTTCACAAATTTCTCCAGCAGACTGCACATAAGAAGAAAGCAAATTAGAACAAAACATTTTTGGTCCTGCAGTTATAATTGCAATATTATGAGTGATAATGGGGATGACCACATAAACAAGGAAGCCAATTTATACATCCCTGTGTGATTATCTGGGAAAGAAACATATCCTTACACTCCATCCAACCCTCCACCCCTGTCTTACTCCTGCTGCTCAAAGCCTTCTCCACAACTTCAGTACCTTCATAGTCTCCTCTTTCTTCTCTCCACTCTCATACACTCTCTTCAGTAGCTCGGATCTGAAGTAATATGAATGTAATATCATAAAAATTACTAGACTCAGTAAAAAGTAAGGCAATTGCATCGGATATATATTGTGGTGATAAGGGATGATTGTACTTCATACTGGATGACATACAAAATTGACCGTAAAATCCATCCCAATCTATCATAACTAAACATAACCTGATCTACACTAATCTGACCTAAACAAATAATGGATATTACAAAATGATATACAGTACTTATTATTCATCTAATCTACAACATCAATGTCTGGAAAACAGGCTAATGATAAACTCTACAGTACTTTAATTTTATCAAAATGCATAACTTTAACAGATCATACTGGTAAAGAACAGCTTTCTGTGGAAGCTCTATCGCCAACTGATTTCAAATAACTACAGAAATAAATTTTATTCACTTAACAATAACACTGGTTTCTTGCTATCACCTGAAACCCGATAACATTAGCAGATTGAAAATTATAATATTTTACATTTAAAGGAAATACAATAATCAGTACGAAAATACTGTAGTTGTATATGTGTACGACCTAGTACTGTACTGTACCACAGAAATTGTAGGCCTTTTGTGTTGTCAGTGCCAAGTTATCAGCATCAGTATATAATCTCACTTGAATTCTGTTTTTCTTCCCATGGCTTGTGCTGTAAAAATGTTGTTTTCATTTCTGCACTTACTTCTCATCTTACCCTTAAGTAGTTCCTTTAATGAGGAAGTTATATTTTTGAGAAACTGTACCAAATAATGATACATTTTTACTAAGTATTTATAAATGACGAATCAAACTACAATACAGTACTTAGGCAGAATTATCTAAAATTAGTGAACTATAATGAAAGAGTCATATCTAGTGTACAGTACAGTACAGTACTGTATATAAAGTATATTAATTTTCTCCCTTACTCATTCTGTGTAGTACTTTACTGTACTTATATGATTCTGTTCACTTGTCTTACACTGTACTATTGTTTAAGGAAACATAAATTTTTCAATGGCAAAACAATGAAAAGCTAAATAGTGTTTGAATTAATTGTAGCTTATCAGACATTAATATAGCATACTACTGTATAAATATGCTTCTGCACTTTCCACAGCAATAGTATATGTAAGTATATAACCTCATAGTGGCTAACTATTGCCAAGCTGTAATTTATCAAATTCTTCATTGCTGAACATTACTTTCATTGTAAAAATTACATTTAATGAGAGGTAGCTGAAAACTTTATTTTTCTTAAAATGTTAGTCTCCAAAGAGGTGTCAAGACTGACAGTTATAAGACAAACATGGGCGTTTTTTTACACATGCTTAGCATCGAGGTTCAAGCTCTAGTAAATTCTTATGTATTGGATGAACTGGCGTTTATGAAAAAAGAAAAAGATAAAATTATATAAAATAATTTTTATGATCTATATGAGAATAGGCAATACAAATCCAGGCATCTGATTTCACACTGTAGAATAGGATAATTAGATAATGTAGATGTAAATACAGACTGAGGTGAGATATGCTTTCAATGAAGTATAGGGTTCAGAAAAAGGCGAATGTTGTCATTATGTGCTCCTTCTCAATTACAATATTATATAATTACAGACATCCAAAATGTTTTCAGAGAATCAACCCAAAATTATCTCAAAGGGAAACTCAATATCACCTATTTATTTTGATCCTTTTACAAGAGAGTGCATGTACTGTTATATAGAGAAAAAATAATCAATTTGGACATAATTGTCCATAATAACTGACACTCTTTGCTATATCCCTACACTAGGGGTTTAAAGAGCCTTAGACCCCTTGCCTGATGGAGGGCCTAGACACACTAACAGGCACATATGGCTTTGTGGAATGTAAGGGGTGTGAATGACAAAGAGAGGATGAAGTGGTGAATGTTTTAAGAAGCAAGGTTGGACGTGTCAGGAATGTGTGATACAAAGACAGGAAATGAACTAAATGAATGGGATGGTGAGATGTGTGACAGAGACAGTATGGGATAGCAAGAGAGATGCAAGTAAAAATTGTGGGTCTGCTGATGAATGAGGAGTAGAGTGATGTCATACGAAATTATGTGTGTGTGCATTCAAGGTGTATGAATGTGAGGTTGTAAATCTGTGAGAGTAAGACATAATTGTTGTAATTGCTTATGCATCTTGTGATGATAGAGGCATGCATAAGAAAGACCACATCTGGAATATGTTAAATAGCACAATTGAGAGACTGCTGAAGGAAGACCTACTGAGTGTATGTGTTGGGTGAATGAATAGTAGAGGTGAGACAAGTCCACTGAATGAACTGAATGATATGGTGGGAGCATTTAATGTGTCTGGAATCAACAATAATAAAAGAAAAGTAATTGATAAGTGTAATGAGAGGAAACTATATGTGTGTAACTCTTATATTCAACATAAAGGAAGTACAGCCATGGCTGAAAGTCCATGAGCATGGGGTGGTGCAAAGTCACAGCCGATACTGGGTAGAGAGTTTGAACAAGATAAGTTTCCACACCCTTCTGACTGTGGTAGCTCGCAGCTCAACGAAATGTTAGTTATGTTGTTTTGGCACATTTTTTTTTTCCTTAGAATTACAAGAGATAGCTGTACCACCTGCTCATGGACTTTCAACCATGGCTGTACCTGTACACAGGCTATGAATTCAACTGTAGTGTGTTAATTTAATATTTCCTGCAACTAGTTCACTACCATAAGTATTGAAATATAGACTCTCCAAGTGGTCAAGCCATATGTAGTTCTAGTTAAAAATTAAAAATCTTTCATTTGTGATATGGTATGATGTAAGAAAACTTACTGCATGGAATCACCTTCCTAAGGGGTAATTAGTTAATATTTTTATCAATATACTGTAAATTTATTTTAAAATCTGATGCCTCACACCCTCTGGAAACTCCCAACTAGGGAGTGGTTATGGCAGAAGAATTTCCAGCTCTCCCCGTTGCAACACTCCCTCCTTGCTCAGTCAAGTCATCCCCTTCCACTCACATTTCTCACCCTCATGTACTCCTCCACCTTGTTAACCTATTATACTGGTTGTATATGTCTCACACCAGGCCCCTCAAGCTCAGTCCTATACATCTTTGTAAACTCCCCATCTTGCATTCTCTCCAAGTGTTCAAACTCCAAATCACATCAATGTATTACACTTCACTCTCTCCATCACCCAACATTTAATAACAACTGCTTTCACACCCACAACAAATATCTCTCTCACATTCTCATTGTTTTCCCCATCCACTTTATTAAGCCACATGCTCGTCTTAAGTGGCTAAATTCCACCAAATCTATTTTACACAATTGCTCCCCTACCATAGTAATGTACATCCTGTACAGTACCTCACTGGGGGTCAGATGTCTGGACTTTAATTGCACTGAGACATAACTATTGAAAATTATTGTGACAACATATATAGTACCACAGAAGTACAGTAATAATATACTGTATTCTGACAAACCTTAAAATTCTATTTTTCTATTCTAAGCTAACCGATCTCTGTAAATTAAATAAATAAATTCCTTGGAGTATGTTCCAAACTATTATATTGTACAGTAAGCAACTATTGACTTTGTGCTGAATATCACAGGATCTTTGTGTACATAAGTCCTGTGCTTACATTCTTTAAAAATTTTATAAATAGTGAAATATGCTCTGTTGCTTTATGACCTGAATAGAGTAGCAGACTTGTAATATACAGCAACTGTATATAGAAGTAAAGCTAGTAGATGACCATAGGCATGAAGCAAATAATAGTAATCATTCCTCTGCAATTTCATTGCACATACTGAACAATGGACAAGCATTGACTGGAGCCACTGAAAAAAATATTTAAACTTATAAAATAAGTTACAGTAGCTGACAACTACCAATAAATAAATTCTTGTAACTTGCACATATCAATGTCTCATGCCATTTACTATATTGTAGTAAATTAAGCAGCTATGTTAGTCAACATTAAATACCATAGGAGCTTTTCCTTTTGGCCTAACTGCTAATAATTTCAATTTATGAACTGGTTAATCAATGAGGTTCTGGGGCTAACTCAAGTTATTTTCACATAATCAGTGAAATACAGTCATAACAATGAAATATATTTTACATGTATTTTCCATGAAGATCTAGCTGTCTCTTTTTTTACCATTTAAAGTACAGTATACTGTAATTAACCAAAGAGAAATTTTATACTAAAAAGAATTAAAATGTTCTTTATGATCAAATAATATTCCAATTACTGGAGAATTTGGAGTAAGATACACTATATACAGTACAGATAAATCTACTTCATTAGAATAAATCACAGCCCCCCCTTTATATTCCTATTACAGTACATACACTGTTTACAAAAGTTTATATATTAAAGACCTTTTATATTTATTATGAAAAGATTGCTACCTACCAACTTTAATATTTTGAAAAATTTAACAAAAAAGTTGATGGAAAGCAAATAATATTTTGTATACGGTACTGTATACATCCAAGAAAAATTCTTACTTGATTTTTCAGTGTTTGCTACATGTATGCTTGATCCTTTATTCACTGAGCATTCTAGAACTAATACAGGATACATCTAGCACATAATACTCCCTCCTTAGGACACCTCCAATTTTCAGTGAATATGCAATATGTACTGTTATACTGTTATGAACATATATTGTTGTATCTCTGATGTAAAATATCTTTAATGAATAAATAATGTTTGTCAAGATGAAATGACCTCAAATGTAAGAGAGAGCAAAGCACAATACCCAATGTATGGTTATCATTATCACTTTACATAAGAATACAGTGGAACTATGGTGCATTGAATATCTAGTTGGTTATGTAAGAATGGTATAACTGGAAACATTGCCAACTTACTGGACTTGTGAGTATCATCCAAAACGGTTCGTAAGTGTTCTGGCCTATAGCATAGGATCCACTCTAAGTTATCCAATTAAATGCTCCACTGCCTCCCAGTGCTCTGGTCAGCATGCTAATTCAGCCTTGAACACTACTACTTTAAGTGAAAAATCAGTTCAATAATCAAGAGGTAACAAGAAAAGTAGATCATAATGCCAAGGAAATAAGGTCTACTTTAGCATAAATAATGTATTATACTGGATTCAGGGTACCACAACATAAAATAAATCTGCTCAATTGTCTCGAGTAATTGACATACCATGAAAGACAAACTGTATTTGCTTTGTGGTAGTGCTGCTTAATATAGAGAAACTACATGAAGATCAGAACATGTAATCAACTTCAAACATTGGTACAACTGAAGATGCAACATCACTTCCGTACACAAAACCAAGTACAGTGCAGTACAGTACCAAGAAATGAAAGGGCATATGAAAAATGCCCTACCTGGTGTTATTGCTTCAAGGTACTGTTGCCTAAGAGAAATATTGCATGATAATGATATTGTTGTCTGTAGAATAAATAATCAAAGTAGTTTCAAGGGAGAAGCAAGAGAAATATAATGGTAGAGGCATACTTGTAAGGTTACTACTGTATTGTATACAGTGACCTAGCTGTGTAGTGGTTATGAATATATTGACAAAATGAAGGAGAATAATTAAAAGCATAATTGTTTTATAGTGACATCCTATTATCAAATAATAAACTCTTCAGTCTGTGTAAAAGAAAGTTCATAACACTGAATTGTAAGACAGAATTGTTACATCTTGCAGCAGCATATATGATACTAGTCATTTCACATCTTATGGTTGTGAAATTTGTTTAATATTATGTTTTCTATATTATGATGTCTAAAGGTGACAAATATTAGAGAAACACCTGCCTTATAAAAATTACACATAGGACTAAAGTGAAATAATGCTGTCAAATATACACATTTACATAAGCAGTATACATATTGCATAATATATCATTATACTGTACAGTACCAGCTTATTGGCCCACTTTGTGGGCCTCATCTAGTATGCACAGTCATTCAATATTATTTTGGAATTACCACTTCGGGTGGTACAGTTGCCTGACAAAGTTCATTAAGTCCAGAATGTGTTTTTCCCTGCAAATTAATTTTTATATACAGTATACTGTATATAATATGGACTGTATACCTGTACATATATTTTATTCTACATACTGTACAGTACATAATGGCAAGGGTGAAATTGGTTCCTTATTATTATTACACTAAAAAGGTCAATGTCAACTCCATACATTAATGTAAGTTTATTTTTCCAAGACTTTGTATACTCAAAGAATCAGGTCATGTTAGTATTAAGGTTTTTGTACAGAAATCACAATTACATTTACTACAAAATAATTCATACCAACATTTTCATTTAAATTTTTTCAGACAATCATGATATAAACAGAAAGAATGGAAAGTATATAATACATATATTCAGAGATAAGTTATAAGACTGTGTACTGACTATAAAGAAATTTAGCTAATTTCTTTACCTAAAATGATTTGTTAGAAAGGGGTGGCTGCCAAGGGAAAAAAGGGATGGGAAGGTCAGCCGATGGGTGACTGCAATACTATACCTCCCTGATCAGGACTATCTACCCCTACTATCTTGAACCTTATGTATATATTTTATGTGTGGTAATGGTTTGGGGGCATATTCACATTCTAGTATAATCAGGAATGGGAGATATATTCTATGAAGAGTGTAACTCCTCCTAATGAATCAGTACAGGCTGGCAACCCAGTTTTACCTTGACAGTTCATGGAAGTGGCTCCTTTCATCATGACTAAATGAATAGACATTCGCTGTGGATACAAGAAATTGTTGGGGGTAGGTGGTAGCAGATAATCTGTGGGCTTGAAAGGAGTAAAAGAATAAGAGTGTAACCTGTTTCACTGGGTATTCTGTCCCTGTCACTGTTTACATCCGATTTTTTTTCATACCTGGCCCTGAAGCCTCCCAAGCCTTAAATAAAGAGAAATGGGGTTCTAATTATTACAATTACACATTTATTGATGATGATTACAATTACAAATTTCCTAATCATTACATTATTGTTGCTTTATCACATAAATCAGGGTATCTATCAGTACAGCAGTATTCAGGAAAGATGGGTATAAAATTTTACTTTTACCACAGAGACTACTATACGATGCAAGTTTTATGTTCTATCACAGAACATAAGTTTCATGAAGTCCATTACTGTGACGCAGGTCAATGCCAACCCACAAATATATACACCCCCACATCACGATTTCCAAGCTAACACCCAGCCACCAAAACAGGGATGTGAGGGTAAATCACAAATACAGTACAGTACTATGGTTGTCATGGTACCATCAGGGATGCTTTACGATGTTTAGTGGTCTTATAGTTAATACCTGGAGCTCAGGTTGGAAGAATAAATATTCTCAAATCCTCACCTGAGCGAATTCAATCTCCTAATCGTTAGGTTACAGGTCCAGCACACTAACCACCATCATAAAAATGCGTATCGATGCCTATACTGTATCAATTTAAAAATTGAATGTTGGTTATTTGTCTATCATTTAGGCTTTAATATATCAAAAACTTTATAAAATCTCCAAATAAGGGACTCTCAGAAGCAGGCAACACATGGTAGTTTGTCATTCTTGGCACTCTATAACCAAATCAGAAAAAAAAGAGAGTCAAGTCATTCATTCTCTGCTACACATGAAGCCATCTTTATCTTCTCCTGACACACAGTTGTGTACTGTAACTCTATGGATAATAAAACCATACATTCATATGAAGCACCTGCAACTGTCATGTATTAGGTGAGAGTAAGGTGAACTGTACAGTACTGTACAATAACTGACTAATTAACATTTAGAACATTATTGAAATGTCCATTTGCTTTTAATCAGCTGTAACAAAGGCATTTTATGTCAATCATAGTAAGTTTCCTACTTTGAAAATCAATGACATTAACAACTCTCTAACTTTGGTGTAGTCCATTCTTCTGTCAAAATGATACATTATATGAAATATCACTTATAAAGAATTAATACATATTTACAAGGGATGAAACATATTCGGCATGGCCTTCACATCTATCTCACTCAGAGAAAACACTTCTGCTTCATAATGGCCACAAACCTAAATTAAATTACCTAAAAAAAAAAAAAATTGCTGTGGATGTACCATCTAAAAATGAAAATGCAAAAATTAAGCACCCTGACAGAAAATGGGAACATTTAATAAAAAAAGGCTTTATATACTCTGGAAACTACTTAACGATGGAATGTGGACAACAATATGTGGTACTAAACCTACTTCCCCAGCTTCAAACACAAAAGGCTACAGTGGCAAAATTCACTTTCCACATGCTGCAGCCCTTCAATGTTTTATCAGAAAAAAAAGTGAAAAGTAAAATTAAAATTGCCTAGAATCAGGGAAAAATCTAAGTTTAAATATGGCAGACTAGATAAATAACTGCAAAATACAGGGAGGACATAGTTTCCAATCTTTTGTCATACAACCAGTAAAAAATAAATAAGTGGAAGAATTTAAGTTGCAAAATTGATAATGGAAAGATCATAACATGGCATAAATCTACAGTACATAGGACAAGAAAACAGAGAATGGAAAAGTAAAGGAAGCATCATATAGGTTCTGATAATGATGATGAAAAGTTGTAGAATTTCTTTCTAAAACATAATTTCTTGATGTATACAGCGGACCTGTTTTAGCTTATGGAAATGAACTCTTTACAACTGCTTTTAGATGTGTTCCATCAGATGTGATCATCAAAGAAGTGTAGTTAAGGCCCCCATCCACATTACAGGTGCCGCAAGCATAAGTAAAACTGAATGTGTATGGAGTGGTCGTCCGTCCAAAAGTGGGCTGAGTCCAGCGGCTGTCCGTCCATGCTCAGAATCTGTCAGCGCCAGAAAGTTGGCGTCTGGTTTACATCTGGCACCTGATGGCCAGAATGTGTATGGGGGTATCATACGATAGGCGCTCATTTCACACCAACACCCGGCGACATAACTGTTCACCAAAATGACAGCCACATCAGCAGATAAAGAATTTTGAATTGAACTTATTGAATTATACAAACAACATCCTTGTCTGTGGAAAATAAAATCCAAAGAGTATTGTGATAAAGGAAAAACTGTCACTTCCTCGAGTGACAACATGTCTACCTTCTACCAACAGAGGTTGGCCTGATGCGACTTCCGGGTAGTGTATGGGTGAATCTCTTTTGGACGGACCGGAGTTGGGACTGAGCCGGATCCGGTGGCCGTAACGTGTATGACTTTAGTCTTGTTGCCAGCAATTCAGTTATCACAAATTTTCAAGGGCTCATGTTGGCTGGAAGATGCCATACAAGGAGCTTTTGTTACATGCCATAAAATGTGTTTAAAATATTTGTCATTTTTGTTCCAGCTGATGGTGCATATCCCTTCTTATATCCTGAGAGCAATGTGAAAAGTAAAATACATCTCTTAATTTATTTTCAAATCAACCTTAACATAAACAAACTTAAAATTTGCAAATTTTCAACATCAATTAACAATTATTTAGAAATAATGGTGTTAGCTTAACTACAAGGAGTAAAAACAAGTAGAGTCAGGATAAACAACAGTGTGATTAATCTATGTGATCAGTCTACCAGAAGAGCTTATAGTAGCATTTACACCTCTATAATGAAGGTGAATGTATTATAATTGAGGCTGCAATGTAGAATTGGTTCATAATAATTCTTATAACAATTACATAAGCCAGTTTAGATGAAACTTCCTGTTGATGAGGAGAGAGAGAGAGAAACAATTTGGCTACATTTACTGTGCTCAGGCCCTCATAAGGTTGAATATATAGATGAAGGAGAAAATTGAACTGAAAAAAGAAACCTATACACTGTACAGTAAGATCTCGCATCTAACGAATAATAGGTGCCAAAAAAGGTGCGTTAGATACGAATTCGTTAGATGCGAATACATAAACATATGGCGGAAATTATAATCGGTACCAAAAATACAACTGAAACTCAATTGGCTTGTATTTACGGCATACAGTAATAAAAAATATGCAAGAAATGTGTAAAATATACAAGAAATGTGTAAAATAATCAAGAAATGTGGAACATTCTCCTATGAGGGATGAATTCTGTATGCGGCGGCAAGGGACACACGTTATCACTTATCACATGTGGCATGCCGCTCCCTCACTCCCATCACCACATCCTCCACCACCATCCTCCATCTCACTGTCTGCTGCGTCTCTTGATGCTGCTCGGAGTTTTGTTATCTTTTCGTCTGCACTTTTTTCCTTCACAAAAAATCCATCAAAGTCATCAGGAATGTCACTAAGAATGTTCACTATATCCTCCTCACCATCACTCACAGTCTCTTGTCCATCATTTTCATCAAGATTTTCCATAATTTTGTGAAGCTCAAGGCACTTGTTTCTCTGTTTTAGGGAATTTTGGAGTCCACACAGGGAAATAATATACAGTTCGTTCAAGAGTAAACAGGGAAATTTCTACCAGATGAAATACCAAAAAGACCATCATTGTTCAAGAGTAAACAGGGAATAATTGAGGTAAAAAGGGAAATTCTGATGTTGAAGTAAGGAAAATTTCGTCAAGCAGACCTGGCAACACTGAGCGGGAGTGAGGGAGGCAGTGGGGAGTGGCTGTTTGTTCAGGATTTTTCGCTGTTCACTCAGGATTTTTTCGTTAGATTTGAAACTATACTCGTTAGATGAGAATATAGGTAGATGTGCAAAACGTCGTTAGATATGAATTTGTTAGATTAAAACACGTTAGATGCGAGATCTTACTGTAATAAGAAAACCAAAAATCAAATACTATAAACACTTACATAAAGATTGAAAAAAATCATATATGAAAAGGAATACAAAAACATCATGCAAACAGTTCATTAACGAAGAAAAACCAAACACAAGGGACTCAAAGAGAATAATGTTTATGAGAGTATTCCCAAGTGGAGACACTGAATAAGGGAGTAATTGGGGAAATCCACTAAAAGATTATTGAAAGTGATGAGGACGTTGCATCCATCATAAAGCCGTGGAGGATTATGAGGGGGGGGGGGATCAAGAAACCATGCAATAAAAGAGTGACCTAAGTGCAATCGTGTAAGGAGAACATGGATCTCACATTCAAGTTAATAAGGACTTAGAGCACACAAATCATGAGCTTAAAACTCAATAATAAGGCAATCAAATTAAGTAAGCACCAAATGTCAGTCTGCAATTACTGAATGGCTTTGGACATCTCAGGACCCAAAAGCCTGGTAGAAAACACTCTTCCTTGCTAGAGCCAAACTGCCAAACAACTGCTTCACATCGGCTCTCAATAGATTAAGAGATCTTGCCAGTAAGCGTTTTACTTGTTATTTACCCTGATTATAAGGTATTACCTTGTAGGAGATATGTAACCATATACATGCATGCAAAAGATTTATGATATTAGCAGGGTCAATGATGTTAGGGTGGAGGGAGAGTAAGATTGCTAGGGATTCAGTACTGTTGACCAATACCTAATGGGACCAGTGTCATTTCTGGATATTCACTGTTAGCTGGAAAAAAATTACCATAGTTATGAGGTGATAACATAAAACCAATCATAAACACTCAGATCTGAAGGGAAGCAAAAGAAGTTCAGAGTACTGCTATAATTGAATGGAAAAAAAATAAAAAAAATTACAACACAAAAACATTAAGAGTATACAGTACAGTAGTTAACTCATTACAAATGCATTTTTTTATGCTAAAAAAGGAAAAAGTGTGACTTACTGAGAGATCAAAGTAGTGTATATGGATAAACTATCCCAGGGAAGCAAAGCATCTGCTTACTTATAATAAGTATTTGTATTGACAGAGGGTCTTCCGTCATGGCCAGCCCCTCAGAAGGGAGCTACCTAATGAAGCAGGAAATACTAAATAGATTAGATGATTGACTTAGAGGAAAAGAATGGTAATGATCTGGAGGTGGATGTGATGGGGGGTAATGATAGAGAGGTGGGAGTGATGGGATTAAGAAAGTTGGAAAGAAAGAAGAGTAATGGAGAAAAAAGTAATGTGTCCTGGATGCGAAAAAGGTATATAAGGAATACTGGATGGCTGAAAAGAGGGAAAGGCAATGACAGAAAGGTCAATGAAAGATCAAGATGTCTGCTGTTGGGTAAGTTGCTTGAGCTGCTTCAGTACTGTTTCCAGGAGCTTCTTTTTGTCACTTCTCTTGAGTATGGAGAACATCCCCCGCTTTTCCCCCTCCCTTAGTCTGTGCAAGAGAATATAGAGTAAATAAAAGCTTAAGAAAATTGAAGGGTAAAAAAAAAAATTAATACACTACTCTCAAGAAATACAATACAGTATATACCATCATTCTGGATATATAATTATTATCAACAAAATAGCTCCAAATCACATTATATATGAACATAAATACATGTAAGGTATATACAATATACCAGTGTATTGTCGTTGTTTACCTAAATATGTCATGTTACAAATTACATTTGGACAAAAGCTTATTGCTATGCTGATAACTTATGTTACCAGGTTGATAACAGGCACAAATTTACAATACCTTTTACTTATGACTTATGAACACTTGACATACACCATTTCTTTAACTTAGTCTACTAAGTATGTTTTACTTCTTAATAAAAAGCTATTCATAATGGTAGTTGTACAATACACTGCAGGATCTGACCCACCACAATGAAAAGAGTAATAGCAAAGAGAAATTTCCTACCAATACTAGCTGCAGAAACAGATTAGGAAGGGGTTCATCAGGCAAATGGAACAAGAATTTGTGGTAGAGTCGCTGTGCTTGATGCGGTCCTAACATGTGATATACAGCACATGCATTCCCTTAAATGACTACCCCCTGGTTAGAGAGGATTTGAACTAAATTTTTAGAAACTGTCTACTTGAAAGGTGAACACAATATCCACTGAACTACAGGCACTCATAAGCTATTACATCTCCTTAATTGTTCCTCACAAGGACATTCATTTTAATTGTTTTGTAGGGGAGAAATCTGATAATGGAAAAGACTAAAGTCAACAGATAAAATCTTTACTGTTATCCTATCATATTAAATTTCAAATTTCAGTGTGTGTACAGTGAGTACCAATAAACATGTTGTGAAATTATTGTTAAAACATAAGCTGATTGGTTAAACATCAAGTATATTTTGCCGTGTGTTAGAGGGCTTTCATAAAGTTTCACGAAGCATATTTAATATTCGGACAAACCCGTGATACAACTATTGGCACTCATTATACAGTCAAACTGCCTTAAAACTATTATTTGACTGTGTCAAAAATTACAGAAAATTAATGAACGCTTACTTCTCCACCACAATGATGGCATTATGTGGGCTTACACGAAGGTACTTGGAGTTCTCTGAGCCATAGTCATGGAAGTATGTAGACCAATCCTCTGTCATGAAGAGATCCAGCAGCTGCCTGAGATCTGCAAAGCACATCAGCAAAGCTCCTTCCTCAAATCCATCCACAGGTTCAAAGGCAGCAAACTCTGAAAACCAACAAAAATATCAGGAATAACTTTACAACATAACTAAGTAATATTTTTGACAATTTTGGATTTAAATCTTTACATCTCCAAGTGCTACAATTACAATGGTTTAGAAATATCATACTATGGATGAAAAACACAAAAGACAATGCAGTAATATCTGATATAGTGTACTTATTATACAGAAGAGGTAGAGCAAATTAAGTATCTGGACAGCAATTGCTTCAACTTTTTCTACATGTTCTGACACTCAGGCAAATAAACTGTGAAAGTGCCACATCTTCATGTCCTTTTACAGTACTAAAAAATAATTTTAGGTTAATTATTAAACCTTTATCCAAGATTTAGCTAATTACATACAGTATACAGTAGTACTGTCTTTCTACTGTAAATATGCCACATAAACTTTAATACGAACGTTCACATTGGATGACATCAAGGTTAACTTGCTCCAGGGCAGCCAATGACATCTGTTTGATATCCTCACTCAGTAACATGGCCATCAAGGACTTGGCAACATGCTGACACGCTGACATGCAGGCAGTCTGTGCCACGCGAAGCTTGACAAGAAAATAATTAAAACTGCCATTAGATGAGTAACTTACATTATCCAAGTAACTTACATTTTCCTACAGCTGTAAGTCAAAAGCCTTTGACCTTTGACATAAAGCAGCAACAGAGAACTGTCATAATCAACTTACTATGTTTTCCACATTTTCAATCTGTTTATAGTTTTGATGCTCTGTTCCCTCTTTAAATCCCTTTAATGGAAGGATGGCAGAAGAACCTCCAGAATTCCCTGTTCAAACACTCTCTCTTTGCACTTGTATTAGGTGTACAATGTCTTGTGTTAGGGAAGTGTGTTTTTATTATGGTACATTGTCTGACGAGGTCTTCAATTTCAAATATGAAGTTGAGGTTGTGAGGTTTTCTGTTGCCCCAAAGGTTGTGTCTTTTGTCTGCATTTCCTATGGTTGTGTTGAAATTGTATACAGCAGTGTTGATGTTTGTGATGGGTGTATTATATAATGTTTAAAAGTGTTGTTCTACTTCATCTGTGAAAGCTTAACAGTTGAAACTTTTGTAATTGGTGTAGGTATGTTTACAACTAATGGGGGTGATTTGTTTCTGTGATTGGATGGCCAGATCCTAAGGATCTGATTCCTCTTCAGGATATTATGGGAACATGGCTGGGAGAATAGGGATGAAGAAATAAGATCAGATAAACAGGGGGGCAGATAAAAATAATTAATAAAATGGGTCACCCTCACACATGTGTTCACCCTTTCAAACCCACACAATGTCATATCAATTAACCTTAGTACAAGAAGCCATTCCATGGATCAACAAGCTAATACTCACAATTCTGTTTCACTCAGGGCTATTCTGCAAATGTTCTTTTGCTTTACTCATTCCTACTCCATGCTTTCTTACTGTACAGTAAGACCTCGCAGATAGCGACACATGTAGTTTGGCGAAATAGTCACTATCCGTGAAACTGCTATCCAAGGGGCAAAGTTTAAATGTAAATAAATCAAAGTAGTCTGGAATTTTTTTTTCAAATTACCCCCAAATTTAAATTTTTACCTATATATAAGCAAGCACGAAGGTATATAAAATTACCTGGTATTGGAAAACACATCCATACTCAAATCACTCATCAATCCATCCAAACACTCAAAAATAACACTCAGCTGCATGCACGACCTCCTGACATCCACCCATCCGAATCCTCCCTTCCCCGTGAGGACAGAGTCCACCTGGCCAGGCTGCGGTATGGCCATCACCTGGCCCTTCTGACATATCAAAAGAGGCTGGATGGAGCCATTGCGGATGCCTGTCCGGGATGCAACACAGCACCCCATTCTATTAAACACATTATTGAAGACTGCAACGCACACAACCACACTCGCCAACAACACAACATACACTCTCTGAGGGCACTGTGGGAACGCCCAGTTCAGGCCATGACCTTCCTCAGGAGCTCGGGGCTGCTCGGCCAGACAGCTTGAGGAACTTCAACAACAACAACCTGGTATTGGTTTAGAGTGCATTTTTTGAGGTGACACGACGAGTCAAGTTTAGCGTCAGTCTACGGGGCACCTGCACCCTCACTCTCTCTGACGTCTCTTCTGTCTCCTTCATTTTCACTAGCAATGCCAGCGCTACGCTTAGCTATTAGCCTACAGTAAAGAATCCAGCAGCCTTATCACGTGGACACCACTTCAGCAACAAGTGACTTTAAAGTTTAAAACAATGGAAACAACAGTGGAAATATTAACTATGCACACGGCGTCAGAGTTGCCAATATCCGATATTGACAACACCACTGCCTGTAGTCTATTTGCTTAGACTCACTATCCGTGCATTAATCGCTATCCGTCGTGCCTGGAAATGTTTCTATCCTGTCACTATCTGTGAAACTGCTATCCAAATAGACGCTATCCGAGAGGTTTTACTGTACACTACTGCATATACTGGTGAATTCAGTAAATCTAAAATGAATTGGACTGTGAACATAGAAAGGTTAAGGTTAAATAATTTTATGTGAAGAGTACAAACTTAGGCTACAAATTCCCCCCTAAGGTTCTAAGTGTCACTACTAACATATAAAAATATATTCTTATGAGTACATTTGTCCCATTTATATATATAAAAAAAAAATGCATTTTAATATGGTAAAGTACGTTCGCATTGGGCGACAGAGGGGCTCGCGTACATAAAAATCGCATAGCATGAATCGAGCTCCTCAGGTAGGAATACACTTGCTGACGGTAGAACTGCTTCACCGTTGCAACGAGTTCTTGATCAAACAGCTGCACAAGAGAAGTTGTCCTTGGTGGTAGGAAGAAAACCTGGCAATCTGCATGTAGATTTTCTAACCAGGACGGGTGGCTGGGGGCATTATCCAAAATGAGGAGCATTTTCTAACCAAGACGGGTGGCTGGGGCATTGTCCATAATGAGGAGCATTTTGAAGGGAATTCCTAGGTCTCTTGCCTTCCTTTTAGCTTCTGAGATGAAGTGATTTTTCAGCCAGTCACTGAAAATATCAGACGTCGTCCAACCATTCTCCGATTTATACCTATAAACACCACTGTCATCCATGTCTTTCAAGTTCTTATAACACCAAGGGCGAGCTGCTGTGTGTACGACAACTGGTCGTTGCTTGTGGGAACCTGTAACGTTGACTGTGAACATAACAGCGATCCTATTTTTGTCCATCTTTCTCCCTCGGGCCTGTTTGTAGTTTTTTGAAATGTATGTTCCCTTTAGTATTGCCTTATAATACAGTGCCGTTTCGTCCACATTGTAGATAAGATGGGAACTGTAGCCTCCTTTGTCGATTATCCCCTTCAGCACCTCCCGGTAGTCACAGGCAGCCTCATTCTTAGCAGATGCACGCTCTCCAGTAAAATTAGCATGCTTCAGCTCCTTACACTTAAGGAAGCGCATCAACCACCCCACAGACGCTACAAAGTTTTTCTCCACGCCAAGCTTAATCTGTGCTGCTGCATAGAAAAGCTTGGCCTGGCCCCTGATGTAACATGAAGTTAATGCAACTCCCTTCTTTTCCTTACGCATAATGAAGATAGCGAGATACTGCTCCATCAAAATGATTGTTGGGTTACTGGAACTACTTCGGCCATTGAGAGAAGAAGTACCTTAACTCCTCACAGTCCGCATAATGCGTTCCTATTCTTCCATATTGTACGTACGGTAGCTTCTGCCAGCCCAAACTCTTTGCCAATCAACGTGTTTCCTCTTCCCTCCTCCTCCTTCTTAATTATCTGAAACTTCAGAGAGTGCGACAGGTATTTCTTCTTGCGCTCGACCTTTGGCATGGTGAACACCGGTGTTGGTTGATAGGGTGTAGGGTTGGGGGCAACAAGTCGGCGACAATGGAAGGGGGTACACACTACACAACGGAGAGCGAGACTGACTGAGTGAGAGGGAGAACTGCGTAGGGGGAGCAGCTGGTTATAGTGTCGGTTTTGGGGAGCGGCTAGTTTCATGCGGGAAACCATATTTAGACGCGCTTCAGGGGACGGCTGCGGATTTGGGCCACTCTTGGCCACAAAAATGCACTCGTTGGAAGCATTGTGCATAATATAATAAAAGGTGTGATTTGGGGGTTCGTTGCTCAATAGGCGAAACGCGCACTTCGAGCACGCACACTATGCGCACCTACTGTATATTACAATATTTCATGCACAGTGTTACTGTATTATGACTCACTGATAGGTTAGTGAAGGCAGTAAATGTTGAGTTTAGGAAGGCAATGAGGTCACTGACAAACGAGGATGGGGTCCCCTTTGGCTCAGCCAGCATCCAGTCATATGAGGCTAACTCCAAGAATTCATCAATCTTAAGCCTTAATGCTATATAGATCTGTTCCTCTGCTTCCCCTCGGATGTCTTTGAACATTGCCTTTCCTTGCAGCCTCCCTAAACCAGGTTTGCTGCTGTCTTCAATACTCCTTGAACAAAAGAAATGGCCATTAGTAGTCACACAAAAAAAAGGGGACACACTCGTATCACAATTGCTTTCCTCTGGGGAACTCATTTTGAACTTGTGATATGTGGATTACATTCCTTATATTTCCATATACATACTTTCATGCCTATCACTTAAAAAAAAAAATATATATATATATATATATATATATCTCATTTGTAATAACTTAATTCTAAATCCCATCACAAGCACAAATAAATCTTCCACCCTACCACACCTTCTGCATTCAACTTCCATTCTCTCAGGTTGACAGGTAGTCAGATCACTCAGATAACTCCCTTGCCTGTTTCACTTATAGAAACCTATGCACAGTACAGTAAGATCTCGCATCTAACGTGTTTTAATCTCACGAATTCGTATCTAACGACGTTTTGCACATCTACCTATATTCTCATCGAACGAGTATAGTTTCAAATCTAACGAAAAAATCCTGAACAAACAGCCACTCCCCACTGCCTCCCTCACTCCCGCTCAGTGTTGCCAGGTCTGCTTGACGAAATTTTCCTTACTTCAACATCAGAATTTCCCTTTTTACCTCAATTATTCCCTGTTTACTCTTGAACAATGATGGTCTTTTTGGTATTTCATCTGGTAGAAATTTCCCTGTTTACTCTTGAACGAACTGTATATTATTTCCCTGTGTGGACACCAAAATTCCCTAAAACAGATAAACAAGCGCCGTGAGCTTCACGAAATTATGGAAAATCTTGATGAAAATGATGGACAAGAGACTGTGAGTGATGGTGAGGAGGATATAGTGAACATTCTTAGTGACATTCCTGATGACTTTGATGGATTTATTGTGAAGGAAAAAAGTGCAGACGAAAAGATAACAAAACTCCGAGCATCATCACGAGACGCAGTAGACAGTGAGAGGGAGGATGGTGGTGGAGGATGGTGGTGGAGGATGTGGTGATGGGAGTGAGGGAGCGGCATGCCGCATGTGATAAGTGATAACGTGTGTCCCTTGCCGCCGCATACAGAATTCATCCCTCATAGGAGAATGTTCCACATTTCTTTATTATTTTACACGTTTTTTTATTATTTTACACATTTCTTGATTATTTTACACATTTCTTGTATATTTTACACATTTCTTGTATATTTTTTATTACTGTATGCCGTACATACAAGCCAATTGAGTTTCAGTTGTATTTTTGGTACCGATTATAATTTCCGCCATATGTTTATGTATTCGCATCTAACGAATTCGTATCTAACGCATCATTTTTGGCACCTATTATTCGTTAGATGCGAGATCTTACTGTACATGTTCATGTCTGAGTGTACAGTGGTAAAAAACAAAGAACTAAGAAAGAAACAAACAAACCCTGTGATTTTGGCAACATAGTGTTCCAAGAGGACATTGGCATGCTCTAGGTGCAGTGTGTTAATAGTGATCTGGATGAGCTGTAGGAGACGCAGCCCTGGTCGCTTAATAAGGGTGGCCAGACATCCACTCAGTGTTCGAGTCAGCAGCAAGTTTGTTGATTTGCGCACCATGTCTTCCTTTTCTGTCTGGCTGTAAATATTAGTCAAGTCAAAAACATTAGTTTAGCATCATTATTTCTTTTCAACTGCTACTAAAATTAAACATCATAAAATAGCAAAATAAACAGATTCTGAGTAGCTTTTACTCTCATAACCTAATAATGCTTTACCTAAGATTTAAGTCTTCTGAGAATTCTAGACATGCGGTAATGAAGACCTTGACTTGCTTGTACACCTTAGGGACCATAAGACTGAAGGGAAATCTCTTGGGATAGGGTGCACTTTCCAAGTTTGGGTCACTGTAGGGAAACACCTCTGTGATGCGGCTGTATTCTTCCGTTGTGTCCACTTGAATGGGATGATAGTTGTCCTTCTCAAAGATGTCACGGAATACCTAAAAATGGTCAAAGTACTATTTGTACAAAGTAATGTGATATGCATACTGCTGTTAGAATGCATGCAGTGAGATCATAGGTTTCCTCAAAAAATAGCCATTACCATTTAGCAAAACACATTTTATAACAACATAAGACCACATGTACACTGCAAAACTGGGTCACAAGAAGGTGTAATTTGCTGGATGATTTTGACAATATGGTATATTGCAAATCAGTGCAGGTTGTGCCAGCAGTATGACAATTATAAAAATAATTACATTTGTAGTAGGCTATTCTGGGTGTCATTGTTAGAAACTGAAATATTTCTAAATACTGTAATATGACTTCTTGGATATCAGGAGTCTGGATTTGATGTGTTCAAATATAACACGACTAGCACATACAAACAAATCGTTTGACCAATCTGGACCAACTTGATATGACAGCAAATAAGTTCACTGCAAGTCATGCCTACAGGTAAGGGGCTTGGCATTTTTGTCCCAATCATTTAACCAATGTCACAACAGATTTTCATGGGTAAAGTAAAATTAACTACTAAACTAATCACAATAATTAATTTCAACTGGTACTTATGATATGAGTGAACAGAGCACTTACCTGAACCCATTTCTGCATTAGGACTTCATTGTAGTGATCTTTCACCTCTAGCAGCAGTTCATGAAGTGGGCTCACTGTGTACCCATAGTTCTATGGGTAACAGTAATATAAGTTACAAAACTGCATCTACTAATTACAGTATATTAAAGTACAAAATGTATTGTAGTCCAGCTTTAGAACCCTACATGCCTTACATTAGAAGGATATAGGTCAAGCAAAAAAGATGTTTCATTTATATAAACAGTACAGTATTTGAAAAGCACTCCATTCAATCACCAGAAAAAGAATGGTATAAGTGTCGACATTCTCGTCCAGGAATGTCCTCCTACAAAGGTGCTTGGAGATGCAAGGAATTTCCTCGATTCTTATTTTTCTCCCATACTTTGGTTGTTGTTGTTGTTGTTGTTGTTGAAGTTCCTCAAGCTGTCTGGCCGAACAGCCCCGAGCTCCTGAGGAAGGCCATGGCCTGAACTGGGCTCTCCCACAGTGCCCTCAGAGAGTGTATGTTGTGTTATTGGCAATTGTGGTTGTGTGCATTGCAGTCTTCCATAATGTGTTTAACAGAATGGGGTGCTGTGTTGCATCCCAGACAGGTATCTACAATGGATCCATCTAGCTTCTTCTGATATGTCAGAAGGGCCAGGTGGTGGCTGCACCGCAGCTTGGCCAGGTGGACTCTGTCCTCACGGGGAAGGGATGATGCAGATGGGTGGATGCCAGGAGGTCATGCATGCAGCTGGGTGTTGTTTTTGAGTGTCTAGATGGTGATGAGTGATTTGAGTACTGTATGGATGTTTCTGGAGACTGGTTTGGGGTGGGCAGGGTGTGAGAGATGATAGTATTTGTGTATGGTATCGTGTACTGGGTGTTGTTTTGATGTTCCTTGGCATGTGTGGGCATTTTGCCATGTAGTGTAGTGGATGGTGTGGGTTTGTGGAGGCTGCAGCAAGTGTTTGTGTGCCTCTCATGTCAAGATGATCCATACTTTGGTTGATCAATATACTGTATTACTTTCAGTCTCCTATAACTGGGGTATCAGGCTAGCCCCAGATACACAACACAGTTATACATGGTAACATCACATATACAGTAGAGCCTTGATTATCTGGTGTCAACGGGGATTTTAAAAATCCAAAAAATCGAATTTTCCGGATAGTTAAATAACACCATTGTCTATTGTCGTGTGCCACAAATAAGTACTGTATAGAAGTACAGCAGCTAATGTAGCGTGAGTTGCACACATGGAAATAATACAACATGCATAATGATTAATGCAAGGTAGCCTACAATGTACAATAATTCACCATTGTAATGTGTACGCACCATTGACTCGTTGATACTTCAGTTGGATGCAATAATCCACGTCCAAACACACTCAAACACACCCATAAGCCACTCAACCTCTACTGTATAGCCTAATGTACTGTATCTTACTGCAAATAAACTTTTGTTGGTATGAATGATAAATATAGGTTTACTGAACAGTAAACCTTAAATGTTAACCACTGCTAAATTTGTTGTATCCTTAAACTAATGCTTTGTTTAGTACAGTGGTACCTCGGTTTTCGAATGCCTCCCTTTTCGAGCAATTCAGTTGTCAAACATATTTTTTTAGAAAAAGATGTCTCAGTTTTCGAACATAAACTCTGTTCCCTAAGCTGACAATGCTGTAGCAAACCACAGCATACACCTTTTCAACTATTTTAAGAGAAAATTACCAAAAATATTGAATACAAACTTAGGAATGTGTGTGCACAAATAAAAATTCAATGACACTAGTGATTACTGAACTTACCACCCCACTATCACCCTCCTGCTTGCTCGTTACACTCGCTATAAGCCTAACCCCTTTATAATGAACAACTTTCCAAAACTGGCATTTTTCATACTTTTAGCACACCCAGAACAGACATTTGATATGGTGAAAAGTGCAAGTGATTGTAAGAGAAAGTGACAAAGGATAATGAATATAAACTAAGGAAATATATTTGTATTAGTAGAAACTCATGGATTATTGGTGATAACTGAATTTGTCAACCTTCACCCTCACTCCTCATTCACTAAACTCACGCATTTAAGCCTACCCTTTTAGAATGAACAACCTTGCAAAACATACATTTTCCATACTTTTAGCTCTTGTTTAGAATTATTTTTAGTCACTAGAGAGAAATTATGTGATATCGAGGGTTGAGGGTAGTCTCAAACTGGCTCATGAGTCGTGATAGCACCGCTTGGGATGCACATTAGCCATTTAAGTATGTTTTTATATGTTCGCCGGATTCGAATAGGCCGGATGAGGGAGACTGGTAGAGAAGCCGATTTTGCTGGTGTAGATGTTGATGATTCACTATCTGGGAATCCCACGAATGAATAGGAAGATTCAAGAGAAATGTCTGCTGCTTTTGCGCGTTTATCCTTATTGCAACAGTTCCTGATGTCTCCTCCATGTGAAGCAGAGGTGGAGCGGAGGTGGAGCAGAGCAGGAATTAAATTAATCGGGCATGATGGTCGCGCGGTAAATTTGAAATTCCGGTTAGGTCCTGGATTTTCCTCGGTTGATTGAAATTAGAATTTTTCTTTAAATTGTCCGGTTAAGCGCCAATACCAGTTGATTGGCTCCCGGAAAATCGATGCTCTACTGTACAAGCCATATAAATATTCAAGAATACCCTCTTCTCATCATAACACATTACACTAATACAGTATGCAATGTCACTTTTCAAAAACAAAATAAATAATGGGACCTTCTTACCTGTAAAGTGTGAGCAAAGAGCATGATGAGGTTCTTGATATTCAGCATAAGGAATGTATCAGTACAGTATGACGAGTGGTTACGGATATTGTTGACAACCTGAGAAAAGAAAGAAACATGGTACCATATACAAACATAAAAAAAAAAAAAAAATTCTGGAAGTGCCAGGTGTAGCCATGATAGCAGCATTTCCTCAAGCAACTATTTTCACACTTGCATGAAGTACTGCAACAGCATAAAATTTCATGAATAACTAAGAAAATCTAACCCTCCCATTAGCATAAGAAATACATATAACATCCCTTTTCAAATTACTGAACACTTGCTACATAAGAGTCCAAACAGCTGGGTATATCAGATGAAGAAATAGATCCTCCAACCTGTTATTCTATATGTTTATATGGAAGAAGTACATACAAATACAGTAATTGGCCCATCAGCAAAAATAACAAAACAGAATAAATGAAGATCAGGAATAAAATTGAGTGTTAAATCTCCGAGTTGTAAAATTTCAGAGTGGTATGAATAAGAAAAATTTTGAGTAAGAGCTGAGAACTGTGTGTAGAGTCCAAAGAAATGAATGGGTGAGAACTTAGTGTAAGGGGTTACATGGCTCTTTGCACCTCATATCTGGAGGGTTATGGGGTCTCCACATCCCTACACCACCTAAAAATGGCAGGAGTAGCAACAAAAACAAGAAATAGAATACCTGTACAAAATATTTACCTTGCCAGAAGCCATCTCCCAGACTTCATCCAGATATGGACGAGTCACAAGACCATTGCCAGTGTTGAGGATGTGGTCTTCTATCACAAAGAAACCAACAACTCCATACAGGTACTGCCGGTAACCCTCCAAGTTCTCATGCTGTTAAGAGAATTGGAAAAACTAAGCCTAAACAATTAACCTAACTGGGATAGCCAAGACAAAAATTTTGAGATAACCAACAGGGATGGAAATCAAATGCTTAGATATATAAAATGGGGCTACCCCCATCTCAAGGGATGAAAGCCCGGTATATGTTTGTATATGAGAATAAAATGTTACCATAATTGAGACAGCTAGGATTAAAATGCCTATAAATAAATGGAATACCCTGAATTATAATACAGTACATCCTCCTATTTTGCAAGAAAATGGTTGACAAAAAACCTTGCAATGTAAAAAAATCGAAAAATCAAACAATTGATTAAATGTATTTAATGCAAAATGGTCGGCACTTCCCCTCTGTTAAGTACATTTATTCTTCGTTTTTACCCAACTTGCCTCCATCAGTTTACAGTTATGACTTGAACACACGTAAGTAAAAACTACATAATAAGATAACCAAGGCAGATAAAAGGCTACTGAGGCCCCATAGGGCCACAATCGTCACTCTCAATGTCACTGCTGTCGATGAAAATTCTCACATTTTGTTGATGGGCTTCTGCTTCTTTCAAAAATCCTTCAAAATCTGAATCTGCACCATCATTATCAAAGAGAGGGTTGCTAACAGAAAAATGAGGGGAGATAGACCATGGCCATCGTGGATAGACTCGTTCGAGTGATGACATGTCACAGCTCATTACATCGTCACTCCTATGCATATAAAAAGTAGTGCCAGAAGACAATTTTTCTTTAGCTGTTTTCGCAATACCGTGTGCATATTTTGCAAATGTTGTAGATTTTGTGTGGCAGTGCTATTTATGCCAAGCCATGATCACAAAGCTTGAGGACAGCTCGTAAAATAAAGGTACTGTATTTTCAAAATCTATTTTTTGGGGTAACTTCTCAAAATAGATGGATCACAATATTAAAATTAGCAAAATAGGAAGATCTACTGTATTCAGATAGGTTGCAAGGCTAAGACTGAAACAAGAAACAAAGTGACTACAGTATAAAGAATACAGTACACTGACCATGTTAGTAGGAGGCTGGAGAGCAAGACGTGCCTGTTCCCTTCGCTGTTGCCTGTAGTAAGTCTCAAACTGCTCACGAGCCCCAAGTACAGTGTAGATGTGGAGGCAACGATACACAGGAGCAAAGTTGATTAGGTCCTGAGCACATAGTTCCTCTTCCTCATCACTCTGTGCCTCACACTGGGCTTCATATGTCTCCCCTGAAATACCAGTATGACATGTGGCCAAATTAATATGCCAGATGAAGAGGGAGTGGAGGAAATGTTTACGGAGGGGGGAGGTATGGAATTCACAGACCACCTGAAAGTTAACATTGACAAAACTAAGGTAAATGTTAGCAGGGAGGAAGGAGGTAATGCTGTGAAAACAATTACACATTGCAGCTGGTTTCAGACTGGCAAATGAAATATATCTAAAAAAGGGGGGAAACCTGAAGTAGTAGTACCTACACTTTGGCAATTATGACTCTACCTAAAAGGATATTTTTATTTCTAATATGACTACTGAACTGTACTTTATTAATTTCATATCAACTGACCTGTGAATGGATTGGGTGGGGGAGGAGCATGTTTCTCAGTCCTGGCCAGCTTGGGGTCCATGTTGTACTGTAGTGCTGCATGCTTCATTGCCACTTGACCAATACGTGTCGATACTCTGTAAAAGCACACACAATAGTCACTCATTTCTTATTCTATAATTGTTACTGTTAGTGGAGCTTGATTCCTTAAATATATGTATGGATTTACAAAGCTGCAAATATTCCTTGTCAAAGGTGAAACTAACATTGCAACAATATAAAATTTAACTAAAAATCTAAAAATCACACCAAAACTTTTACATATAGTAAATAGGCACTCTGTGGAGTGCACATCCTTGCCAATGGCAAATAACATATATGGACAGAACCATCCATAGTTCTCACTCATTCTTGACCATAAAAATTTAAATATTTCTAAAATCCATGCCTGATCATAATCTTTGACGTGGATCCCACCAAAATAGTCATTTTCTTTATTCATAATACCCAATCATCCTGTAAAGTTTGCATAAAAACTTATCAACATATCCATTTGGTAAAACTACCGAAGTCTGATCCTAACAAGCAACTGGTCATAAAATTATTGGATAAACTGACAGAAGGGTCATGAACCACCCAAAACATGAATAACAATGCTATTGGGAAAAGTGCATAAATGGTTTAAAGACCAAAAGGATATAATTCTAGACCTATTTATTATTGCCTACATCTTTTTCAGCCAATACTTCCTTTTAGAGAGAACAGTCTATAAGGAGAGCAATAAACTAATTCACATAGTTACCAATATTTCATTTGAATAGATGAATTACACTTATTGACTACTTTCCCTTAATTACCTTCTAATAGCCTCAAGGAAATCTTTAATGTCTGTCATGGAGGCATGCTTAATGTCCTCACGCACTCTGGGTATGTTGTCACGCATTTGCTGAGCAAAGCGGTAGCTGGCCACACGAGGAAGGTACGTGTGCTCTAGCTGCTCCAGGGTCTTCAGTGCTGGGTAGTACCTGTAATATTCAAGCAATGTTATTTGAAGCTTGTAAGTATTGTAGGTGGCTTAGGCAATACTATACAAGCACAGATATCAAGTTAATATTTTGAAAGCCAACCTTTACCTCAGTCAAGAGCTTCACACTCTTTGCATATGTTCATACATATATATAAAAAATGAGGCATTCAAGGAGCCAAGAATGACCAAATGTGAAACTGAAAATGCAGTATGGACTTTGCAGCTCTTTGAACTAACATTTGTTCTTGTATGAGACTCAGATTATTATTGTTCTACTGTCAGAGTATTCATTCAAAAAATTACCTCTTTTCCTGCATCTGCTTTTGTAGCTTTGAGTATGTGGTGAGGACTGGAAGGCAGAGTGTGAGGGCATCCACTGCAGCACATATATTTGCTTGCACCTTCCTCGTCTTCACCAGCTCTTCACTCTTGGCCAGCAGCTGCTTTGATGCTTCCTGGGCCTCCTCATCTATTCTCACTACCTCTGTCTGTCCATGAATATATGCATGTGACAAATTTTTCCTGCTCTTGCTATTCATACAGTAGCAACTATTTTCATATTGGACAAATGTTATCTAGTGAAACAGCAAGTGAGGAGGGTTTTTCTTTTTATAAGGAATCATATTTCACTGATGAGCAATTTTAAGTCAGTGAGCTGAAAAAGAATGCTAAGGGTGAAAGTTTCGTGCTTAATATAGGATCCTCCATCGTACTGTACCTGTAACCTACTATAATTTTCTAACCAATGTTACCTTGCTTTCACATTAGGCAGATACTAGTATTCATACAAAAAAGTCACAAACAATAAGATATATATATACTGTACTGTACTTTATTTACTCAGAAATGGCATTATCCAGTTCAATACTGTACAATTCTGTTTAGTTCAAGTAATCCCAATAATGATACATTTAATGCAGCTTCCTCCTGTGAGGTGGCCTAACTAGCAGTGGCTTTCCCCTGAATTCAATACCCAATTTGGCCCACCATGCCTCAACTGGGAATAGGTTAACCTCCCTTCCCATGATGAACAAGCTATGGTATCTCAGCCTCAGAGCCCGACACACTTTTCACATATATTCAGTCTATGGCAAAGATCACACATATTAAATTACACAGTTCTATGATAAAGCCATGTTTTATATATTTAGGCTACAGTACCCTATATGCAAAGACAGCAATATCAGAGGATATATTGGCCTTCGAAAGTCAATACAGTAAATGGTTTGGGCATACAGTAGTTTTACCATCACTCGTGCAGCTTACCTTGAGCTTGTGGGCTTGTGAACGCACTTGGAGCAGTTCACGGATGGAGTCAATAAAGCCCTGGTAGTGATGATTGCACATGCGTTCGATATCTCGGTCATGATTTCGTATCCGGGCATCCAGCCTCTCCATGAATTTGCCATGTTCGTCACCATCATATATGGTCCTGAGAAGAGGCACAATGATATATGAAAGAGAAGAGAAATAGACTTCCAAAAATGCTTGAGTCTTCTTTTACTTTACACTGAGTGTGAGCTTCCTGCTATGTAGTACTGTAATCTATGGCTGAAATTTGATATAGAATAATAAGGAAATAATACATTACAAAGCTTATTTAGGCACCTACATTATTTCCTGGTATAGTGAAGATGTTGTAAAGATCCTTTCAAAGTGATCTAAATCACAGACTTCTTCTGACATATCCATCACTATTATTGCACAAATTAATCCACCTCTTCTAGACTGAGGATAATACTATTGGATGAACTACTGGTCTGTTTTTCTTAGCTAAGAGTAATGTTTGGCAAATATGCCCTGCTATCTTAGCATATCACTGCTCTGATCATCATTAAGACCAAGTATTATCAATTAAGGAAAAAATTCAATCATCCAAGCTAAAGCCTCAACACAGTCAACACCAGCAATAACACTACTAACTGATCTTTCTGTACATATGACACTGCTGAGCTGTCATTTGACCTGCCCAGATATTGAGACCTCATAGGGGTGTGTGCATTTCACTCATGGTGCCAGGAGGTACTGGTACACTACAATCAAATCCAATAACTTACTTAGCTGCAATAAATTTCAAGAAAATATTTCACTCAGTTTTTACATGTAGCAAATTTTAAGGCATTTGTCATTTGAATAATGACATTTCACAATAAGACATTAATGTAAAACCTCCTGATTATTACCCAACTTCAATATTCCCATATGGCAACTACAGGAGGGAGAGCTACAAGTGCAAACTGTGATAACCAGTGCCTCAGTACTGTAATTATCCATATTGGCAACTTGATCATAGCCCTCTTCACCTTGGCTACAGAAGGTGGTAAGTAAATACCAATAAACAGGCAATTTGCTCATTTATCACTCTGACTGTATATCAGGAACCAAATTCTTTTCATTATTCTCACTGCAAAAGAAGAAATCCTAATGTCAACCTCTTTATAGCAAACCCTATTCCCCACACAGACAGCTGATCTTCACCCAATGGGTGGTGAAGATGCTTACAGCTAGTGGCAGTCATATATTTCCCTAATATTAGGTGAATCGGTATCAAGAAAGGCATACGACCATAATAGCCATCTACCAAAACCATATCACCCCCATTGACCCCATAATAATAAGTGAAATTATGTGAAAAAGAAAATTGGGTTATTTAAAAATATACCATATATATACGGTATATAAAGCCTACTGTATTATATAATATTCTTACCAAGTGAAGGCATATGCTGTTGGATCAACAACTCCTGGGAACATCATCTTTTCCACTAATGTATTGCAATGAACTGGTATGTATATATATACCAGTACAGTACTGCAATGGTACACAATTCATTATAATATGGTTCCAGTATTAGTCCAGTACCAAACAGTAATATTTTGCATGCACAAGCTGAAATCAGTAAACTTTACAGTAGCCTACACCCTTGCTCTAACATACAGTATTTCAAAAATAGCAGATATATAACTCGTGAATACATTGTGCATGAATAAAACCTGTTTAAGATGAAATGGTATGCCTGCATTTGTACTAAATATGTATAGCATAGCATATGATGGCTAGGTGCCGGTAAGATGGTTCCATAGACAAACATCAGAGCTGTCGCACCGGTAACATGCACGCCATCATGTTGCATCAACACCATGAATGATCTTGCATACAGCCCATAGTTACCAGTCAGTTATCTACAATTTTTTGCACTCCCATAAATGTTTTCACTAAACCCCTATTTGGACCGATTATGTAAGAAATGAGGAGGCAAGAGTAACTACCAAAATAATGGTACTCATGACCACAACAAGGCACATCTCAAGTTCTTAATACCCCAAGTTTTGAGACGGTGCTACCAGAGTATTTCATAGTTTTCCACTATATTTCTTCATTGGCATTCTATCACAATATTAAATCTGATCAACAGTTACTGTATATTAAACATGAAATAAGACTTCAATATGAATGACACGAGGCCTCAGACTATACTGTACTTTACATGGACTTGAAATGATGTAGTCAAGGGAACTGTAGCCAATCCCCAATTAGTCAGAACTGCACTTTGCTTTACCACCACAATAATATTCAACGATATGCAGAAACACAAGATTACAGGCATGCATACTGTTACACTCTTGACTACACAGGTTGACAAGACTAACTACACATACACATGACACTACATTACACTAACACACACTACACATACACGACATTACACTAACACACACTATACTATACTACAGTTACTTATCAACAGGAAACCCACTCCCTCAGGATGCACTCGTGAGATAACATAAATATTCATTTGCCTCTCTTCTATCAGTTAGCATTCATCTACTTAGCCTCTGGAAATTGGTCTAATAATTTTATCAAGGACACAGGCATACTGCAAATAAATAACAATATCTGAATCATTACAAGTGAAGGCGACTAAATGGGGGTTTCACTTCAACTGTCCCTTTTATTACATCTGTTACCTTTTGTTTACTGTCCCACCTCTCAATCCCCTTCCTCAGGCACTATATGACCTCGCTGTTGCGGCGCCTAATTTCAATCAATTAATCATTACAAGTGCATGATATAATAACTGATATAATTGGGTTTACCTTATAACTAACGCCACTCGACTGGTATCTGGTCCCTCTAACTCATTTAACAAGTGTGTGACTGTGTGGGGGTCCTCCTCCGTCAGGTTGTGAGGGCCGCCCAGAGACCCCATGAGGTGAGTGGTGTGAGGGCGGCCCTATACTGTCTGCGAGGTGAGGGCGGCTCTGTGCTGGACTCTTCCCCTCCTCTACTAGACACCCTGACTCACCAAACACACCAATCAGCTGATTTGTTAAAGGGGTTGTACAGGGTTGGTAAATCTGGAGCAACTGATTCCTCCAAAGTATTCCAAGCAACAGAATATAATTATTTATGTTCATTTGGTCCTGTTTCCTGGCATACTTTGGAGGAATCAAGGCACTCCAGTGTAACAATATGTATACCATCCCCTTAACATGATTCCCCTCGCACAACTCCGACTACCTAAAGGCCTAGAGTGACTATTCTATTTTACACCAACTCAAACACCTGCTATCGTTGGCAAAACTATACGCTATGCTTGGTAATCTATCAATAATAAAAATACGTTTATTTTCCTGGACATCCATATTCGACAAATGCAGGAAAAAAAGCAATAAAATAATATGTCTAGCATGACCTGAGCACTAGAGCTTTAAGGAACCCTGTGATGAAGTCGGAAAATTGGAGGTTAGCGAGTCCTTCATACATTGCCACGAAACACCATCTATATAGAAAGAGCTTGTTTCGAGGCATAGTCAGGAGGAATCAGGAGCCACCAAGTCTCATACATATGATCACAGGGTCCTTAATTAATAACGCGGGTAAGCAGACGACGCGACTACCGCCTGTAACTTCACGCAAACCCATTTTTGACTTGGACTTCGACTCCATAGTATGAGTCGCGTTTCCGCCCCCCCTCCCCTCAAAGTTATCAGGGCCCATTCCAATTTGTTTTATTATATTAATCCTTTGATGTTGCTTCACTCGTTGTTTTTATGCTTAAATGAAATTGATGTGCACACGTGATATATTATGTCAGATGGGAAATTCGAACGCTACTGTCTCAGTCAGTCGATAGTGACATCCGAGGGGACTGTAACCACGGGTTGTGTCATCGGTTGTATATTCCTTTTTTCCTCGTCAAGTCACATAGTTAGGCTCACAATATAACGGAAAAGAGAGTATCAGAGAGCACGATACTAAATTGTGCATATACTCCACATCAAAATTGGACTAATAAGCCAAGAAACGTGGGTGTGTCCTGCCTCACTGCCTTAGGAGATTTACGTAAAACAGTGGGCCGCTTGCAAGAACAATCGTGGTGTTGACGATGCTGTGGTACCGGTACGATGACTCCTTAGACACAATACAGATCTATCAAACCGGTACCACACCATCGTCAACACCACGGATGTTCTTGCATACGGCCCTGTAATTTGTTTGTCAAGAACGTCCAAAGAAATCTGTCTTCACCCAAATACGACACGCTGAAGAAATACCAACAATTAAAACAAGAAATGCAGGTACAGTGACGGGTATGTTAATGCAGCAAATTATTTTAAGGGGGCATTGTACTACTGATACATTGGGCCGTATTCAAGAACATCCCTGATGTTACTATGGTACGACAGCTCCATAGACAAACAACAGAGCCATCATCATACAGGTAATACACCATGAATGTTCTTGAATATGGCCTATTATAGTGCCTCGATTCCTCCAAATGTATGCCAGGAAACAGGACCAAATGAACAAAGATCATGGTGTCCTGATACTTGGAATAGTTTGGAGGAATCAGCAGGTGATCCAGATTTACCAACACTGTACTATCCTCTTAATGCAGCAAACTATGTTATGGGGATATTATACTATTGGTACATTATAGGGCCTTGATTCCTCCAAAATATCCCAGGAAACAGGACCAGATTAACAGCAAAAATGGCATACTGTCTGTTGCTTGGAATAGTTTGGAGGAATCAGCAGGTGTTCCAGATTTACCAATGCTGTACTATCCTACCCCCTTAATCAATGGTAAGCAAAACATTGGACTAGAATGGCGAGCAAACTAGAGATAATTTGACAATGGTCCCTTTTACATGTTAATGATATAAGGTCTGTTATCACCTATAAATAAAATGCGGTAATCAAAATGTGGTTTACAATACTCCTCAAGAGATGGTAGCCTTATTACACTATCAAGTTAGAATGAATGCAGCAATTAATTAAATGTACAGTAATGTATTAATATGTATGGTAATTGTTTTTCTTTTGATTGTGAAGTTCAATGTTCTTAAAACATTAAATGTGAAACGTAATATATAAAAACTTGACCAAGAACATAGTCCTGCCAACACCGACATACACTTCGGAGACATGGTCCTAAAATAGGGCGATCCAGTCTATTATAGGTGCAATGGAAATTATTTACCTCATAGGAGTGTGTGGTCTGATGAGGAGGGGTGGGGAAAGTAATGAGAATGATTAGGAGAAATAGGCTGGGTGAGAAAGCAATTGGTGTTGAGTGTGGGGTGGTCGAGAAGGTGACATGGATATGGTTTGGGCATGTGAAAAAAATGAAGGATAGGTATTTAAAAAGAAGGTGCATGGGAATGAAGTTTATGAACCCATTGTGAGAGGCTGACCACCAATCAGATGGGTGAACAGATTGAAGAAGTACATGAGGGAGATAAATGTGAGGGGAGTAGAAGGGCCTGACCATGCAAGGGAGGAGTGCTACAGTACAACAGGGAGAATTGGAGACTACCACGTCACCCCATTGTGGGAGTGAGGTGTCAGAGCTAGATAAATAGATACCGCAGATAGATAGATTGAGAAAAACAATATATAAAACTAACAAGAAACAATATGTAACAACTAAAATGAATGGAAAACTTTGTAATACAGTATGCAGCTACCAAATACCAAAATTATCTATAACAGAATCAATGAGAATACAGGATACCGTACAACTATTATCCATCACAGGTCAATATTTCATCGGCCTTGGCCTAAGATGACTGAACATTGCACAGACATCCTCATCCGATAAAATCCAAGGTATTAATTGAATATAGAAGGAAACTGCACTATCATTGACTGGTGTGACTCCTTATCGGCCGCGGACACAACAAATGGGTGTTACAAGAGCTCTGAGCATATGTTTGCATGCTTTCATGTATTGCTGTACTGTTCTTGGAAATCCTATAATGAAATCTTGTCTACAATACTTATGTTAATAGAAATTTGTATCCTCAAAGTTTTCTTTCAAATGGTACCAGATTAGATCAGCCCTGATCTCAAAGCCAATTTACACACTGTTTCTTCCTACAGGAGGCATATTAGAAACATGAAAACTTAAAAACCTAACTAGACTAATAATATGGGTGGGAAAGATAAGCAAAGTACAGTATTACCACATAAATACTCAATAACTTATGGGTATTTATTGAAAGAATTGCCATTTTGTAACAGTGTTGCCAGATCTGGCTAGGTCCCAATATTTTGCCCTGGTCATTTCCTGTACTTTACCACTGTTATTTCCCGGTAGTTTGCCCAGGTTAGGTCCCGGTAGTCTGCTGTGGTCTAGGTTAGGTTAGGTAAGGTCAGGCTAATTTCAAAATGCCCCATTTGAATACCATAGAAGAAAATAGTCTTAGAATGGTCTAAATAAGTGGGTAATGAAGGTAGAAAAACCGGTATTTATTGAAAGAATTACCGTTTTGTAGCAGTGTTGCCAGATCCGGCTAGGTCCCAGTATTTTGCACCGGTCATTTTCTGTACTTTACCACGGTTATTTCCCGGTAGTTTGCCCAGGTTAGGTCCCGGTAGTCTGCCCAGGTTAGGTCCCGGTAGTCTGATGCGATCTAGGTTAGGTTAGGTTAGGTTAGGTTAGGTTAGGTCAGGTTAGGTCAGGTCAGGTAAGGTCACGCTAATTTCAAAATGCCCCATTAGAATTTGCGGAGAAAATGCCATAGAAGAAAATAGTTTTAGAATGGTCTAAATAAGTAGGTAATGTAGGTAGAAAATCCGTACCCAATAACAGTAATTCATTCAATATTTACCAAAAACCCGTACGCGATAACGGTAATTCTTTCAATATATACCGTATTATGCATTTTCAAGATAGTCACAATTCCAAGCTACAATACAATTCATTGCTGACCGTTTAATGATAAACAAAAATATTATTACCACTGCAAGAGTAATAGTTCCAGCTATTTCTACCAAGAACTATATTTTACCGGCAAATAATACATTTTCTTCATAAGTAGGCAACAACACAACCCCCCAAGCTCTACTTTTACACCAGGATCAAGATTGTGCCATACAAATTACCACTTGCATTTAACTTTTTACCTGTTTATTGCAAATTTATGAGCGCCCAGGTAGGCTAAAAGGATTACTCATACCCGTCAGTGAATACACACCCTCATTACTCATTAATTATTACTCACCTGAAGGTTGGACCCCAATATTCATCAATGGCCTCGATCTCATGTAGGAGTAATGCATGTCTCACAGCAACAGGGTCTTCCTCGGCCGCCTCTTGCCCTTTGCTGTTAACTTCAAAGACCTTGGCAGAAGTTTCCTCCACGGCTGTCACCTCCATAACAAACTTCGTATCTCACTTGTTCCCTGTTATGGGGAACTCTGGGTCTGTGGTCTGTATAGATGCTGAATGTTTACAACTTCATAATTATTTTCAATTTATTCTATAGGATCATGATATGTTTGCTTTTATTTATGTTTAATGCCACCAATCCTTTAATATGCTGATTAAGTATGGTTTGTGTTTGAATGATAATTGAAGCATGTCGGTCGCCTAAATTAACAAAACTACGTACCTAAATGGCTACACCTTCATAATTATTTTCATGTTATTCTATAGGATCATGACATGTTTGCTTTTATCTATATTTAATGGCACCAGTCATTTAGTATGCTGATTAAATATGCCTTGTGTTTGAATGATAATTGGAGCATGTCGGTAAATTAATAAAACTATGTACGCAAATGGATAGAATTCAAGACGTCTGTAAACATTCAGCTTGTCCAAGGGGCGGTACTTTCTGCCTAATGAAAGTGATCACACACAAAAAAAGACTTGTCGATGCGACCTTGTATACTGTAATCTTAATAATACTGTACAAATTCATTATTAATATGAATTGCGAATTGGCAGCGATTTGTGCGGCCATTATAATATAAGACATGTTATTGCTATAAACACATAAGCATTGTTTTACTTCCAGCAAGGAGATTAAGTTATAGCAGGATTATGCTACGCAAAAAAGTATGTGTATGTGTTTAATAATTATATACCGGTATACAAAATGATTGATATGCATTCTACCGAGCTTGGCCTTATAATCCACAGAGGTTGCAGGAATTAAGGTACGTACTATATACACAAGTTGCAGAGACGATCGAGTATTGAAATCGGATCTGTTGAACAGTAGCAAAATCACCAACACTGCTACAACCCGGTACCCTTCAATACACATTTTTCCCACTACTCTGAGAGCTTTAAGACCCCACTTGATGTAGTCAGAAAATTGGAGGTTAATGAGTCCTTCAAACATTGCCACGAAACACCACCACCACTGAAGGAGCTTGTTTCGTGGCCTAGTCAGGAGGAATCAGAAGTCACCAGCTGCTGGTCTCGTACACGATTACAACAGGTCCCTTAATTAATATCTTGACAATACATAATCCCTTCAAGGAATTTGCTAGTAGTTCTCTGCAGGATACATATCTACATACATTTGTCTACATATCTTCCCAAGCTTTTTTCCCTTTTACAAGAGCATACGCAATACGCCCCCTCATAGTTTTTTTTTTTTTTTTTCTGCATATCATCAGCCTATATTATACTTTCTTTAGCTAAGAGTAAGTTTTCAAGTTTCATGAATAACAACTACAGCTGATGCAAAAATTGCGGGAAACAAACTTCACATGCTTGCTCAGTTTTATTTGACTACCTTTCATACAACAATACTTAATAGTAACATTATTTCTAAGATTTACATGAATTGATATGGGTTCATAACTAGCTGAAGACGTTAAACCGTATTCTTATAGCCAGAACCTAAACACCCAAAGTAGCCTAAATCAGGTATAGGGTATCCAGTCCACGTGGGTTGCACTGTACGTTTGTCAATCGAACCGGAGAATGGGTCTTGCAGATTAACTAGGAGCACCATAAGTTGATCCCAATCTTTCACCCAAGCTAAGAAACCCAGTCCCGAAGAACGATTGGACCTCTAACGGTAGACGGGAGTGACGGAAGGAATAGGTGGTTGTCGGGTGGTTGTGGTTGATCCTCCACCATGACCTCCATTACCGCATCCATAGCCTCCGCCATGAAATCCACCATGACCGGTGCTTCCACCTCCATAGCCTCCTCCATGACATCCTCCACTCCCAAACCCACCACCACCACCGCCGCCGCCTGCAGAGCCCCCTCCAGTACCTCCTCCAAAACCTCCACCACCACCATGGCTTCCTCCTCCTCCACCACCACCACCACCACCACCACCGCCTGCAGAGCCCCCTCCAAAACCTCCACCACCACCATGGCCTCCTCCAATACCTCCACCACCACCAAGACCACCTCCAAAGCCTCCACCCCACAAGCCTCCACCAAAGCTTCCCCCCGCCGATCCACCTCCAAAACCTCCACCATTACTATTGGGTCCTCCACCATAACCACCACCACTACCACCCACCTGACTTCCACTGCCTGATCCACCTCCATAACCACCACCACTACCTCCCACCTGACCTCCACTACTTGATCCACCTCCATAACTACCACCACTACCTCCCACCTGACCTCCATTGCCTGATCCACCTCCATAACCTGCACCACTACCTCCCACTTGACCTTTACTGCCTGATCCACCTCCATAACAACCACCACTACCTCCCACCTGACCTCCACTACTTGATCCACCTCCATAACCACCACCACTACCACCCACCAGACCTTTACTGCCTGATCCACCTCCATAACTGCCACCACTACTTGATCCACCTCCATAACCACCACCACTACCTCCCACCAGACCTTTACTGCCTGATCCACCTCCATAACCACCACCACTACCTCCCACCAGACCTCCACTACTTGATCCACCTCCATTACCACCCACCTGACCTCCACTACTTGATCCACCTCCATAACTTGCACCACTACCTCCCACCTGACCTCCACTACTTGATCCACCTCCATAACTGCCACCACTACTTGATCCACCTCCATAACCACCACCACTACTACCCACCAGACCTCCACTACTTGATCCACCTCCATAACCACCACCACTACCACCCACCAGACCTTTACTGCCTGATCCACTTCCATAACCACCACCACTACCTCCCACCTGACTTCCACTGCCTGATCCACCTCCATAACCACCACCACTACCTCCCACCAGACCTCCACTACTTGATCCACCTCCATAACCACCACCACTACCTCCCACCTGACTTCCACTGCCTGATCCACCTCCATAACCACCACCACTACCTCCCACCAGACCTCCACTACTTGATCCACCTCCATAACTTGCACCACTACCTCCCACCTGACTTCCACTGCCTGATCCACCTCCTCCACATTCTTTATTTACAATCCTAGTGTCAATTTTTAAAGGAAAGACAAGCGCTCCACCAGGCTTGTTAGTAAGATCACTCTGACCAAATGATCCACCTCCACTATTTGATCCACCACTACCCGGTTTGTTGGTCAGTCCACCTGATCCACCTCCACTATATGATCCACCAGTACCAGGCTTGTTAGACAGTCCACCTGATCCACCTCCACTATATGATCCACCACTACCGGGTTTGTTGGTTAATCCATCTCCACCTGATCCACCTCCACTATATGATCCACCACTACCGGGTTTGTTGGTTAATCCATCTCCACCTGATCCACCTCCACTATATGATCCACCAGCTCCAGGTTTGTTTGTTAATCCATCGCCTGATCCACCTCCACTATATGATCCACCACCACCCGGTTTGTTGGTCAGTCCACCTGATCCACCTCCACTATATGATCCACCACTACCCGGTTTGTTAGTCAGTCCACCTGATCCACCTCCACTATATGATCCACTTCCAGGTTTGTTAGTCAGTTTATCTCCACTTCTTTTTCTTCTTCCTGTATGTGATCCACCAGTACCAGGCTTATTGGTCAGGCCATGTCCACCTGATCCACCACTACCTGGTTTGTTAGTCAGGCCATGTCCACCTGATCCACCACTACCTGGTTTGTTAGTCAGGCCATGTCCACCTGATCCACCTCCACTGTGTGATCCACCGGCTCCTGGCTTGTTGGTCAGTCCATCTCCACCTCCACTGTATGATCCACCACCTCCTGGTTTATTGGTCAGGCCATCTCCACCTGATCCACCTCCACTGTGTGATCCACCTGGTTTGTTTGTCAGTCCATCTCCATCTGATCCACCTCCACTGTGTGATCCACCAGCTCCAGGTTTGTTGGTCAGTCCATCTCCACTTGATCCACCTCCGCTGTGTGATCCACCACCTCCAGGTTTGTTAGTCAGTCCATCTCCACTTCTTTTTCTTCTTCCTCTATATGATCCACCACTACCTGGTTTATTGGTCAGTCCATCTCCACCTGATCCACCTCCACTGTATGATCCACCAGTACCAGGCTTGTTGGTCAATCCATATCCACCTGATCCACCAGCTCCTGGCTTGTTGGTCAATCCATATCCACCTGATCCACCAGCTCCTGGCTTGTTGGTTAATCCATATCCACCTGATCCACTTCCACTGTATGATCCACCTGCTCCTGGCTTGTTGGTGAGTCGAGTATTAGTACCAAGCAAGGTCCCATGGTTCCTGTCATGGTGTGTGAGTGTAGGTCTATGAGGGAGGGCAGTAGTGGTGGTGAAGAATGTCCCCGTCAGACACACCACCACCACCACCAACACCAGTAGAGGACAGCCTACCCAGCCACCCATGGTTCACTGTGTACACCCTGTAAAGAATTTAAGACGATCACTTATAATTGTTTGGGAAGTAGAAATTGAGGAAAAAAGTGCATGAAACATTTCCATGGATGATTTAAACAAGCGAATAGATATCTACTAACCTTTAGTTTTTGTTAGCTTATTCTCCAAATATTCTTGTATAAGATTATCAACCTACATGAAGATTAATAACAGTGGACCGAATAGAGTACAGTATATAGGCTACTATAACGCAAGTAACTGTTTATACATTAAACATTATTCGTTCGTATAGTACTCTGTATATATCATAATCATTTATCATTTTAAGCTGTGGGGTTGTGATAAAACTCCTATCGAACTTTTTCTTACGAATGCATTTTAAGTTCCAACCGTTTTAATTGATGTGCCAGCGGGTGAGTCTACCATAGATGACCCTTTTAAATGCATACCTATGCTTTTCGTCTACTTCATTGAGTGAGACTAATACAAAACACTGGATGTTCTGATAAAGATCGAGGCGTATTCCAAGTGGTCCACATGGATGGCAGAAGCAATGACAACTGCCCATTAAAGAACTCATCACCTACTATAGCGTACTTTCTGTGGTGTACTTGTAATATATTGGAAGCATTGCAGCATTAAATACAAGCTTTATGGACATACTGTATAATAATATTATGTCACCTACTTACAGTACAAACCCCATGAGCATGGGGTGGTGCAGATACTAGGCAGAGAGTTGGAACAAGATAAGTTTCCACACCTCTCTGTGGAAACTGTGGTAGCTGGTAGCTCAATGAAATGTTAGTAATGTTGTTTTGGCACTTTTTTTTCTTAGAATTACATGAGATAGCTGTACCCCCATGCTCATGGAGATTCAGTCATGGCTGTACAGAATTTATAAAAAAAGATTACATCAGTATAGCCTTTCTGATAACAAAAGAAAACGAAGACTTTCTAAGAAAGCGGAATATACTGCCCAGTTGGAAGGAATAACTTTTACATTCCTCAATGCAGTTTACTCCTTTCGCAACGAACCCTCTAATTCCTGATTTCCGAATCCCGACACCATGACGTCAACCCACACAGATCTCCAGCACAACAACCTCACATACATGAATAACCAATTAGCCGAACCTCTCCCAAGGACCAGTATTAGTGAGATCGAACTATATAACTCCTGTACAGTCACTGCCCGCGACACAATAATATTGGAGTTGTAACTTGGATAATAACCTATCATTTTGTCTATGAAGAAGCAACTTGAAACCCCCTTTGATGATGTTATATCCTATCATGATATTGTAGTCCAATGATCCACTGCAGGATCCTCCTCTTCGATCCTATAACTAAGACATGCCTCTGAATGGGACGTACAGACTGATCTTAAGTAGACACAGGAGATTCAGCTGCATCTACTCGGCCGTTCTAGGAGAGCCTAAGACACTAGAAAAATGCTTCCTTCAAAAATCTTTAGTACTACATTCACCCGAGCAAAGCCAGACAGGTCAAGGAAGTGGCCCATTCCTTCAGAGATAGCGGCTACCAGTAACTCATACACTCATCCAGTCACTGTTATCTCTCTGTTTAGGCCCTATTGATAGCCCACTGATGAAAGCAAATTTTCTGACTTACATAAGGGCCAACCTACGATCGTTTGTATGCAACACATGCACACATTCTGATCCTCATCCTTAAAATTGGCAGAGGAACACTACAAGTTTAAAAGCCGGTCTGAATGAGAAATGTCGACATATACCATATATTACACAAAAAATACTCACGGTTCTCTCACTTTTTGTGCATTATTACTGCACATGGTGTGTTTACTGAGCAAGTTAAGTGTGCAAGTGTATATTCATGATGTCACTTTGATGTAACCCATCGATTGATTTAACCATAACCCACTGTTAGTCTATAAACAAAATAGCCTAGACCTGAGGTTTGACCTGTATAGGACACAATACTGTCAGGTTTACGTAGTAGGTTAGCTCATCAAATTTAAATAAGAGAGTTAGCTCTTGATGACTCTTTCCAATGACGTATGAAAGGTCGAGATAGTTGTCTATAGATATTGAGGAGAGAAATTTATTATTAAAAATATTATCGATGGACAAAATTATTATAAAGCTGAAAGATGACTGTGTTATAGGACAGAAAAACATATTACCACATGGGAGAAGGGGACAGAGAGGAGGAACAGAAAATATGAAGGAAACATATATAAAAAAAGGTGGGACAGCTGATGAGTAAAAACGGATTGGTTCGGGTCTGTAGGGCGCCCAAACCCCTAAAGTATTGCCTACATCTTTACAGGCAGTTCACCCCTAAGGGGTAACATAAAACGATGGACATGTATTATGCTTAATCAACTATAGTTAGCCACTTGTTGAATAGTTAATGCAGATCAAAATAATTCAGGCAGGTTCAAAACTCTATTGTTTGCAAAAATCATGGGCTGATGATGACTGGTACAATGGCCATATTTGGTGTTTAGAAATCCATCTCAGTGGTCATCAACATTTCCTAGCCCAAATTTATTGTTCTTGTGTGGCTCCATGGACTACGAGTATAGCTGTAAATGGATTGTAACTTCCTTAATTCACATGAACCATATATTCAGTATATAGGCCTACAGTAGAATGGTCATAAAAAGCTACAGATAAACTCCTGCATCACTCGATCGTTACTCTGCATCACTCGTCAGCCTACTGCTGTACTCTACACCCAGAACAATGAACCTGCAAAAAATCATATATACATACTAGACAGTCAAAGCAAACGCAGCCTCGAGTAACCCGATGCCTCTCCTTGCCAAGCGATGTGATCCACTCAACTGTCTACACCCCTGGAGTGTGTTGAATGACAGGTTGCACGTCATGCCTCTTCATTTAAACCCACATCGCCCGCCCGCCCACTCCTTTGTTTACATTTTATTGCCGAAAGTCTGGGAAATTTACTGACGCCAGCTATACATGTGTGTGTGTGTGTGTGTGTGTGTGTGTGATTCATATAATTTACTGACGCCAGCTATACATGTGTGTGTGTGTGTGTGTGTGTGATTCATTTAATTTACTGACGCCAGCTAGGCCTATCCATGTGTGTGTGTGTGTGTGTGTGTGTGTGTGTGTGTGTGTGATTCATATAATTACTGACGCCAGCTATACATGTGTTTGTGTGTGAGAGAGAGAGAGAGAGAGAGAGAGAGAGAGAGAGAGAGAGAGAGAGAGAGAGAGAGATTCATATATATAGGACTATTGTGTGTATTTGCGGGCAAGTATAAATTATAGATGATGAATGTGAGTATAATTGTTCGTTTTTTGGATATAACATTTAAATAAGTGTACTGTACGTATAGTGTGTTCATCTCTCTCTCTCTCTCTCTCTCTCTCTCTCTCTCTCTCTCTCTCTCTCTCTCTCTCTCTCTGTAGATTAGAACCTGGGATTACCTGTTGAATTTAACTGGAGGAAGGTTTCGTACACTGTGGTAACTATCAAATGGCAAGTCAAACAGTGTGGCAAACTCAGAGATTCCGAGTAGAGTGTAAGTAAGGAACGTTGTTTGTTTTAAGTTATCATACTATGCCATTTGTTATATTACTTGAGGATAAGATATGGTTATGCTTCACTATTGCACAGTTTCATGTATTGCCAAGTGTTATTGAAAGTATAATAATATTCCCTGCTAATAGGAACACACACACACACACACACACACACACACACAAAATAATGATGATGATGATGTTGGTTTCAGAGGACCCACAAATCATGAATCATAGGAAAAATATCTGGTCTGCAAGGATAACTCATATTGCATCTATTTGTATATAAACATTCTCTCTCTCTCTCTCTCTCTCTCTCTCTCTCTCTCTCTCTCTCTCTCTCTCTCTCTCTCTCTCTCTCATATGTTTAAAAAAAATTGATGTTTATTATATAGTGCAGGAGAGTCTAACTGATGATTTGTTTTGGTGTACTGAGTCAATATTTCTACTGTTCAACAACGAATATTAACTACTCTTAATTAACGGACAGAACACAATCATGCACCTTCACAAAACCCGGAAGCCTCTCCTTCACTCACCTGAATGCATTATGCTGAACATTTCCTTCTGGAGTGGATGAACATTTCCTGTAAGTCATGATTCGCATGTAAAAAAAAAAAAAATATATGATGGTATTCCAGTATACATGCAAATAGATATATTATTGGTGCTGATATCATTTCACTTTTCCTGAAATTTCACATACCGAATTTTGAGTGTGTGCGTGTTGATATTATTATTCTGCCTATAGGTTAGAAAATCCTTTACCACTGTACAGTACCCCTTCTTAACCCTGCCTAAGCTAAACCCAAGTAGGAAAAAATTAGTTTAAGGCAACTACTCTCCTTTCTTAGTAACTGCAGTAGGTAAAAGAGAAGACAGATTGACAGAGTTTTTCTTCTCATAGTGAACTGCCAGTATAATACGTACACAGTTTATAATTCTAGTCACATTCATCGCTATTACCGCACGACAGGCACTGCTGAAAATTAAGTGAGACACCATGACAGATTTTACCGTCCTGATCCAAAATATTTACCTTCTGCATTCTGGCCACGACCAACTTAACTATTTCATCTGAGATATGTAGGGCTTTTACATGCCCCTCACTTAAGTATCATGAATTATAAGTGGCCATCTCACTGCCAAGCTCAAGAAAAGCAATATGTTGCATTGGCATTTTATCTACGTCACAGTAGGAAAGTCCAAGACATACCATCCCTTTACGAGTATTTATTCTTCTTGTCACTGGGATTGTGTAATGGTCTCTGTACACAAGACAGTATTTGGTTTCTCTTAGATTTTACGATTAGGCGTAATTGTATGCAAGTTACAGTAAGTGTGAAAATATTTTGTGTGACATGAGCGTACTGGGAGATACTGTATGTATTGTATCAAATATGGAAAATTGATGCAGCATCAAAACTTTTATGACACCCCACAACACAATACGTTACATGATAAAGGTGTCCCCAAAAGGACCTCTAACATAAAGGAAACCGTAATTGCATTAGCAGACCCTGTATACAGGTTAATGTCATTAACACATAAATGATAACCCCAAACACGGACGAGGACCAGTGTCAATGATGAAGACCTCTGACAGCATACACATAAAGGTGTCTCATATAATATAATGTATATGCTGCATGTCTCCATAACACAGATATAAGAACATTGAATCTGAAGGTTCTTATGCACACGAGGGCCTCTCTTAGGGTCTTAAAAACAAATGAGGGCATCCAACACAGATAAGGGTTCCTGTGGACTTATAATACAAACCTAACACATAAGGGGACTTCCTAAGGGTTCCTTTCCAAACAGTTTCATTGTGCTTCGCTGGCAACTTTTTCGTGAGAATGTTATTTTCGCCACAATAATAATTTTACTGTATATTATATAAATATACGCTGGCTAAGAAGGCTCCAGGCGCACTTTAATGGTGTTCTTGAATATAGCCTATCGGTAAAAAGTTTAGTGTTACACAATCTTCCCACTTCATTTACGCAGGAAGTTACGTAATGTTTCCAGGGTCAACATGAGAGTCTGGGACTGCGAATGGTTTTTCCGTGCTGATCACTAACTTGTGAAAAGGTAGAGATGTTTATTAGCCTTTCCCATTTCTTTTGGTTAGTGATAAGATTTGAATAGATTGTAGACAAATAGGAATGTTACAAATATACAAGGTTGCAAGCATCTTAGATATCTTGCAAAGTCTATACGAAAAGACAGGCCCGAATTTTGTTATCATAGATGGAGAACCTCTTTGAGACTTTGTTTCTGAAGTAAAGACATTCAGAATCAACTATAAACACAGTAAAAACAAAAACGTCATGAGACTGTAAACCTCTGACAAGGCTGCATGGGCATTACATTATCCCCTAAATCTAAGGGAAAACCACAGACATTTCACCCTCGTTACTAACATTATAAGCTAAAGAAACAAAACTCTGGATCCCGATCGAGAGCCTGATCTCTCCCTTTCCCCAAATCTAATCCCTTGCTGCCAGTTCTTAAGCCCATCTTTGGTAACTAAATAGCCTATATAGATAAATAAGTAAATATATGCATAAAATCCATACATACAGTAACTGTTTGCGTTACCTGCTTAAAAACAAACAGACATATATAGAGATAGAACCAATCACATAGCCCTCTCAAGATGATTCCAAAACTCAAAGAACAGTAACAAGATATTTATTTATGTAAACCAATGATATACTATACACAAAGCTTCATACAACTGAACTTGATGTTGACATACAGAAATATAATATGTCAGGTTATATTAACTCTCAGTTTTTACCTCTTAAAACATACGTTACTTTTATCACATGATTTTCATATGTTCAGTAATGTATCAAATGTATCATCTTAGAAGTTATTCCAACAAACATATCAGAGGACAGTATTAAGAGTATAATCAAACAGGCACAATACAGTACAACTTTTAATTGAGACGGAATAATAATTTAATATACAATATTCACACGTATTCAGCTTTCCATACTCCGTTGTAATTCATAAAGGACAACATATTCTTAAAGTTATGATTATGAATGTTATCACCTGGCCAAATGCTATTGCATATTTGTATAAATACTTATAGTTATAATAGTAATATATTAATAATACAATAACACATAACCTTAGTTAGTTTTGAACAAACAAATTTACTCTCGTGGCTAACGTTTCCAATAAACTAACAATTTTATTTCCCCCTCCATAACACACGATGCTTCAGAATAGGAGTGACATAAAAGCAATTATACCTGTTCTGAAGGTCGCTTAAATAACTTGGTCTATATCACGTATGAAAGGTCGTCGTGGAATGAAGTGGAGCCGAATGCAGAAAAATTATTTTTCTCAGAAAGAAGTTGATGTGTGAAGTGAATCCCCACGAGTGGAGGAAGTAAAATTAGAGGAAAAATGAAGTGCGGAGAGGAGGAATGAATACTATAATTAGAAATGGAGGGTGTGATGTGTGGAGTTTACGAGTCAATATCTGAATGTTATGGTAGTGAAATGAAAGGTGTGTACATGTAAGCATTTAGTCAAACTTTCTAAAGAACGGTGGTAAAATGGAATGAAGTGTATAGTATGGGAAAGACACAGAGGGAGCTGACTCCTGAACGTCCTCCTCAATTCATTCATTCTCTTCACTCTTGATTGACTCTTAACGTCCTATACCGGTACCATAATAATTATTAAGGGGGCCATTTGGTTCGTGTGAATTGGAGAGATACAGATTCCTCTAAACACAATGATATACCAGAAATAAGACCAACCTTGATGTTACGATATATAGGGGATTTATTTCGTGTTATAGTTTCAAGGAGTCGATAACCTTTCAGTTCACGTCAGCAAAAGAGTCCTCCCTTCATAAAAAACAAAACAACAAAACATCCCCCTGTTTAATTAATCCCCCTGCCCCTTCCTTCACTCCCTGACGTCTACCTTGATGCCCTTCACTCCCCCCTTGGCATCAGAGGTGAAGGCTCCCCCAGTGGCCCAAGCTCCCCGTTTTGCAGAGCCCCCTCCTCCGTACCCACCCCCGCTGCCCCCTACCTGTACCGACCCCCCAGCACATGCTACCCCGGGTTTGTTAGTGAGGCACCCCCTACCCCCGGAACCCCCACTACCTCCAGCCCCTCCACCCCCACTAAATCCACCGCTTGTTGATCCACCGGCACCAAACCCACCTCCTGATCCACTTCCTCCACCTCCACCACCACCACCACCTCCTCCACCGGCACCAAATCCACCTCCTACTCCACCACCACCACCGGCACCAAATCCACCTCCTCCACCGGCACCAAATCCACCACCTCCTCCAACTCCACCTCCTCCTGATCCACCTCCTCCAACTCCACCTCCACCTGATCCACCTCCTCCAACTCCACCTCCACCTGATCCACCTCCACCAAATCCTCCACCTCCTGATCCACCGCCCCCTAATCCACCTCCACCACCTCCTGATCCACCTCCACCATGACCTCCTCCACCACTCCCTGATCCACCTCCACCATGGCCCCCTCCACCATGACCTCCTCCACCACTCCCTGATCCACCTCCACCATGACCTCCTCCACCACCTCCTGATCCACCTCCACCATGGCCTCCTCCACCATGACCTCCACCATGGCCTCCTCCACCATGACCTCCACCTCCACCATGACCTCCACCTCCACCATGACCTCCACCTCCACCATGACCTCCTGATCCACCTCCACCATGACCTCCTGATCCACCTCCACCATGACCTCCTGATCCACCTCCACCATGGCCCCCTCCACCACTCCCTGATCCACCTCCACCATGACCTCCTCCACCACCTCCTGATCCACCTCCACCATGACCTCCTCCACCATGACCTCCACCATGACCTCCACCATGACCTCCACCATGACCTCCTCCACCATGGCCTCCACCATGACCTCCACCTCCACCATGACCTCCTCCTCCACCATGACCTCCTGATCCACCTCCACCATGACCTCCTGATCCACCTCCACCATGACCTCCTGATCCACCTCCACCATGACCTCCTGATCCACCTCCACCATGACCACCTCCACTACCACCATGACCTCCACCTGATCCACTACCACCACCATGACCACCTCCACTACCACCATGACCTCCACCATGACTTCCACTACCGCCACCACCACCCACTCCACCTCCTCCACCTCCTCCACCTCCTCCTATTCCACCTCCTCCACTTCCACCTCCACCTATTCCACCTCCACCACCTCCTCCAATGCCGCCACCTCCTCCAGCTCCTCCACCTCCACCTATCCCACCTCCTCCACTTCCACCACCGCCTATTCCGCCTCCTCCACCTCCTCCAATGCCTCCATCTCCTCCACCTATTCCACCTCCTCCACTTCCACCTCCACCAATTCCACCTCCTCCACCTCCTCCAATACCTCCACCTCCACCAATGCCTCCACCTCCACCTCCACCATTTCCACCTCCTCCACCTATTCCACCTCCACCATTTCCACCACCACCTATTCCACCTCCTCCCCCTCCACCAATTCCACCTCCTCCACCTCCTCCAATACCTCCACCTCCGCCTCCTCCAATACCTCCACCTCCTCCAATGCCACCTCCTCCACCGAGTCCTCCACCTCCACCTCCACCGAGTCCTCCACCTCCACCTCCACCAAGTCCTCCACCTCCCCCTCCACCAAGTCCTCCACCTCCACCAAGTCCTCCACCAAGTCCTCCACCTCCCCCTCCACCAAGTCCTCCACCTCCACCAAGTCCCCCACCTCCACCTCCACCAAGTCCTCCACCTCCACCGAGTCCCCCACCTCCACCGAGTCCTCCACCTCCACCTAATCCACCTCCTCCACTTCCTGACCCACTGAATGATCCACTAAACGATCCACCACCACCTCCTGATCCACTAAATGACCCACTCCCTGACCCACCGTTGCCTGACCCACTAAATGACCCACTCCCTGACCCACCACCACCTCCTGACCCACTCAATGACCCACTCCCTGATCCACCACTGCCTGACCCACTAAATGACCCACTCCCTGACCCACCACTGCCTGACCCACTGAGTGACCCACTCCCTGACCCACCACCACCTCCTGACCCACTCAATGACCCACTCCCAGACCCACCTGACCCACTAAATGACCCACTCCCTGACCCACCGTTGCCTGACCCACTGAATGACCCACTCCCTGACCCACCACCACCTCCTGACCCACTAAATGACCCACTCCCTGATCCACCACCACCTCCTGACCCACTAAATGACCCACTGAAAGACCCACTAGCTGACCCAGACCCTTCAGACAGACCACACAGGAGACCACACTTCTTCTGTGTCGCTGCTCTCTTGGTCCTCATAAGGTGTTCTGGGTCGTAGATGGACCTTCCCCTTCGATGATGCCCATGGCCGCCTCCAGTACCACCAGGCTTGTTGGTTAGGCCACCGTTGCCACCGAAGTTTCCTCCTCCGTTACCACCGAAGTTGCCTCCAGTACCAGGCTTGTTGGATAGCCCGCCGTTACCACCGAAGTTTCCTCCAGTGCCGGGTTTATTGGATAGGCCGCCATTACCACCGAAGTTGCCTCCAGTGCCAGGTTTATTAGTTAGGCCGCCATTACCACCGAAGTTGCCTCCAGTGCCTGGTTTGTTTGATAGGTCACCACTGCCACCGAAGTTACCTCCAGTACCTGGCTTATTGGAAAGGCTGCCACCACTACCAGGGAACCCAAACTGACGCCGCACACGATGGAGGTGAGTGGGGAACTCAAGGGATCTCCTCTGACGGAAGTAGTTGAGTTCACTTCTTTCACCCAACATCTCATCGTAGAGGTCAAAGTTTGGTCCCCTGAGAGCCCCCACCAGCGTCCCTGCCACCACTAGCAGCACCACACTCCCGTGCATGGCTGCTCTCTGCAAGTGAATGGCATAGTAGATTATTATATGATGGCCTCTTTCCTCTCACCTTTAAAACATTAGGGGTATTGGTACACAGGGGGCACTTTAGACCCGGATAGTTCGTGAAACTTGTATATATAGTATGTTTTTATCAATTAATCAAATTTGCAATAACTTCATTCAACCACTTCACACACACAAAAAGAAAGAAAAATATAGAGGGAGTTCGGACTATAGGGTGTTTATTATTTGTTCAGCAGTATTCCTGGATGCTCCGACTATCCCTATTTTGATAAAGTTTTGTGGGGATATGACGACGTTGTTTCAAGGCGAACAAACCTGTACCTTTATTACATAGATTTTGAGAGAGTTTTAAGGATAGGGATGACTGACAGGCACATTGACATGAACTTAGTGTGTGTGTGTGTGTGTGTGTGTGTGTGTGTGTGTGTGTGTGTGTGTGTACTCCAAACTTGAGGGAACTGTAATCTTTTATGACAAGGGAAAAAAGGGTTAGAGGGCCCAGCTCTATGACAATCGATTGCCTTGGTCTACTGTATACTCGTGATTTTATTGTGTTCGTTAAGTTGTTTACTCAAAGACGGCCTTGATATTAAACGCTGTTTACTTCATAGTTTCATCATTTATTGAGTATATTTCAGACCAATATATCACTGGCACGAAAAAATTAATTTAAACATAAAATAATTGGATTCCAACCTATTAGAAATTTTAGTCAGATCTTTTAGATTTCCAAGTCAATTTGTTTTAACAAACAGTTCCTTTTCACATTGCTGCACTTGTATTCACTGATTCATATATTTTTCACACATCCAAAGAACACGCAGATCACAATAAAATCTATAAAATACATAAAGAGTAATAGTAATGTGAACGGGTGAGACAGCGTATAAGTGTAACTGATGTGTGGACCTGCCCTGCTCTTTATAATTGTAATGAATTCTTCAAGATACAGCTCAGTATTTATTGACACTAGGTGAAGAATTAGAATAACAAGACAGGTGCACCAACCGATAAGGTGACATGTTCTGAGAAATTACAAAATTCAGCAGACGTGAGGGTTGTATGTGTGAAAACTTATACAGCAGGTGTGAGGATATTCCAGAACCTCATATATATTACCTTGAAGTCATGAGGAAATACATAACAGTAAAAAAACACTAACATGACAAAGCATATGACAATAGTGCAATTATGAGCACATAAACAAAGACGTGAGGTTTGGGCGAAATTTAAGATGCCACATACCCACAGTACATTATACCCACGACAAGCAGGTGAGGTGAGAGAAAGCAGGATAAATTTGGTATATAGAAAGGTGTGTATGAAGTGTGATGGCTGACTAGAACTTTGCAATGTATCTTGTATAATTTGCAGTTACATCACTATACTTACGGCAAGCAGGTGAGGCGAGATAAAACTAGGGTAAAATACAACTGTGGGGAGAGAGTCTAGGTTGGCTTCCGTCTCCACTCCCTTCCACTCCCCAACTGCTGAAGCGAGGGAGTCTGCCACGGTCTTAAATATCCCATCCTTGAGCTCTGCATTTATTTATTTCCCCGTCTGACGGATCGCCCGGGTTATTTATCTAAGAAACACGAGTGACGGGGCGGATTTTGGAGGATGGCGAGGAAGGAGTGTTCTCAGAAGAGGTTGTCGAGAGCTCTGCCTACAGGTGACGTCAGCAGTGTGAAGGAGAGGGGAAAACAGTGTGATTTTTTTATTAAGAATTTGCAGTGGTAAAGTGAATTGAACTCACTTATGCACTCTCGGGCCTCACATGTACATACGTCATATCCTACTTTCTGCATTATGGTGCTTTTCGGTGTCCTGTGGTTCATAGCTGATGTAAACAATCCTTGAAAATCTGTTGCTGGGTGCATATATGTAATGAATTTAGACTGAGTCACCCGAGCCAAGCAACACAAGACACAGATAGATACTATACACCTTTCTTTACCTGAAATTTGTACAGTATATAGTCATCTATCAGAGGAATAAGTAGTTCTGTTCCACTATGGTTTCAAATAGCTATATCAGCATACTTAAGGGATCCTGTGTTGTAGTCTGAATTTTGGAGGTAAACGAGTCCTTCAAATATTGCCACGAAGTACAACTTATAGGGAAGGAGGTTGTTTCGTGGCATTGTCAAGAGGAATTAGAAGCCTCCAATTCTCATACACGATCACAGGGTCCTTAAGGGGAGGTTCTCTGGATGGCAAATTGGAAGGTCTGTGTTTCCTCCAAACTATGCCACGAAACAGATCCCCTATTAGTACTATTAAGGGGCTCCGTTTTCTGTTGTAGTTAGGAGGAATCAGAAGCCTTCCAATTTGCCAACAAGAGAATGTCCCATTTAGAAAAAGAACTGTTTTATTTGACTGAAGGAAAAACATTGATAGTACCCGATATGTATATACCTCACTGCTAAAAGGAATGGGAAAATTCTTACCTCTCATTATAACATTACTCGGGAACTAAATAGAGAAATTACCAAGATCTTACATATTTTGGAATATTTGAGATAATACAAGGCATTTTTTCTTTCTAAGCAAGTTTGTTAAGTTGGATCAAGTAAAAGGAAGCCCTATTATTCTTACCCAGAGGTTTTCTTCTGGGATAATTTGCTATTCATCGAGGAAGAAAGTCACCAATACCAACATACTTACTGCATTACTTAGAATAATGGAGGGCTTGGCAATCTTATCAAATCATGCGAATTCCTCAAGCCGAACCACTTCAGCAAAGTCAACGTCTTCTAAATTATTACAAATGTTTGCGATCGAGGAGTTTCATTTTTTTTTTTTTTTTTTTGAGCAAGTTAATTAAGTTTGGCCCCAATGCAACCTTGACCTTTCGAACGGCCTAACTCCAACTGTATAGGCCTACCTGTTTCTGATTTAGTCATGAGACCGACGAGATAAAATGGATTTTTTTAAATATGTATATTTATTTGAATATATTTTGTGTATATTTTTCAAGTGTACTATGTATATGACTAATATACCCACAACTTCACTAGACAGATGTGTGTGTGTGTGTGTGTGTGTGTGTGTGTTCTATACATAGTGTCGATTTCAATATGTAATCATTTTAAATTACAAAAATGAAATACATATACAGAAGAACACTTAAATCTAAATTTGAAAATGAAGCAAAAATAATCATTGTCAGGTGAACTGTTTTTTTTTTTTTATCCAAAATTGCAGAATTATAAACTGCATGTTTCAAACAGATACCTCTTTTCTTACTGTTCTTACCTATTGTGTATTCTATGCTTTCCCTTTTATTACCTTCGTCCCTCCTTTCCTTAATTCTTATTCCTTCGTGTTTGTTGTCCCTCCTCTGTATTATCTTCTCCCTCGCCCCACATGCATGCTTCAAACAGATACCTCTTTTCTTACTGTTCTTACCTATTGTGTATTCCGTGCTCTCCCTCTTATTACCTTCGTCCCTCCTTTCCTTAATTCTTATTCCTTCGTGTTTGTTGTCCCTCCTCTGTATTACCTTCTCCATCGCCCCACAGAGTATTCCGGAGTATTCTTTTTTCCTCTTAAATTCATTTGTTTTTACATTCGACTCTCAATATGTTACCATCGCTAGACTATCACGACCCATTTTCTCGATTTTCAACAGATTGTGTAGTGAGTATATGAAATTATATTTTTTACTCATCCAGGATTCCCGGTTCCAAATAAAAACTCCCGAGATCTCAGAATACGACAAGGATGTGTTGAGGGAAACAAAGGAATATCAACTACCCCCTCCCCCCTTAAAAAACATACTTGAGCTGCCATACCAAACCCTTCGTCCAGTGTTCCAAAAAGTAATATATGTTGATCTTGAGGGGTCTTTTGGAGAGCATTATACAGTACGAATAAATTGTCTACCCTCACAGCTCATAATTCAAAGGTTTAGCTACTTACCCAATGATTGTACGAGGCGAGGATACACCATCTTTAGAGAACTTTGTATAAACATAAGAATACATGTAGTTCACCCAGAAGTTGTTGAGGGACCCTGTGATGTAGTCAGAAAATTGGAGGTTAGGGAGTCCTTCAAACATTGCCACGAAACACCACATATATGGAAGGAGCTTGTTTCGTGGTATGGTCAGGAGGAATCAGAAGCCTCCAATTATAATACACGAGCACATGGTCCTTAAGGTTTTAATACATTTTTGGTACATTGGAGTGCCTTGATTCCTTGAAAGTATCCAAGGAATTCCACAGAACCAGAAGAGCAAAAATAATGGTGTTCTGTTGCTTGGAATAGTTTGGAGCATTCAGTTGCTCCGGATTTACCAACACAAAACTTCCTCCTTAAGCATAAAGTTATTCATGAAAGATATGTGTATGGACTGTACCTCAGTTTTTATTTCATTCGTAACAAAATATATATATAAAAACAAAAAACGGAAGAAAAACACATATATTCAGGTAATACAGGTCACTCAATTACCTCTACAGTTTCCAATACCTTTTTTTTATGTGCTAGCGACGTAAGTGCTTTTCTTGTTACTAATGCCAAACAATTTTTTTCGGTAAATTCGTACCACACACAAGCTTAAACTGAGGATCTATAGCTCTAGTTTTCTAGTTAATCTACAAAGCGAAAATAATACTGGTACTCTAGGCATCTAAGATAAAGATAAAGACAAGCAAGCCTCTTCATTTATAAATTCAAAGGGTGGAAGAAATTCATGCAATGTTGTCCATAATTAGAGGTCAAGTCTTGCAGTGAAATGTGAAACGCCATAATGTAGGAGAAAACAAGAAAGGAAAGGTTGTCTACATCAAAGAGTCGCTTTTGTATATTATTAGGAAACTTGATTTGACCTGATAAGCAAAGACATATACATAATCTTACATACAGGCCCCAAGATGGAGAATGGGTGCTCTGTGACTCCAACCTCTTAATTAACATGGAAGTGGATCAAAGTCTTCATGTTATTTTAAGGCAGTACAGGTGCAAAGAAAATAATATAAAGCTTGCTGAAAATGCTGAAGATAATCATTAGGTTTCTTCCCTTTCATGTTACTATATTATTTCAAGCAGATTAATTAAAGAAATTATACAATCTGTGGCCTGACTATATGGGGTGGATCTGTGCACCCACGATTATTGAAGACCGAAGTAGATCCCAAACTGAATTGAAGTTTATTATGCATTAATTTGACAGAATGATTAAGGAACAACACCGTATGAGGAGGAGTCTATATTGATGACATTTCTAAACTGTTTCTTCAGATCAAAGGCATGACACAAATCAAGGAAGAAGCAGTAGCATTACGTCGTCAGTAAAGGTTTCTCTTCATACGGTGTTCCTTCTTATGGTGATAGATACTTTTGGTATACTGGAGTGCCTTCATTCCTCTAAAGTATGCCAGGAAACAGGACCAGATTGACAAACAGACTGGTGTCTTGTTACTTGGAATAGCTTGGAGGAATCAGTTGCTCCAATGTACCATAAGTGTATATTACCCCCCTCAACTATTACATATCCTCGACTGCTTAGTGATCAGCTCAAACTTAGAGAGGAGTGTCCAAGTTGCCGGTGACTGCATGATGTTTGTGTATCTGAACGACTTTACTTCTTCTCCTGCTGTTTCTTCAGAGAGCGACGCCAACGTCCACTGCTGCTGGAACTATAGGCGCTGCTGTGTGCTGACGCTGTGCCGCCACCACCACATCCACCACCTACACATCCACCGCCACAGCCTCCGCCAACACATCCACTTTCATAACTATCACTGTACCCACATCCTCCTCCACCACATCCATTCCCGTTTTCGAAGCTGTCTCTGTATCCACTGCTCTCTCTGCTATCGTGACATCCTCCACCTCCACAGCCTCCTCCTCCTCCTCCTCCACACGTAACACAGCCTCGTTTCTGCCTGGACAAATGCTCGTCCTCCAAGTCGGTCAATCCAGTTGGTAGTTTCGAGGTGTCCTGTAGCTCATGGTGAGGTGGGAAGGAGAGCACCATCCCAGCCACCATCAACACCATCACAGTCACCACACACACATGCATGACTACGTTGGTTCCCTGGGGATGAAAATTTAATGTATTAATGCATGAGAACCTAATTAACTGATATCTACAGCTATTAACGGCACAAGGTCGTCTCAAGCTTAACCTTTCTACCATTTATCATATTTAATATTGTGTAACTTCGCAAAAATATAAATCTTTGTGCAGTATACACTACTCTGGGCAAGAGTTGCTTAATGCTAGCAATCCTAAACTTAACACTGTCAAACATAATATTATACCAAACCTGCCAGTGTGGGTTAGAAGCACCATGTCCATTAGTGGTGTTCCTCACTAGTACAAGAAGAGAAATAGTTCAAGTGTGTTGTACCTTCGCAAACGCCAAACAAAGTCTACAGATGATAGGAACTCATTTTTACCCACATGTTTACCATTAATATGACACGAAACAAATCCCAATAAATAACACTAACTGATCTCGTCTGTTTCCTGGCATAGTTCGGAGGAATCAGAATGCCTCCAATTCGCCCTCCTCCCCAATAGATTCCCTTATATTAACAGCCAAAGAAAAATACTCATGCAGACTAGTAAGAATGTGTAAAATAGGAAAACCTCTATATACAGTATACTAATGGAAGCGACTGCACAACAGGTGATGTGAGCGTATACGTGTTTGGTCAGCTGCAGGATCTAAAACTGCTTTACACCTGCCTCAAGAAATCTGTCCTCCCAGTGTACCCTAAGACTAACTATATAATTATATCCTATAAGAGATTCTGTACCTCTGTTAATTTCGAGTGATCAGATGCATAACACATTAGCATTTCTAGTTTTGACTGCATGGTTTATACTCACAAGAGGGAATCGAGCTGCGAAACCAGTGTGTATGTAGGCTACAGTATTTGCCGAACAAGATGACAAACGTTGAGATTTAGATGGTGTCGTCTTGGCCAAAGCCTCGTCCTTACTGCTGCAGCCTCTGTCCTGCGTCCTTTTATTAAGCTCCACTACCATTTTTCTTTTTTTTCGTGCTACCGGTTGCAAAGGGATAAATGTTTGACCATGCAGAAAGGGGCATGAGGCAGCAGGTTTGTTTTGCTCGGTGCCTTGACTGACAGAAGCAAATTTCCAAGAAGCCATCATTCTGACCAACCGGATGCGTAGTGTAGTGTACGTAGTGCTTGCTAAATCAACAACCAGTTTTGCACACCGAAGAAAAATTTGCTAAGTCAACCACCAGCTTTGCATAACGAAGGAAAATGCAAAAGGCAAATGCAAAGCCCCAAGAATATAGTAACTTTGCGTGCACTATTCACAATTACAGTTCGCCATCTCCAGTAAATGTTGTAAGGATATAATTACGACTATCGGATCCGTTGATATAAGAAGTAAATCTGATAATAAACTTCATCAGCGTTTGTTACCCTGCATCTTTTCTACAAATCTATTTAATTCTCTAGTAACAATATAGAAAAAAAAGGTGCCAATAACCTTTACACAGATGAAGGCTCCTATAAAATATATAACTCAAGAGGAGGCCAAAGTGTTTCTAAGAGACATGAAGACCCTCCCAGCTCGAACTCGGCTTGTTTACCTCTCTTGGATATGGGGTGCATGGGGCCGACGGGGGCATTTCATAGTACGGCTGTCCCTCAGGAGAATATTCTTGTTCCTCCCACACCTCAACAGGAATAAGACGAGCCATGCAACCTGAACACAGATGGATGTATACAATGTAGATACGAAACTAGCAAAAGCCTTCCTGGAAACTATACTCTGGGAAATTTTAGGAAACAGTAGGTAATCTATATCTTAAGCCATCCATGACTTAATATAACCAATACATCCCGTGTCAGTGCCATGCAGCCTCCTCAGGGAAATATAATAAAAGCTAGTTAAGGGGAGAGTATACGTTTGGTACATTAGAGTCCCTTGATTCCTCCATAGTATGCCAGGAAACAGGACCAGAAGAACAAAAATAATGGTGGCCTGCTACTTGGAATAAATCGGAGCAATCATTAACTCTAAAAATACCAAAACTATGCCCTCCCCTTAAACCTTTGATACATAGCTTTTATTTGTGTATTGTCATTAGAGTAGAGTTAGCATATCATTTCCAAATAGCAACCTCCAAACCTAACGTACTCATAGACTTCATGTCAGGAAACTGTAAAAGAGTTCTGTGCTCATAACACTTTGCGGGGAAAACCTTGAAAGTTACGTTTTCACCCTCGCTTCCACGAACTTGTTTGTGGAGAGATTTGTAGCTGAAAGGACGTGGTGCCGGCCACATTAAACAATAGACCACCTTGTTCACCTCATTACTTTTAAGAGGAGATTCTTTTGTTGGTGAATTGGAGGGTTCCCAGTTCTTCTAAACTATATGCCACAAAACAGATCCCCTATTGTAGTGCCATTGAGGGGGTTTCTTTTCAGGCATAGTTAGGGGTAAATCAGCAGCCTTCCAATCTGCCAACAACACCCATGATGTCCATACGTTTTTACACCTGATATCCCATAATATTTGATTCATACTACATTTACAATCTTTATATGAAGCTGGATAACAGTAACGTCAAGCTGCTCAGTGCATTTTGGTGGTCTGGGGGCCTCACGGTATGTACAGTTGCGAACACCTGAAACAGACACAATTAAAACGGGGCCCCTCATGAGACGTTGTGTGCAGACGTCCTATACTCTGTGCTTGATAATGGGCACGTCTGAAGTGTGTCTGTTTCATGTATCTGCAACTGTACACTTTGCATCCACGTGAGATAATTTCTAAAGAGATATATTGAAAGCTGTAACAGAATATAAATGAACATACACATACACATACAGTTACACATACTGATTTTGTTCACCTTGTATCCATGCACTTAGTTCCACGAAACTCTGAAGGAGGTAGAAAACTGGTTGGGTGGGTATAGAAAATGTATGACTGGACATTAATTTCTTGTACTTGTGTGGTTGGAGGCAAGCATGGGATCAATCCCTCGTGAAACTGAATACTGAATAAATAGTTACTTTAATAGAGTGCAGTCAAATACAAGGCTTATTGCCAGACGAATTGTGCATGAAGGAAATAAGGGCATGTAATTGGAGAGAAGAAATGAAAGGTAGGAATGGATGGATTAATAAAGAAAGGCATGAGAGACGACAACACAGAAGGGAAGAATGTGTAAGGAATAGATACACAAGGAAGAATCAAAGGACGAACACATAGTGGGAAGGAGAAATTGGTTATGGGCAAAAGTAAAGAAGGAAGAAACGAAGGAAAGCGCTGGAAGGAAGAGAGAAACACGTGTGTAAATGCATGAGTAAGCCAATGAAAATACCTCTGAGAACGAAGGAAGGAAACAAGGAAGGAGGAAGGGATGTATAGTTAAAGGAAAAGAAGGCAGAAAGATGATAAAGAAGGAAGAGGAAATAGAATTAAAAGATGTATAGCAATGAATTAAATGAGAAGGTAAGAGGATGATAAAGAAGGAATTAAAAGGGAAGGGAAATAGTAAAAGATGAATCAAGGAGAGAGTAAAGGAGGTATAAGGAAGGTAAAGAAGGAAAGGAAATTAAACGAGTAAAGGCTAACTGAAAGAAGAAAAAAAGAGGCAGAAGGAAGAGGAAGGGAAATAAAAGAGTAAAGGCTGCCGACTGAAAGAAGGAAGGAAGGAGAAGGCATTGTGTGAGGCGGTGTAAGCAGAACTCTGGCCCTGATGGTTGCCTAGGATATGTCAACACCGTGGACGTGCACCAGTGACCATTGTTTACAGTAGTGACGATGCGCTTTGCCCACCTTCCTTAACCTCTTGTGTTTCTGTGGTCTTCATCATCAATTTATAACTCCACTTTATTGACGCAGAAGAAGATATTAAGGCCGTTTTAGGTACTTATAATTATCAACAAGTCAGCGATACCATTATAAGCATGATTTTAAAAGACACGAATACACTTTTGGTACATTAGAGCGACTTGATTCCTCCAACGTATGGCAGGAAACAGCAGTACCAGCTGGTGAATAAAAATGATAGTTGGTGCATGACCTGTTGCTTGGAATAGTTTGGGGGAATAATCAGTTTCTCTAGCCAGATTTATCAAAAAATGTTCTACCCCCTTAAGGACCCTGTGATTGTGTATGAGAGTTAATGGCTTCTGATTCCTCCTGACTATACCACGGAGCAAGCTCCTTCAATATAGATGGTGTTTCGTGGCAATAATTGAAGGGCTCACTAAGCTCCAATTTTCTAACTACATCACGTGGGCCCTTAAAAATATATAATTTTACTTATATTCACCATATATAGCTTGCAAATTCTGTCTCTCCGGAATTCCCTTATCTTTATTTTATTAGGGTATTTCCCGGATGATTATACAGTGTACGGCAAGAAAAATAACTTTGTTATACATTCTTTTATTATATATATTAGAAGAGGGTGAAGTCGATTATCATAGGGTTAAATTATAGGGTGCATGGAATTCTCATGTTTATATCTTCCTCTACTTTGTAATTCAAATTATGGATAAATAGACAGACAGATAAATAGAGAGACAGGTAGACGGATGGATAAGTAGAAGCAATGTTGCGTTAGTTAATGTAGTCATTTCGTTCGCCCGGGCATGAAATTAACTACCCCAATAAACCCACTTCACCAGGATCGAAATAATAATAATAATAATAATAATAATAATAATAATCCCATTGTCTAGTGATTTTGAGCCTCTGGTGTTCAAAGTCGGTAGTTTTTTTTTTCACGTTGATCACTCTCATAAATATTTAGATAGTAGGCCTACTCTCAGAATCCTGCCTATAAAAGATTGTCTCTCCCTCCCACAGAACTAAAACAAATAAATCCGCACACAATTATATAACCCGGTCATCAGTCTCAAATAAAACCAGCTGGATATTTGTTCAATACATCCTTGGCAAATACGAAAATATTATACTTATAGACAATAATTATATACATAGCTGTACAAAATTATCCATAAAGACTTTCCCTAGAGATTTTAATAGTTAACCACGACGCAAAAAGGCGTGACAACGGAAAGGATCGCCCAATTACATGAGACAACAGGGTGAAGCAATATGGCGGCCTCCAGCAACATGATGGTGAGGTGACAACAGGGTGAAGCAATATGGCGGCCTCCAGCAACATGATGGTGAGGTGACAACAGGGTGAAGCAATATGGCGGCCTCCAGCAACATGATGGTGAGGTGACAACAGGCTGAAGCAATATGGCGGCCTCCAGCAACATGATGGTCAGGTGACAAAGATAGCACGTGTCAGTGAGCATTCTATAATAGTGTTTCTAGTTCCCTCCCGAGCAACTAACGTTATTATTAATTACTCACAGCGTATTTTGTGTGAAATTTGATTATATTTAGCGTACTTTTGCCATTTTTATCAACATTTTCAGTCAAATTATTTTAATGATGCAGAATTTGTAAAATATCATAGGTACTGAATTGAGGCACTGGTTACCACAATTGTTTATATTGTACCAATGTTCTCAGGTATGGGGAGTTTTCTCTAGAAATGAAAAATTAGGGATACCAATGGAAAATTATTATACAGATTGTTCAAGAGTAAATGGGGAAATTTTTACCAGACGGATTATCAAGGAGATGGTAAATATACGCCCAGCCTGGGGGTCTGGCAAGCCAGCCTTGCTCTCAGCCGGTCACAAGTCCGGATAAATGGGGAGTGTTGGCGTCAGGAAGGGTATCCGGCCGTAAAAACAACTGCTAAAACCATGATGAGTATATACAAGCCAAAGAATACCGATATAAGCCAGGGGGTACCCCGAATGCGACGCACAGAGGCCTCGCTTGACCTCAGCGACAGTGCAAGAGCTACCGCGTTGTGAATGAACGGAGATAAAGAAGCGAGAAGAAGGAGTGGACCTATTGTGGGATTTGATGATTAAGATAGAGGATCAGGAACAGATACCGGATGAGTGGAGAGAGAGTGTGTTGGTGCCCATTTATAAGGAGAAGGGTGATGTGCAAGAGTGTAGGAACTACCGGGGCATCAAGTTTCTGTCCCACACAATGAAGATCTGGGAGCGTATAGTGGACGCAAGGGTGAGAGGCGAGGTGGAGGTGTCAGAGGAGCAGTTTGGGTTCATGCCAGGACGAGGAATAACAAATGCAATATTTATTTTAAGACAGATGGAGGAGAAGGATAGAGAAAAAAAAAACTTGTATATGGTGTTTATAGATCTGGAGAAGGCCTATGATAGGATACCAAGACAGGAGCTGTGGAGGTGCTTAATTAAGAGAGAAGATGGTACACACAGCAAAAAAACTATGGTCACAGGGGGGTCTGATGGATTTCATATACTGAACAATCCGGCTGTCTCGATAGGGTGACTACCAATGTAACGAAGCTGTTATCAAAATCCTTCGTTCGTGGTTCATTCTGTATCGCGCAGAAAGTGTAACCATAGTTTTTTTTGCTGTGTGTACCTGATAAGTATATGCGGTTAATAATGGAGATGTACAGAGATGTGAGGACCTGCCAGGGGTCGGATACTCAAAACAACTTAGGACATCCTATCTCGGCTAGGGAGCCCTAACTTCCCCAGTGTGCTTATGACGGTATATTCAAAACACTTACGACAGCATATTCAAAACCTTTGGCAGCCATCTTGTCCTAAGTTAGGGCCTTTGGGTTTAGGACAACCCCCAGGCAGCCCTAAGTGGAGTTATGACACCGAATATCGTAGAAAACATGATAAATCAACTCGGCTGTACCAAAAAGAATAAGAAGGACTATATACTTTTTGGCTGTATTACCAAAGAGCACCACTTTGTTGTTGTTGGAGAGACTACTGAGAAAGAGTGTATAGTAGGCCTATAGGGAACCTCTCCAATATCCGTCATAATCACCAACGAAGATAGTATAGATTTCCTCAGAATGAAATAATAAACTTATGCGAGAAATAATTTATTTTTAAATTATAATTGTAATTATTTTTAAAAGTGTTAATTGTGCAAATTTTTGTGTCTTTTATCGGTCTTTTATTAGTATCTAGTGTTTTAATTATTTTTAATATTTTAATATTTTTAATAGTGTTAGAGACAATTATTTTTAAACTATAATTGTAATTTATTTTTAAAAGTGTTAATTGTGCATATTTGTTTTATCTTTAAACTGTCTTTTATTATTATTTAGTGTTTTGTGAAAGGGCTTGACAATCTTGATGGCCCGTGTCCCTCCGGGGATGAGCGCTGCGTTGGCCTTGCCAGCCACCAGCGGCCCCCCAATGGGAGAGACGGACGGCTGCGGCTAGTGGCTGGGAGGGGTCTCCAGTCTGCCCTGTGGGGGGCAGGAAAAGGGATGAATGCTTGAGAGTAGTAGCGATCAATGTAAATGGAATGGTGAATGAGGTAAAAAGGAGAGAGATAGTGGAGTGTGCTAGAAAGAGTAGAATAGATGTGTGTGGGGTGACCGAGACGCATATGAAAGGATGGAGGGTGTAGGGATGGAAGAAAGAGTAAGTTGTGGGAAGGAATGGAAGGAGGCGTGATATGGACTGGCATGAATGAAAAGAGTAAAGGGAGAGGAAAGGAAGGGTGCGCATTGTTGGTGTCTGGGAGGGAATGGACGGACATGGAAGGAAGGGAACAAGGATAATGTGGATGACCGGGAAGATTGGTATAGTGAAGTATGCATGGATCTGCGCGTATGCTCTAGTGAACGCGCAGACCATGGTGGGAAAGATGAAAATGAAAGAGTTTTAGGATGAAGTGAATGAATGTCTGATAAGTTTTGAGAGTGGGAGGAGGATAGTGCTTGTGGGAGATATGAATGGAAAGGTAGGGAATAAGAAAGTAGTAGGTGTAGTTGGCAAGTGGGGTGTGAATGGTATAAATGAAAATGGTGAATGCCTGGTGGATGTGAGTGCCGAGGCGGGGTTGTTCATTGCCAACACCTCTGCTTCGAGCACAGACTTATCCACAGGTACACATAGAAGAGGAGGGATAAAAGGGGAGAGCAGATAAGTTTGACTGATTACATAGCTGTGGATGAAAATATAAGGAAAGATGTGATGGATGCTAGAGTGGTGAGAGGAATGTTCCAGTGCTCTGACCACTATGCGATGTTTGTGAGGATTGGGGTCAGGGCGAAAAAAAAAAAAACGACCTCCATCCATAGGGAATCGTGTGGTGAAATTGCATGGACTGTCTTTCACCATCACAGTTCATTGGCCCCTCCCCGCCAATGACTGTGGTCGTCAACCAAAATATAAATAAATACATAAATAAAATAATAATAATAATAATAATAATAATAATAATAATAATAATAAAAGAAATTACACCTGAAGAGATATTACACCTAAAAAGAAATTACACCTGAAAAGAAATTACACATGAAAAGAAATTACACCTGAAAAGAAATAAACCTGAAAGGAAATAACACCTAAAATAGAAAAAAAACACTCGAAAAGAAATTACATCTGAAAAGAAATTCCACTTGAAAAGAAATTTCACCCGAGAAGAAATTCCACCTAAAAGAAATAACACCTGAAAGGGAAATTACACCTCAAAAAGAAATAATACCTGAAAAAGAAATAATACCTGAAAAGAAATTCCACCTGAAAAGAAATTCCACCTGAAAAGAAATAACACCAGAAAAAGAAATAACACCTGAAAAAGAAATAACACCTGAAATTATAACCCCTGAAAAAATAACACATGAAAAAAATACCCCTGAAAAAACTAAGACCTGAAAAAAAAACTAAAAAAAATGCCTGAAAAAATAGCACCTCAAAAAACATAACACCTGAAAAAACATAATACCCGAAAAGAAATAGCATCTGCAAAAAAAAAAAAAAAAATAAAAAAGAAAAAAATACCTAAAAAAATAACACCTAAAAAGAAATTACACCTGAAAAGAAATAACAATTTAAAAGAAATAATACCAGAAAAATAAATAACACCCGTAAAAGAAATAACAC
>JAWQEG010001246.1:157500-220000 GCA_033782935.1 Petrolisthes cinctipes
CCTGAAAAGAAATTACAGCTGAAAAGAAATTACACCTGAAAAAATAACACAGGAAAAAAAATAACACCTGAAAAAGAAATAACACCTGAAAAAATAACACCTGAAAAAAATAACACCTGAAAAGAAATAACACCTGAAAAAAATAACAGCTGGAATAAAATAACACCTGAAAAAAACTACACCTGAAAGAAAATTGCACCTGAATAAATTAGACCTGAAAGAAAATTACACCCGAAAAAAAAATTACATGAAAAAATTAACACCTGAAAAAATGCAACATAAAAAAAAAAACGACCTCCATCCACAGGGAACTGTGTGGTGAAATTGCATTGACTGTCTTTCACCGTCACAGTTCATTGGCCCCTCCCCGCCAATGACTGTGGTCGTCAACAAAATAATAAATAAATAAGTAAATAAAATAATAATAATAATAATAATAATAATAATAATAATAATAATAATGATAATAATAATAATAATAATAATCATAATAATAATAATAAAAGAAATTATGCCTGAAAAGAAATAACAACTGAAAAGAAATTACACCTGAAAATGAAATAACACCTGAAAATATAACACCTGAAAAAATAACACCTGAAAAGAAATAACACCTGAAAATAAATAACACCTGAATAAAAAACAGCTAGAATAAAATAAAACCTGAAAAAATCTACACCTGAAAGAAAATTGCACCTAAAAAAAATAGACCTAAAAGAAAATTACACCTGAAGAAAAAAATTAAATGAAAAACATAACACATGAAAAAAGAAACACACATAAAAAAAAAAAAAACGACCTCCATCCACAGGGAACTGTGTGGTGAAATTGCATTGACTGTCTTTCAACATCACAGTTCATTGGCCCCTCGCCGCCAATGACTGTGGTCGTCAAACAACTAATAAATAAATACATAAATAAAATAATATAAAAATAATTACAATAATAATAATTATTATAATAAAAGAAATTGTACCTGAAAAGAAATAACACCTGAAAAAGAAATAACACCTGAAAAAAATACCCCTGAAATATAACACCTAAAAAAACTAAAGCAAAACACCTGAAAAAAATAGCACCTGAAAAAAACATAACCTGAAAAAAATAACACATGAAAAGAAATTACACCTGAAAAAAATAACACCTGAAAAAATAATGCCAGAAAAGAAATAACACTTGAAAATAATACCCCTGAAAAAAATAACTCCTGAAAAAAAACTATTAAAATAGCACCTGAAAAGAAATTACACATGAAAATATAACACTTGAAAAAAATAACACTTAAAAAAAATAACACATGAAAAAAATAACACCTGAAAAAATAACACCTGAAAAAATATCACCTGAAAAAATTACACCTGAAAAAAATTACATCTGGAATGAAAAAGACCTGAAAGAAAATTACACCTGGAAAAAAATAATACATGAAAAATATAACACAAAAAAATGCCACCTAAAAAAAATAAAAAAATATAAAACGACCTCCATCCACAAGGAACTGTGTGGTGAAATTACATTGACTGTATTTCACCATCACAGTTTATTGGCCCCTCCCCGCCAATGACTGTGGTCGTCAACCAAATAATAAATAAATATGTAAATAAAATATTAATAATATTAATAATAATAATAATAATAATAATAATAATAATAATAATAATAATAATAATAATAATAATAATAATAGTAATAAAAGAAATTATACCTGAAAAGAAATTACTCTTGAAAAGAAATAACACCTGAAAATAAATTACATCTGAAACAGAAATAACACCTGAAAAAATAACACCTGAAAAAATAACTCATGAAAAGAAATAACATCTGACAAAAATAACAGCTGGTATAAATTAACACATGAAAAAAACTACACCTGAAAGAAAATTGCACCGAAAAAAAATAAACTTGAAAGAAAAATAAACCTGGAAAAAAAATTTTAATGAAAAAAATAACACCTAAAAAAAATGCCACCTAAAAAAAAACTATCTCCATCCACCGGGAACTGTGTGGTGAAATTGCATTGTCTGTCTTTCACCGTCACAGTTCATTGGCCCCTCCCCGCCAATGACTGTGGTCGTCAACCAAATAATAAATGAATATGCAAATAAAATACTATAATAATAATAAAAGAAATTATACCTGAAAAAGAAAACACCTGAAAAAATAACACCTGAAAAAGAAATAACACCTGAAAAGAAATAACACCTGAAAAGAAATAACACCTGAAAAAACATAACAGCTGGAATAAAATAACACCTGAAAAAAACTACACCTGAAAGAAAATTGCACCTGAAAAAAAATAGACCTGAAAGAAAATTACACCTGGAAAAAAATTACATGAAAAAAATAACACCTGAAAAAATTACCACCTAAAAAAAAAAGACCTCCATCCACAGGGAACTGTGTGGTGAAATTGCATTGACTGTCTTTCACCATCACAGTTCATTGGCCCCTCCCCGCTAATGACTGTGGTCGTCAACAAAATAATAAATAAATATGTAAATAAAATAATAATAATAATAATAATAAAAGAAATTATACCTGAAAAGAAATTATACCTGAAAAGAAAAATAACACCTGAAAAAGAAATAACACCTGAAAAAATAACACCTGAAAAAATAACACCTGAAAAGAAATAACACCTGGAATAAAATAAAGCCTGAAAAAAACTACACCTGAAAGAAAATTGCACCTGAAAAAAATAGACATGAAAGAAAATTACACCTGGAAAAAAAATTACATGAAAAAAATAACACCTGAATAAAAAAAAAAAATACGGAAAAAAAACCGACCTTCATCCACAGGGAACTGTGTGGTGAAATTGCATTGACTGTCTTTCACCATCACAGTTCATTGGCCCCTCCCCGCCAATGACTGTGGTCGTCAACCAAATAATAAATAAAAACATGAGTAAAATAATTTAAAAATAATGACAATTATAATAAAAGAAATTATAACTGAAAAGAAATAACACCTGAAAATGAAATAACACCTGAAAAAATAACAGCTGAAAAGAAATAACTCCTGCAAAAAATACCCCTGAAAAAAATAACACCTGAAAAACACCTGAAAAAATAAAATAATATAAAAATTTAAAATATAATAATAATAATAATAATAATAATGATAATAATAATAATAATAATAATAATAATAATAATAATAATAATAATAATAATAATAATAATAATAGAAATTATACCAGAAAACAAATAACACCTGAAAAGAAATTACACCTGAAAAAATAACACCTGTAATGAAATAACAACTGAACAAAATTAACAGCTGGAATAAAATATCACCTGAAAAAAAATACACCTGAAAGAAAATTGCACATGAAAAAAATAGATTTGAAAGAAAATTACACCTGGAAAAAAAAATTACATGAAAAAATTAACACCTGAAAAAAATGCCACCTAAAAAAAAAAAAAGAAAACCGACCTCCATCCACAGGGAACTGTGTGGTGAAATTGCATTGACTGTCTTTCACCGTCGCAGTTCATTGGCCCCTCCCCGCCAATGACTGTGGTCGTCAACCAAATAATAAATAAATATGTAAATAAAATAACAGTAATATTAATAATAATAATAATAATAAAATAAATTTTACCGGAAAAGAAATTATACCTGAAAAGTAATTATACCTGAAAAGAAATAACACCTGAAAAGAAATAACACCTGAAAAAAATAACAGCTGGAATAAAATAACACCTGAAAAAAACAACACCTGAAAGAAAATTGCACCTGAAAAAAATAGACCTGAAAGAAAATTACACATGGAAAAAAAATTACTTGATAAAAATAACGCCTAAAAAAAAAAACACCGAAAAAAAACCGACCTCCATCCACAGGGAGCTGTGTGGTGAAATTGCATTGACTGTCTTTCACCATCACAGTTCATTGGCCCCTCCCCGCCAATGACTGTGGTCGTCAACCAAATAATAAATAAAACATAAATAAAATAATATAAAAATAATGACAATTATAATAAAAGAAATTGTACCTGGAAAGAAATAACACCTGAAAATGAAATAACACCTGAAAAAAATAACACCTAAAAAAAACACCTGAAAAAATATAACACATGAAAACAAATTACACCTGAAAAGAAATTATCCCTGAAAAGAAATTACACCTGAATAAGTAACACCTGAAAAGAAATAACTCCTGCAAACAATACCCCTGAAAAAAATAACCCCTGAAAAAACACCTGAAAAAATAAAATAATATGAAAATAATAATAATAATAATAATAATAATAATAATAATAATAATAATAATAATAATAATAATAATAATAATAATAATACTAATAATACTAATAATACTAATAATAATAATAAAAGAAATTGTACCAGAAAAGAAATAACACCTGAAAAGAAATTACACTTGAAAAAGAAATAACACCTGAAAAAATAACTCCTGAAAAAACACCTGAAAAAATAAAATAATATGAAAATAATAATAATAATAATATTAATAATAATAATAATAATAATAATAATAATAATAATAGAAATTGTACCTGAAAAGAAATAACACCTGAAAAGAAATTACACCTGAAAAAATAACACCTGAAAAAATAACACCTGTAAAGAAATAACATCTGAAAAAAATTAACACCTGAAAAAAAATGCCATCTAATAATAATAAAAAAAAAACGACCTCCATCCACAGGGAACTGTGCGGTGAAATTGCATTGACTGTCTTTCACCGTCACAGTTCATTGGCCCCTCCCCGCCAATGACTGTAGTCGTCAACAAAATAATAAATAAATATGTAAATAAAATAATAATAAAAGAAATTATACCGGAAAAGACATTATACCTGAAAAGAAATTATACCTGAAAAGAAATAACACCTGAAAAAGAAATAACACCTGAAAAAATAACACCTGAAAAGAAATAACACCTGAAAAAAATAACAGCTGGAATAAAATAATGCCTGAAAAAAACTACACCTGAAAGAAAATTGCACCTAAAAAAAATAGACATGAAAGAAAATTACACCTGGAAAAAAAATTACATAAATAAAAAACTTAAAAAAAAAAACACGGAAAAAAAAACCGACCTTCATCCACAGGGAACTGTGTGGTGAAATTGCATTGACTGTCTTTCACCATCACAGTTCATTGGCCCCTCCCCGCCAATGACTGTGGTCGTCAACCAAATAATAAATAAATATATAAATAAAATAATTTAAAAATAATGACAATTATAATAAAAGAAATTATACCTGAAAAGAAATAACACCTGAAAATGAAATAACACCTGAAAAAAATAACAGCTGAAAAAAAACACCTGAAAAAACATAACACCTGAAAACAAATTACACCTGAAAAGAAATTACCCCTGAAAAGAATTTACACCTGAATAAATAACACCTGAAAAGAAATTACTCCTGCAAAAAATACCCCTGAAAAAAATAACCCCTGAAAAAACACCTGAAAAAATATAATAATATAATAATAATAATAATAATAATAATTATAATAATAATATTAATAATAATAGAAATTATACCTGAAAAGAAATAACACCTGAAAAGAAATTACACCTGAAAAAGAAATTACGCCTGAAAAAATATCACCTGAAAAAATAACACCTGTAAAGAAATAACAACTGAAAAAAATTAACAGCTGGAATAAAATAACACCTGAAAAAAACTACACCTGAAAGAAAATTGCACCTGAAAAAAATAGATTTGAAAGAAAATTACACCTGGAAAAAAAAATTACATGAAAAAATTAACTCCTGAAAAAAATGCCACCTAAAAAAAAAAAAAAAAAAAAAAGACCTCCATCCACAGGGAACTGTGTGGTGAAATTTCATTGACTGTCTTTCACCGTCGCAGTTCATTGACCCCTCCCCGCCAATGACTGTGGTCGTCAACCAAATAATAAATAAATACATAAATAAAATAATATAAAAATAATGACAATTATAATAAAAGAAATTGTACCTGAAAAGAAATAACACCTGAAAATGAAATAACACCTGAAAAAAATAACACCTGAATAAAAACTAAAAATAACACCTGAAATAAATAGCACTTAAAAAAACATAACACCTGAAAAGATATTACACCTGAAAAGAAATTACACCTGAAAAAAATACCCTTGAAAAAAATAACACATAAAAAAACACCCTAAAAAATAACACCTGAAAAGAAATAACTCCTGTAAAAAATACCCCTGAAAAAAATAAAACCTGAAAAAAGACCTGAAAAAATAAAATAATATGAAAATAATAATAATAATAATAATAATAATAATAATAATAATAATAATAATAATAATAATAACAGAAATTGTACCTGAAAACAAATAACACCTGAAAAGAAATTACACCTGAAAAAGAAATATCACCTGAAAAAATAACACCTGAAAAAATAACACCTGTAAAGAAATAACATCTGAAAAAAATTAACACCTGAAAAAAAATGCCATCTGAAAATAATAATAAAAAATAACGACCTCCATCCACAGGGAACTGTGCGGTGAAATTGCATTGACTGTCTTTCACCGTCACAGTTCATTGGCCCCTCCCCGCCAATGACTGTAGTCGTCAACCAAATAATAAATAGATATGTAAATAAAATAATAATAAAAGAAATTATACCGGAAAAGACATTATACCTGAAAAGAAATTATACCTGAAAAGAAATAACACCTGAAAAAGAAATAACACCTGAAAAAATAACACCTGAAAAGAAATAACACCTGAAAAAAATAACAGCTGGAATAAAATAACGCCTGAGAAAAACTACACCTGAAAGAAAATTGCACCTAAAAAAAATAGACATGAAAGAAAATTACACCTGGAAAAAAAAATTACATAAATAAAAAACTTAAAAAAAAAAACACGGAAAAAAAAACCGACCTTCATCCACAGGGAACTGTGTGGTGAAATTGCATTGACTGTCTTTCACCATCACAGTTCATTGGCCCCTCCCCGCCAATGACGGTGGTCGTCAACCAAATAATAAATAAATATATAAATAAAATAATTTAAAAATAATGACAATTATAATAAAAGAAATTATACCTGAAAAGAAATAACACCTGAAAATGAAATAACGCCTGAAAAAAATAACAGCTGAAAAAAAACACCTGAAAAAACATAACACCTGAAAACAAATTACACCTGAAAAGAAATTACCCCTGAAAATAAATTACACCTGAATAAATAACACCTGAAAAGAAATTACTCCTGCAAAAAATACCCCTGAAAAAAAATAACCCCTGAAAAAACACCTGAAAAAATATAATAATATAATAATAATAATAATAATAATAATAATTATAATAATAATAATAATAATAATAATAGAAATTATACCTGAAAAGAAATAACACCTGAAAAGAAATTACACCTGAAAAAGAAATAACGCCTGAAAATATATCACCTGAAAAAATAACACCAGTAAAGAAATAACAACTGAAAAAAATTAACAGCTGGAATAAAATAACACCTGAAAAAAACTACACCTGAAAGAAAATTGCACCTGAAAAAAATAGATTTGAAAGAAAATTACACCTGGAAAATAAATTACATGAAAAAATTAACTCCTGAAAAAAATGCCACCTTAAAAAAAAAAAAAAAAAAAGACCTCCATCCACAGGGAACTGTGTGGTGAAATTTCATTGACTGTCTTTCACCGTCGCAGTTCATTGACCCCTCCCCGCCAATGACTGTGGTCGTCAACCAAATAATAAATAAATACATAAATAAAATAATATAAAAATAATGACAATTATAATAAAAGAAATTGTACCTGAAAAGAAATAACACCTGAAAATGAAATAACACCTGAAAAAAATAACACCTGAATAAAAACTAAAAATAACACCTGAAATAAATAGCACTTAAAAAAACATAACACCTGAAAAGATATTACACCTGAAAAGAAATTACACCTGAAAAAAATACCCCTGAAAAAAATAACACATAAAAAAACACCCTAAAAAATAACACCTGAAAAGAAATAACTCCTGTAAAAAATACCCCTGAAAAAAATAACCCCTGAAAAAAGACCTGAAAAAATAAAATAATATGAAAATAATAATAATAATAATAATAATAATAATAATAATAATAATAATAATAATAATAATAATAATAATAATAATAATAATAATAATAACAGAAATTGTACCTGAAAACAAATAACACCTGAAAAGAAATTACACCTGAAAAAATAACACCTGAAAAAATAACACCTGTAAAGAAATAACATCTGAAAAAAATTAACACCTGAAAAAAAATGCCATCTAATAATAATAAAAAAAATGACCTCCATCCACAGGGAACTGTGCGGTGAAATTGCATTGACTGTCTTTCACCGTCACAGTTCATTGGCCCCTCCCCGCCAATGACTGTAGTCGTCAACCAAATAATAAATAGATATGTAAATAAAATAATAATAAAAGAAATTATACCGGAAAAGACATTATACCTGAAAAGAAATTATACCTGAAAAGAAATAACACCTGAAAAAGAAATAACACCTGAAAAAATAACACCTGAAAAGAAATAACACCTGAAAAAAATAACAGCTGGAATAAAATAACGCCTGAAAAAAACTACACCTGAAAGAAAATTGCACCTGAAAAAAATAGACATGAAAGAAAATTACACCTGGAAAAAAAATTACATAAAAAAAAAACTTAAAAAAAAAACACAGAAAAAAAAAACCGACCTTCATCCACAGGGAACTGTGTGGTGAAATTGCATTGACTGTCTTTCACCATCACAGTTCATTGGCCCCTCCCCGCCAATGATTGTGGTCGTCAACCAAATAATAAATAAATATATAAATAAAATTTAAAAATAATGACAATTATAATAAAAGAAATTATACCTGAAAAGAAATAACACCTGAAAATGAAATAACACCTGAAAAAAATAACAGCTGAAAAAAAACACCTGAAAAAACATAACACCTGAAAACAAATTACACCTGAAAAGAAATTACCCCTGAAAAGAAATTACACCTGAATAAATAACACCTGAAAAGAAATAACTCCTGCAAAAATTACCCCTGAAAAAAATAACCCCTGAAAAAACACCTGAAAACATAAAATAATATGAAAATAATAATAATAATAATAATAATAATAGAAATTATACCTGAAAAGAAATAACACTTGAAAAGAAATTACACCTGAAAAAGAAATAACACCTGAAAAAATATCACCTGAAAAAATAACACCTGTAAAGAAATAACAACTGAAAAAAATTAACAGCTGGAATAAAATAACACCTGATAAAAACTACACCTGAAAGAAAATTGCACCTGAAAAAAATAGATTTGAAAGAAAATTACACCTGGAAAAAAAATTACTTTAATAAAAATAACACCTGAAAAAAATAACACCGAAAAAAAACCGACCTCCATCCACAGGGAACTGTATGGTGAAATTGCATTGACTGTCTTTCACCATCACAGTTCATTGGCCCCTCCCCGCCAACGACTGTGGTCGTCAACCAAATAATAAATAAAACATAAATAAAATAATATAAAAATAATGACAATTATAATAAAAGAAATTGTACCTGAAAAGAAATAACACCTGAAAATGAAATAACACCTGAAAAAAATAACACCTAAAAAAAACACCTGAAAAAACATAACACATGAAAACAAATTACACCTGAAAATAAATTATCCCTGAAAAGAAATTACACCTGAATAAATAACACCTGAAAAGAAATAACTCCTGCAAAAAATACCCCTAAAAAAATACCCCCTGAAAAAACACCTGAAAAAATAAAATAATATGAAAATAATAATAATAATAATAATAATAATAATAATAATAATAATAATAATAATAATAATAATAATAATAATAATAATAATAATAATAATAAAAGAAATTGTACCTGAAAAGAAATAACACCTGAAAAGAAATTACACCTGAAAAAGAAATAACACCTGAAAAAATAACACCTGAAAAAATAACACCTGTAAAGAAATAACATCTGAAAAAAATTAACACCTGAAAAAAAATGCCATCTGATAATAATAATAAAAAATAACGACCTTCATCCACAGGGAACTGTGTGGTGAAATTGCATTGACTGTCTTTCACCATCACAGTTCATTGGCCCCTCCCCGCCAATGACTGTGGTCGTCAACCAAATAATAAATAAATATATAAATATAATAATTTAAAAATAATGACAATTATAATAAAAAAAATTATACCTGAAAAGAAATAACACCTGAAAATGAAATAACACCTGAAAAAAATAACAGCTGAAAAAAAACACCTGAAAAAACATAACACCTGAAAACAATTTACACCTGAAAAGAAATTACCCCTGAAAAGAAATTATACCTGAATAAATAACACCTGAAAAGAAATTACTCCTGCAAAAAATACCCCTGAAAAAAATAACCCCTGAAAAAACACCTGAAAAAATAAAATAATATAATAATAATAATAATAATAATAATAATAATAATAATAATAATAATAATAATAATAGAAGTTATACCTGAAAAGAAATAACACCTGAAAAGAAATTACACCTGAAAAAGAAATAACGCCTGAAAAAATATCACCTGAAAAAATAACACCTGTAAAGAAATAACAACTGAAAAAAATTAACAGCTGGAATAAAATAACACCTGAAAAAAACTACACCTGAAAGAAAATTGCACCTAAAAAAATAGATTTGAAAGAAAATTACATCTGGAAAAAAAAAATTACATGAAAAAATTAACACCTGAAAAAAATGCCACCTAAAAAAAAAAAAAAAAAAACGACCTCCATCCACAGGGAACTGTGTGGTGAAATTTCATTGACTGTCTTTCACCGTCGCAGTTCATTGACCCCTCCCCGCCAATGACTGTGGTCGTCAACCAAATAATAAATAAATACATAAATAAAATAATATAAAAATAATGACAATTATAATAAAAGAAATTGTACCTGAAAAGAAATAACACCTGAAAATGAAATAACACCTGAAAAAAATAACACCTGAATAAAAACTAAAAATAACACCTGAAATAAATAGCACTTAAAAAAACATAACACCTGAAAAGATATTACACCTGAAAATAAATTACACCTGAAAAAAATACCCCTGAAAAAAATACCACATAAAAAAACACCTAAAAAATAGCACCTGAAAAGCAATTACACCTGAAAAGAAATTACACCTGAAAAAATAACACCTGAAAAGAAATAACACCTGAAAAAAATAACAGCCGGAATAAATTAACACCTGAAAAAAATTACACCTGAAAAAAATTACATCTGGAAAGAAATAGACCTGAAAGAAAATTACACCTGGAAAAAAATAACAAAAAAATGCCACCTAAAAAAAAAACGACCTTCATCCACAGGAAACTGTGTCGTGAAATTGCATTGATTGTCTTTCACCGTCACAGTTCATTGGCCCCTCCCCGCCAATGACTGTGGTCGTCAACCAAATAATAAATAAATATGTAAATAAAATAATATAAAAAATCTAATAAAATAATGATAATAATAATAATAATAATAATAATAATAGTAATAATAATAATAATAATAATAAAATAAATTATACCTGAAAAGAAATAACATCTGAAAAAGAAATTACACCTGAAAAAGAAATTACACCTGAAAAAGAAATTACACCTGAAAAAGAAATTACACCTGAAAATTAAATAACACCTGTAAAAATAACACCTGAAAAAATAACACCTGAAAAGAAATAACACCTGAAAAAATAACAGCTGGAATAAAATAACACCTGAAAAAAACTACACCTGAAAGAAAATTGCACCTGAGAAAAAAATAAACCTGAAAGAAAATTATGCCTTGAAAATAATTAAATGAAAAAAATACCACCTGAAAAAAATACCACCTAAAAAATGAAAAAAAAAAAGACGACTTCCATCCACAGGGAATCGTGTGATGAAATTGCATTGACTGTCTTTCACCATCACAGTTCATTGGCCCCTCCCCGCCAATGACTGTGGTTGTCAACCAAAAAATAAATAAATACATAAATAAAATAATATAAAAATAATGACAATAATAATGATAATTATAATAAAAGAAAGTATACCTGAAAAGAAATAACACCTGAAAAAAATGACACATGAAAAAGAAATTACACCTGAAAAAGAAATAACACCTGAAAAAGAAATACCACCTGAAAAAAATACCACCTGAAAAAAAAGACTATCTACATGGAACTGTGTGGTGTAAATGCAATGACTGTCTTTCACCGTCACAGTTCATTGGCCCCTCCCCGCCAATGACTGTGGCCATCAACCAATAATTAAATAAATACATAAATAAAGCAATATAATAATAATAATAAAAGAAAATACACCTGAAAAGAAATAACACCTGAAAAGAAATTACAACTGAAAAGTAACCTGAAATGAAATAACACCTGAAAATTACACTTGAAAAAAATATTACATCTGAAAAGAAATAACATCTGAGAAAAAATAACACATGTGCAGAAATTACACATGAAAAGTAATTACACCTAAAAAAATAACACCTGAAAAGAAATAATTTTAATAATAATTTTAATAATAATAATAATAATTTTAATAATAATAATAATAATTCTAATAATAATAATAATAATTTTAATAATAATAATAATAATAATTTTAATAATAATAACAATAATAATAATAATAATACTGTCAATAATAATATCAATAATAATAATAATGTCAATAATAATAATATCAATAATAATACTTGTTACTTGCTTGTTACTTGTTGTTATATATTCTATGCCCCTCTCCACCAGCAGATGGTGCTCCGTAGGGCTTCCATTAATATTATTTAACACTATAATAACTTCTAATGTTCATATTATCTATGTCGTAACCAGCGAACAGATGTGTAATAATGTCAATAATAATAATCTCTTACCAGGATGAGCTGCCTTCAATAACATGCCAACACACCAACAGTCATGCAAGAGAAACAAGTTCGAGGAATTTACCTATTTAACTTGACTGTGGAAAGTGTATTATTGCACTGCTCAGATTTACACAATTTTACACTCATACTCATACAAAAAATAAAAATGAGAATAAAATAGAAAATAAAAAATTAATAATTAAAGAGCCTAGCTGTCCCCCAAAATAAAAAGCCAGCTGTCTCTTGAAGTGTGTTAAATTTGATGATGATACAACCTTCTGAGGCAAACCATTCCAAATGTTAATTATTCTAATTGCGAAGGATCTTTTGCTAATCTCTGTCTGTACATGAGGACAAAATATTTTAAATAAGTGTCCACGAGTTCTGTCGGATGATCTTAAAGTAAAAATATTATTAATAATAGTAATAACAATAATAATAATAATAATAATAATAATAATAATGTTAATAATAATATCAATAATAATAATAATAATATCAGTAATAAGAATGTCAATAACAATAATAATAATAATAATGTAGATGGTGAATTGGAGACTACAGATTCCTCCTAACTATGCCAGGCAATAAGACACACTATATGTCACAGCCTAGCAACAAGCCAATAAGCCATGTCTGCCATACATAGGGAGCAATGGATAATTCCTGCACTATCACACATTCAAATCAATCGTGAAATTCTTCCATTATTACATCATTTATGCCTTTCACCCTGACAAGTGCATGTGGATGAGAATTGGAAAACTACAAACAGAGGTCTTTAATTACGAAATGCATGGAGGAATGAAGCAGGTAGCCTGTGAAAAGGATTTAGGAGTGGTGATAGATTGTGAACTTAATTTCAGAAGACATTTAGCAGAAAAAATTAATAGGTCAAATAGGATGTCTGGGTTTATAAGAAGGACATTTATAAACTTAGAGACTATTCAAAACATTGTATACTGCCATGGTGAGACCTCTTTTAGCACCCATATAAACAAAAAGACATAAATGCAGTTGAAAATGTGCAGAGGAGAGTAGCGAGAATGATTCCTTCCTTATAGGGGTTGAATTAAGAAGAAATATTGAAGAAATTAGATCTTCCTTCATTGACATACAGAAGAAATAGGGGAGACATGATTAAAGCATAATAATAATAAAAAATGTCAATATATCAATATATTATAAATATATTAGAAATATATGATAGGAAAGTATGCGGCATATCGATATTTCAGAGAGCAGAGGAAACTGGAACAAGGGGACATAATAGTAAGAAGATCAAGAAAGTACGACCAAGATTAAACATAAGGAAATATTCATTCAGCTATAGAATTGTAAATATATGGAACAGCCTTCCCGACTATGTCATAAATTCAGAAAGTGTAAGGAAGTTTGAGATTAATCTGGACAAGGAATAGAAAAGTAAAAAACAAATATTTCAATATAAAGCACAACTACAATCAAACCTACAGTTAAGTCGTCTCTGTTCTAACGAGTTGCCAACGAATTGACAGTCAAGATGAGGAGCCGTAGTCACAGACCAGCTGGTAAAAGGCCTTCTTCCGGATGTATTCTACGTACGGTATCCATGACTAAAAGGAACATGATAGTAATTCAGTGCTTACCGTGTTGTTATCTTGTTACTTGTTGTTGGATATTCTATGTCCCGCTCCACCGGCAGATGGTGCTCCGCAGGGCCTCTCTCATTATTATTAAACACTATAATCACTTGTAATACTTATATCATCCATGTTGTAACACTATAATCACTTGTAATACTCATATTATTCATGTTGTAATACTAAAATCACTTGTAATACTCATATCATCCATATGGTAACACTATAATCACTTGTAATACTCATATCATTCATGTTGTAATACTATAATCATTTGTAATACTCATATCATCTAAGTTGTAACACTATAATCACTTGTAATACTCATAGCATTCATGTTGTAATACTATAATCATTTGTAATACTCATATCATCTGTATCGCAACACTCAGCCAACAGATGTGTTTTCAGTCTTTTCTTAAAAGTGGTGCAATTTTCACTACTCCGGACATGTAATGGCAATCCATTAAAGAGCCTTGGTGCACACCTTTCAAACGCTCTGAAACCCATTGTCAGATTACTTCTTGGCTCATTTAACCTGTATTGTTCGTCACTATGCCTGAGTTCCATAGAGGTCTTTATGGTATTTATTGAAAGAATTACCGTTTTGTAGCAGTGTTGCCAGATCCGGCTAGGTCCCAGTATTTTGCCCAGCTGGTCATTTCCTGTACTTTACCACGGTTATTTCTCGGTAGTTTGCCCAGGTTAGGTCCCGGTAGTCTGCCCAGGTTAGGTCCCGGTAGTCTGATGCGGTCTAGGTAAGGTCAGGCTAATTTCAAAATGCCCCATTTTAATATGCCCTATCTTGGAAATTTTGGCATTTGCTGAGGAAATGCTATACAAGAAAATAGTCTTAGAATTGTTTAAATAAGTGGGTAATGAAGGTAGAAAATAGTCTTAGAATGGTCTAAATAAGTGGGTAATGAAGGTAGAAAATAGTCTTAGAATGGTCTAAATAAGTGGGTAATGAAGGTAGAAAATAGTCTTAGAATGGTCTAAATAAGTGGGTAATGAAGGTAGAAAATAGTCTTAGAATGGTCTAAATAAGTGGGTAATGAAGGTAGAAAATAGTCTTAGAATGGTCTAACTAAGTGGGTAATGAAGGTAGAAAATAGTCTTAGAATGGTCTAAATAAGTGGGTAATGAAGGAAGAAAAGTCTTAGAATGGTCTAAATAAGTGGGTAAAGAAGGTAGAAAAACCGTACGCAATAACAGTAATTCTTTCAATATTTACCTTATTTATCATTTGGAGTATATTGGTCCGGATTGCTCGTTCCCTTTCCAATTAGGCACACGTACAGTAATGTTGGTATAGAGTACAATAACTTTATATATAAATAGTTGTAATAACAGCACAGTTTCTTTAAATAAAATCACGAACGAGCCATCGATATGACTCTTTCCACACGAAGGTTAGAAGGCAACTGACATTAATTTTACCACAACACCACAAGGAAAGGTCCTACAGATTAGGCTATGCTTGCCTGGGATTAGTCAAAATTATATACGCTTTCTCTTTTTTTTTTAATGCTCCTCGATTTAGTGGATCGTATTCAAGAACATTACTTTGTGGTGTATACGATGGTGTGGTAAAGGTACGATGGCTCCATAAACAAACAACAGGGCCATTCGTACCGTTACCAAACCATCGTATACACCACGGTTGTTCTTGAATATGGTCCAATTAACGTTTTGTCTCACTGCATTCATCACACGGTTCATTGTTTGTTTTGGTAATTATCAGCTAGGGAATTTGAGCCGGCAGTTTAAATTGTCACGCTTATTATAGGGCCAGTTCCACAGTGGCTTGGGTATGTTATGGTCCTTCCCAAGCAACCAAACTTGTCTTTTGGTTCGTTATGATCCTCCCCAACCAACCACACTTGTCTTTTGGTTCGTTATGATCCTCCCCAACCAACCACATTTGTCAGTTTTACTTATATCCAACAACAAACTCAGTCTCCATATCCACGTACTAAATCTGTCAGGTAGTTTGTTTGGATGCTCCCCAACCACACTGTCATAGTTTCATAGTAGAGTCATCAAATCCATAGAAACACGTGTCGTTTTAGTCCACGCCACTAAACAATGATATTCACCGTTCACTGAAAAGTGGCCACACATAATTTGGCAGTATATTATTCATCATATTATCAATCTTTTAGTGCAGCCAAAGACTAAAATAAATAATGACATCGAGTGTGATCATGACTAATAGTTCAATTCATGTTAATGAAAATAAATTAAACTACAAATGAAACCGATATCAAAATTACATACATATAAGCAACTTAATGGTATGTGCGTAGGTTACACACTCAGTGTGTAGACACACATACGGCTAAAAATAAATGAATAACACATACACACACATAATCTATTTTTCTCATACACACAGGTGCAAATCTGGGGAAAGTGTTAAGCATTTCAATTATTTACTTAATATTTTTTCACTGGAAGAGACAATAGGGAGTTTTCATGTGACGTCACGGTGTCCTCGGCAGCCATTTGGTTAAATTTGGTAGTATACCTCTATGTATACAAGCAGAGGGTAGTGGTTAGGTCTAGAACGTTTAATTTATTTTACTATTAGTTTCAGCGCCGGACAGACGCTGTTTTTCGCAAATATCTCCTAAATGAATCGTTGTATAAGTTTAATATTTCAGCACACTACCTTTAACATCCGGACCTAATTTATGGCTGACATACCATATTACTATATGTGTTATGTTAGGAGTTTACTCGTGAAAAATAACACAAAGCTGGCCAGTCATATTGACGTATTCGAAGGAAAGTGTGCCCCCCCCCCCAACACCCTCCCAAGCCATTCCTAACCACAACTACTTCTCCCCCTTCTCGCCCTCGTTATCCCTCCTCTTCTCCCCCTAGCTCCTCGCCTCCCTCATCACCCGTGTCCCTCATACCTCAGAGAGGGGGAGGGGATACGGGAGACTGTGGATATTCAATTAAGGCATAAATTGCTTATTTAAAAAGGTAAAGAACACATGAAGCAACCATGAACGATTTTATTTGGTTGGCCAAAACCAAAACTGACTTCATCCTTCTGGTGGCCTTAGACACGTCTGTTATTATCCGGCTATACGGCCATAAACAACGGGATTAGCTATTGCTTTAATGGTCGTTTGACCCACTATGGTTTTCATGTCCACACACAACAGTAACTGTATTAAACAATATTACTAATGAACGATACGTATATACATACTGTCATATGTAACTATTATTTATGTACGGAATTAGAATAAGAAAAAAAAATCAAAGATGGAAGGGGGATGGTGTATATAGGGAGGTGAAGAGTGAAACGGGGAGGGGGATAATGCGATATTGGGGTAGGGAAGGAAGGAGTGGTCTGGGGGATGTTTGGGGTGTTGGTGGAGGGGTTACATATTAGGCTTAATATCACTCAGTAAACTCCTAACATAACACATATAGTAATATGGTATGTCAGCCATAAATTAGGTCCGGGTGTTAAAGATAGTGTGCTAAAATATTATATTGATACAACGATTCGTTTAGGAGATATTTGCGAAAAACAGCGTCTGTCCGGCGCTGAAACGAATAGTAGACGAGTGTTAGACCTCCTTTAAGGGGATATTTAAGAATGTCACGGTTTTGCTGCATGGTGAGATGTTCTAACACAAACAAACTTCCTGGTTTGTCCTTTTGGATCCGTAAGGTGATAAGAAACTAAGGAGAAGCACACGAGAAACTCCTGCAGCTGATTAAGAGAAGGAATTTATGGTTCTCCCGAATATCCAGCTGTTGTCTGTCATGATGGCGGTGGCACTTATTTCGCAGTACATACTATGTCTTACTCTCCACAGTTTCGACACACATTATACCACTCATACGCATAACGTGGTGTTTTGTTTCGTGTTTACTTTTGTCAGCTGATCGAGCTTGCTTTTGATTGGCTGGAGTCAGTCCAGTCACTTGAAAGACGCCACCCTGATTGGCTGAACGACATAGGGCACCCGGGAAGATTTAGGACTCCCTAACTACTTATAGGAACATGATAGGACGCCCTAAATTTTTTTTGAGTATACCAACTTAGGTCATGAGATAGGATGTCCTAACCTCTTCCTATCTTAGGATTCCCTACGTCAGATAGGACGGAGTGGCTGCCCTAAGTTAGGACACGTTTGAGTATCCGACCCCAGCTCTCCAGTGCCACCCTCCATTCCTCTAAAACCCACGCTCCACCTCTTAACTCGTCTCCCAGCACAGAACCACATCGTCAGCGTACATCATGCTCCATGGTACACCCTGCCTCACCCCCTTTGTTAACTCGTCTAAAACAGTATTGAACAGAAAGGGGCTTAGCGCCGAGCCCTGGTGTAGCCCCACCTTTACTTCAAAACTCTCCGTAATCCCAACGCCACTTCTAACCCAGGTGAGGTATGAGGATAAGTCGGACGAAGACGGAGTAGCCTACATGAGATGTGCACACCAAGACCGGGACCATGAACAGCAGGTGGAAGTCAGACTGGATGGAGAGGTGATAAAGAGTTTGGATAGCTTTAAGTACCTGGGATCAACAATAGCGGCAGATGGCAGTGATGAGATGGAGGTCACAAGAAGGATTCAGGGGGGATGGAGGAACTGGAGGGATGTGTCAGGAGTGCTGTGTGATAGGAGAATGGAGGTGAAGCTGAAGGGGAGAGTCTTTAAGACAGTAGTGCGACCAGCTATGATGCATGGCATGGAGGGTACACAACTCAAGAAAGTGAATGGGAAGAGGATGGATGTAGCTGAGATGAAAATGTTGAGGTGGATGTCTGGAGTGACGAAAAGAGACAGAGTAGGTAACACACAGATAAGAGGAACTGTTAAAGTGACAGAGGTGTCGAAGAAAACACAGGAGGCAAGATTGAAATGGTATGGCCACGTATTGAGAAAAGACGAGGAGAGTGTGGAGAGAAGGGTGATGGATATGGAGGTACAGGGACGTAGAGGAATAGGAAGACCGAAGACCAGATGGAAGGATTGTATAGCGGAGGATATACGAGAGAAACAACTGGATTTGGAGCTGGTACACAATAGGAATGACTGGCGGCGACTCATCAAAAACGGCGACCCCATTTATTTATTATAATAAATGGGCTAATAAGCTGACGAGAAGAAGAAGATGGTAAATGTACACTCGCAATCCAAAATTTGTATCCTGTAGGTCTTGTTGAAGTTTCGAATAATTTGACCTACTTGTGAACCAACTGAAACCCTTATCTTGTTTCATTTTTGCTTGAGCTCCCTTAATTAATTAATACTCGATCCGGCTATTCGAAGCCAAAAGCCTGGATACATATTTTGGATCGCGCGTGTACGATTATCTTTAAGAGTAAACAGGGAATATTTGAAGTAAAAAAGGGAAATAATAATAAAAGTGAAGTTCAGTATAAGGGACATTTTGTCAAGCAGCTGACCAGGGCTTCCATTCTAGGGTAAAATACCCTAAACTAGGGTAATTGGACCCTTCCTAGGGTAGTGTTTAGGGTAATGCATAAACTAGGGTAATTCTAGGGTAATCTGCCGTCAGGCTGGTTTTTATTTAATAGTGTCCGATTAATGTACTGTACATATTATCGTCCCCGTGATTTGTATGAGCATACCCGGGCGCCAGGGATAGGGAGGTAGGGAGGTGGGTACCAACCTACTGGAACTCATGTCACTTTGATCCTTACGTAAATAGTTCGTAAGGATGAATATTGCTTATAATCATGAGGATTTTTCCACCTTTTCTTTTCCTTCTGAACTGTTCCCGTTCGATATTGTGTGGGTGCAACCAAGAGTCATCCATAAGTAAATATGTCGTACGTACGAATATTCTAAGCATAACCATGAGTGCTTTTACGGCTTTTATATTATCCTATTTCGTCCCATACGCGTTCGCTTCTGAAATCTGGAGCGTGAAGCTGTTCTCTTGATCTCTTTACAAGTTCACACACACACAGTCAGACACTTGCGAGGACGAGTCCACACAATACAGCAGCAGCAATAGTGCTCCTACCAGCTATATTCTACTTGAAGGTGGCCTCCTCCCATATAAACAGTTAACTTCATATCCATTCTATAAGGTAATTTATTATTGTATATATGCATATTTTGCTTGAACTAAGTTATGTTAACTGCGAATAAGTGAAAGAAAATGAAAATGCTATTAAGGTATATTTAGCCGAAAATAGCCTATGCTATTTAACCCTTACACTGCCGCCGATAGCATATGCTGATCGCTACAGAGCACTCCCCAGTGCCACCGACAGCATATGCTGTTTTCACTTGTAATAATTGTTTAAAAGTGGGAATGGTAGGTTTAGGTACTTGGTGGTTACTGACAACTCACCATGGTTTGGCACCAAAAACAAAACTCAGCCAGGACAGTTGTTGGAGTATAATATGAGACATTAGGTGGTAAACTTATGTTCATTGGAGCCTACTAACCAGTATTCTGGGAGCTCGTTTTGGTTTATAACCGACCGGCGGCCGTGGTTTTTGTTATTTCGTCGTAATGCGTCAATAAATTATATGATTGGAACTTTTTATATTAGTATTTACCATTTATTATTTATATGGTGTAGAGTAGGCTATATTTATATGTTTGAAAAATTTGTGTTATTGAAGACAAATTTTCTAGACCTTACTTAGAATTCCTAGACTACAACTTGGGTAAGTTTAATAGTTACAACACACTTTTCCAGTCTGAGGCTCCAAATTTCTTCACATTAAAAACTGAAACATGTAAACTCATTAGAAGTTTATGTTCAGACTTCATGGATGTAAGTTTTGTTAAGAAAGCAGACATTTCTCTCCTTACTCCTGCTCATCCCATGTTTTCTAGTACTTTCGTCCCAACTGAGAATATTTATCTAGGAGTGAGTGCATCAACATCAGTAAATAATATGAAAATATCAGGAGCAGCTACTAAAGAAGAACTTTCTCAGTTTCAAAAGTCATGTCAGTCTTTCCTAATAGAAGCTGTACTCCAAATCCAAAAAAGATATTCCTTGAATGACAAAATTCATGACATAGTAGCCTGCATCAACCCACACTCTGCCTCTACCCTTAACCCTCCCTCCCTAGCATTTTTATTTGATGAACTGCCCCAGTTACAAAAATTTGCTGACAAAAAGCTTGTGGATGAAGAGTGGAGTCTGTGGAGACTACACTCCTTGGATGAGGAACTATCTAAACAACTAAATTTCATGCAGTACTGGAAGATAGTGTTAAATAGGAAAAATGATGCAGGCCTACAATGTTACCCTAATTTATCAGATGTTATTTCCACTCTCCTTTCACTACCTTTTTCAAATGCTGCTGTGGAACGTTTTTTCAGTTAATTAAACATAACAAAAACCTCATTAAGAAGCTCTCAAAAATTAAACAATATGTGGTCTCATGCATGGAATTTATTACATGAAACGCCTTAATGTTTCCTCTTACAACCTTGGTTTTGATGACAATATGCTAAAAGCAATGAATAATGTTTAATAAGAGTGATGCTACATGTTCTGAGGCTGCAAATATGTAAGTCTCCTGGAGGTGTTACAGTGTTAGCAGATAGAGTATACAACTGCATATTTCTAAATAAAATACCCTTTAATTTACGCGGCATTTGTTTTTTTCCTGTGTGTGTGGGGGGAATGTTTGGGGGGGGGGGGCAATATATAAACTTATGTATGATAGTGCATGAATCAACAATTTATGGACAATTCGACAATCTAGGGTAAAACACTCGAATCTAGGGTAATATCGACAAAAATCTAGGGTAGGATTTCATCAACTCATGGAAGCCCTGCAGCCATGGAGCTGACCTCCTGCCAGGCAACACTGACTCGCTTGCTGGCTGGGTGGCGACATTGTTGTTTACATTGTGCAAAAGCCGGCTGAAGTATTGGAAATGACAGACAGAAAGAAAGTACGAACTGGGTTATATACAGCAAAATAATAAGCTTCTGTAGAATATAGAGTAACTGAGTAAGTAGCTGTGTGTGTGTGTGTGTGTGTGTGTGAGTGACAAGAGGAGATAAATAAGTGTGTAGAATATAGAGTAACAAGTTAAGTAACCGTGTGTGTGAGACAAGATCCCAAAAGAGGAGATAAATGTGTCAAGACCCAATAAGCTAGAATATAGAGTAAGTAACTATGTGCTTGTGTGTGTGTTTGATGTAGTTAGTTTAAGAAATTGGAGATATACGAGTTCTTCAAATATTTCCACGAAACAAACACACACACACACACCTATTTGGAAGGAGCTTGTTTGGTGGCATGGTCAGGTGGAATCAGAAAGCTCTATTTTCATTTACAATCACAGGGTCCTTGACCACTAGGACTGCAGGCATTATTAACGGCGGCATCTCTCTCTCCCGGGCCTTTCTCCACACCACTCGCAGTTGCTATGTAAACAACACATATGACGGCTAATAGCTTGTAAACTACTCGCGCTACATGAATAAATGATACAGGATATTGAAGTACAAACCTTTAACTGTCTCCTGATGTACTTGTGAAGACTAAATGGACATATCTAGGATGGGTAGCCAGCTCAGACTGACATTAACTCAAAATTCACTTTTACCCTCTGTTTACATATCTAAGTGCATTTTTACACTCTAATTTCGCTATAAAACATGCCAGAATCGCATTTTTCAACACAATATGAAATATAATGTCACTGTCGTTTTTACGTACCATTGCCAACACAGGAACCTAGACACTCCCTGTGTCTGGGTGGTGGTTCCTGGCAACTCCGACGTAGTAAACGGTGATTTTCTATGAATGAAATACTCTTAAGATAAATCCATTTTCTCTTGAAGAACAGAGAATGATATAAATCAACCAATCACAATCACCGTTTCAAACGTGGAGTATTTCATTCATAGAAAATCACCGTTTACTACGTCGGAGTTGCCAGGAACCACCACCCAGACACAGGGAGTGTCTAGGTTCGTGTGTTGGCAATGGTACATACACGGTAATTACAGGAAAGGAGATGTGATGAAAATATGTCCTTCCACCCTCACTGTTTAAGTAATACCGACTGGTGGTAACTGGCTGGGCTAGAAGGGAGTCCCTACAAGCCCATAATCAGTGTTCCCACCCAAGACAACCATGTTATGGGTTGCGCAATTTTAAAACCTGCTTTGATGAGAATTCTCGTCAAAAGCTGTCCTCCGCACTTGTTGCTGGTGACGAGAATTCTCATCACCCGCGGTGTAAGGGTTAAGGGTTTTGACGCTCCTTCGGACCCAGCCACTCCCTTTCTGTTCTTCATCTGTCCCTCTTTTCCTTCTATTTTCTTCCTTCCTGCTTCCTCTCTTATCAACTTCTTCAGGTGCTATATGACCCCGCTGTTGCTGTGCCTAATATCAATCAATCAATTGACCCGAAGGGTTAGGAGCCATAGACAAGAACATGTTGTCGGGTCTCAATGCTCGGGGTATGAAGCCCATACATTTTATATGGCCCTCGTAACCCGGGCATCAGACCCTACGATATGTTCTTGTCTACGGCCCCTACTACCAGAAGAAAAAGATATCTGTAAGTGTGTGCAAGACCACTCAATAATAATAATAAAAAAGTGTGAGCAGAGATCTAAAGATATAGAGGTATCTCTAGTGCAATTCTCTGTTAATTACCAGTATCATATGTATGTATATATTTTGATATTTACCTACATTATATAATTAATTATCTTTGTCCATGCCAATTTTCCCTCCATCAACTCTTTACTTTCCCATAAGTGAATGGTATGGTGTAGTCTTCTCTCTTATTCTTCCTTAAACTGAAACTCAATCATCTATGCTATAACTGTGACACAGACGACATCCAATTTACTGTATGTATTTTACAACTTAATTTTTTTTCATTCAAGAACAGAACATCCATAATCTTGTACAGTACTATATATTTACCTCTTCATTCATCCCAATAATAGATTCTATATATTTTTTATATTTTCCTAATTCAAATAGTCCTATGGCCTAACTGATACATATACTGTATGTTCTTAATTATATCCTTGGAAAACTTGGGTTACTAGGAAAACTGAAACATGTTTTACTTTTTATACTCCTGAATATCAGTACAGGTATTTCACACTAAAAAAACCAACAAATATTATGGTGGTTCCATATTCAGTGAACCTAATTTGTCTGTAACCTTGTGATGGTATCCTAGGGACTCTTAATTTGTGTGGTCCAAATTTCACCAAAGTCTTACCCTGCCATTCTTATTCCATCAGCTTTGTCCATCCCATCATTATTTTTACAAGACATACCCTAACTTTAATAAGTAATCATCTACTTCACCTGTGGGTATTGTGCTTTTTAGATGAACAGTATACTGTACAACAAATAGTACAGTACTGTGAATGAAATATCACAGAATTTTGCCTGCCTTACCTTCCCTACTCACTAGAGTTCCAACTGGTACCGGTACTTGACTGTACCTGACATAAGGAAGCTATCCTATTCCCTGTAGATGTCAAGAACCAGTTATTGTCCAGGTATATCTGGGCCTCTGCTACCCAACACTGCCCACCCAGAATACCCTGACTTGACCAAATCAAACCTGACATATCCTAGCAACTAAATCATTCTAACCTCTTACAGATGTGGAGTGCTAGTCATCATTTGCGAATATCCCTGTTGTGGGTTCCCTGTATTTCCTTGTTAACTACCATCACTTCAGCATCTATGTACCAGCTGACCAGGGTTCTATTCATGTCTGCTCTCCTATATTCACACAAGACACCAATGGGGAATCCAGGGTAAGCAGGGGACTGGTTCTATAATTTAGGAAGATTGGGCCTTTTTTTAATTTAGAATTTTAATTAATCCTACAGCTCGAAGTATATTGCAAGAGAGTTAAGGTGTTTGAGAATAATGTAATGCTCATTAGCCATTGTTTTACTGTAGGGTTAAGATGCCTGTAGCAACCAACGTCTAGGTATGTGTGGGAGAGTAGGATAAACGGGCTTTGCTGAACTGAGATAGAAGTTATTAGAGGCTATACAGCAATGATCACCCTCTCAAGGAAGGAGGAATCAAGCTAGAAATGAACACTACCACATACAGTATACCTTGTCATACAATGTATAATTACCAGATTGAGCAACTCTGTATATGGTACTGTATGCGTATTACAGTATGGTTTATGCATATTATTATGGCTTACTAGACACCTATCACCTGCTTCATTGTCTCCAGTTGCCAAGCCTCTACCCACTATGAGGACTCTGGTTGTATAGGTAATGAGTGACCTGTGGTCACAAAATTTTTCCTCTAGAAATATGCCACAAACATGTTCTATAACTGAAGTTAAATAATATCTGAGATGTTAGTGGAGATGTCCTGTTCTTAAGACCAGTAAATGAATTATAAGGGACAGTTATGCAGATAAGTCTGTACATAAGCACTGACATTTAATGAAAAAAATCCACAAATATTTAAATTATGTAAAAAACCTGCTAATGGTGAACCAATGAATAATGGGGGTTAACTGCAGTGTAAATAGACTGACTGATAGGACATACGTACTTCTTACTCTTATATCTATTTACAGTACTGTATGGCAGATGATCTTTGGAGATAACTGAGTTTTTGACAACTCCTTAATCCTTTTCTTTTTCTGTCTGTTTTATATCATGCATGCATACAATTAAAATACATTCCATAGAAATATATCCAAGTGTTCATTGTGTATGGTACATTATAGTAACATATATTGAAAGTACAGCTTGAGGATAGGTTTCTTTTCTGTAGTAAAATACACAACTTATTTTTTTTAAATTCATATCTCTTAGGGTTGAAGGATGATGGAACGAAATTTGAGGATATTTGAAGGACTCACCACAGTCTGATGCTGTCACAATGAAGAGGAAGAAGAGAGTCAACCAGTCAACAGTATGACACCTCTATGTGTCTCAAGAGCTGAATCATTATTACATAAATGACATCTGACACGGTGGGTATTTCGTTTTAATTTTCCCTGTCACGAGCAAGTCTAGTTGCCCTAAAATTAAATTTTGTTTCATAAAATTATAATCAGTGTCTGTTATTTTGTATACTGTTCTTACCAATGCAGTACTTGGACTTATTCCAGACACTGAATCTCACAAATATATAAATCATGCTTGCAGTACTCCGGTATTATTTTTTTAACAACAACTGAATACAATTGAGCATATGGAATTTCTCAGTCTGTAGCAGCTTGTAACATGCTTCTTGTAGCCTTTGTTGCATCTTGCTTGTAATGCATACTGATACTGTATTTTTTAATCAAGCAAAATACATCATTTCCATTCCAGTTAAAATCATGACCAAAGTACATGTACTGGGATTAAATTTGTGGATGGAAAAAATATGTGAAGAAATATATTGTAAAATACCAGTAACACTCGCCCATCTTTTCCTTTTGGCTTCTACAGTACTAAATGTTCAGCCTTGGAGCAGATGGATTTCATAGAACAGGATGGCAGTAACAAACTTTGCCCTGTCTCACCCAAATGAGAGGAATAACCTAATGTGGCCGAGCAAGGTGAGTGTGCCTCGTAATCAAAAGTATACAAAGACTAACTACTTCCTCCCTTTTTTATATTCACTATTTATACTGCATTTCTTGCCAATTGTAGTTGTGGTACTTTCCCAGACTGTGTGGCGTACAGTGTAGCGTAATGCAGTAATGTTTGCACAGTATTGTAATAGGTTTCAACATCCCTTGCCAACTTTGTGTCTTATTGTATACAAAAACTGTACAAACATCTCTGAAGTACTGTACAGCTAGCAGGAGTGAATTATAAAGCATAAATAACAAAGTGGAGGATGTAGCAAGTCTGTGTTTCTCTATGGTAATTACAGTATTTGTGTCAGGAGGATATGTTTTTGTCTTGGATTGTTTGTCTGTTTATTTGCTGGTCCGTTTGTTTGTTATCAAGATTATGCAAAATATGTGTGGAATTTTACAAAAATTTGAGCAAAGGTATGCCTAGTGACTAGCAATAAGTTACTAGATTATGGGAGGAATCCAGATCTGGGTACAATAATTTGTTGTATATTTGTGAAGATCAGGGTGAAATATTGGTGGATATAGCCATAGACTTTCTCGTTCTTTTAAGGGGTAATACAATTTTGGTACATTGGAGTGCCTTGATTCCTCCAAAGCGTGCCAGGAAACAGGACCAGAGCAACAAAAATAATGGTGGTCTGTTGGTTGGAATAGTTTAGAGAAATCAGTTGCTCCAGATTTACCAACACTACTTCTCCCTTAAAAATATTGCATTGTCAACCTTTTTGGGCAGATGCTCAGCTTTGGTGAAAGTTTGCTATCTCTAAACGTTTTTGTTTGCTGTGATATCAGGGAGTTGAACATAAAGAGATGAGACTGAGTAGCTTAGCAGGTGTTACATGCCATCCAGAGGGAATGAATAATGCAGTGATGGAGTTCAGAATATAATGTTTAGCATTATAGTGATGGATATTAAATTCAGAAACAATAACTCAGTTGCCAGGCATACTCTGTGTTAGTTTAGTATAAGTTATTCACTTTTATATTTGGTATTAAAGTTGCATGGTATGAATTTATTTGATAAGAATTTAACATCCCATCTGTACTAAATTTTCTATTGTGTTAAGGCTGGAACATCTCTGTAGCACAAAATACCTGATGTGGCGTAGATTCAAATGCATACACCCCTGGTAATATAGTAAGAAACCAATATATAAATAATGATTGTGGGGGGGAGGCGGTGGAAGAGTGGATACAGCGACACACAATGAATGTTATGGACCCAGGTTCGAGTCCACAAGAAATGTCTGGGGGTTTTCCGAGGTGATTTGATGGTTCTGCTGTTCGTTAAGTATCCTACATCGTCGTCAACTCATAACATAAAAGATGCCTGACCATATTCCAAGATGCTGTGAGTGACGATATAGCTGCCCTCTCCTAATAGTGACGTGTATAAATAAAGTGTCTTCATCTAGTGGGACAGAAGAGAAGCTCCCAACACCATGAAGCTCCACTGTCTCATCTACTGCTACACCCAATAATCTCTGGGCCTCGCAAGAGTCTCGGGTTACTAACAGCCTACATTCCCGAGGTTGAGGTATAGTTTGCCCTGGTTAGGTCCCGGTAGTCTACTGCGGTCTAGGTTAGGTTAGGTAAGGTCAGGCTAATTTTAAAATACCCCAATTGAATATACCCTATCTTGGAAATGAGGCATTGTCGAAGAAAATGCCATAGAAAAAAAGTGTCTTAGAATGGTATAGATTAGCTGGTAAAGAGGTTAGAAACATCGTAATAGAAAACGGCAATATACTTGATAATTACCATATAATATTATAGTAGTTCCATTTTATAAAGCAAGGGATTGTAGTTACAGTAATATGGTGAAATAAGAAGGTATGATAATGTATTCCACTGGTGAAGACTCCCAAGTGCATAGCCGAACTGAGACTAACCTTAATTAAAGGGATAGTATACTTTTGGTTCATTGGAGCCCCTCGATTCATCCAATATATACCAGGAAACAGGACCAATGAACATAAATAATGGGAATCTGTTGCTTGGAATAGTTTGGAGGAATAATTATCTCGCCAAATTATAAAACTCTTCCCTCCCCTTAAGGCAACTGGCTTCACTGCTACAGCCCCCTTAATCCTAAAATAACGACGGACCTCATTTATATATTTTTTTTTTTTTAGCTCCAGGGATTTAATTAACACAATTTCAGTTTATATATGAAAAACAGCTTACTTCTTGAATAACATGCTTACACTGACATACTGACAACAAACAATTTCCGTGGTATGAAAACTTTTACATACACACACACACACACACACAAAAGTGCATGGAATTGCTTCACGGTTTCACACCAATGCAAATATATCATATCCCAGACTACTATAATGGCCTGTGGCGACAGAGAGCTTTGGAAGCACCTCATTGGATTAGAATTGTGATTATCAGTGAGGCAAGGGTAGGTAAAATTTATTGTCTGGAAATGGACGCTGTAGAGTTAGTTCTCAGAATGAAGTGAAAGTATACTGACATATTAAACGAATGACCCTATCAGAGGGATAATGAGAATGAGTGTGGGGCATAGAGGAAAGAGTTAAATGGACAGACAGTTTCTGAGGTGAGAGGTGTAGCTTTCTCGTGTGTAGTTCTGGCATCTCTGGGTTTAGTCTTGATGCACTGAAGGATTATTTCAAAGTTTTTTCCATGAAGAGTAAAGAAAAGAAGATTGGAAGGAAGGTAAATAAAAAGCGATAAACTCCCATATAGTGTTTATTAGCCTGCTCCATTACACGAAGCCAACTAAAAGAAAGGCTACTCCAAAGTTGTGTGGCGTGAACATCCACAGACACTGTCACTCCCCGCTTCCGTTCCCTCCGGTCTACGCTGTTTTAATTTTGAGATACAGGTCTAATGTTACCCTCTTACTCTGCTCTTTAAAGTTGAGTTGTTGAGAGGCCCACCACGCCGCCGCCCCGCTCCAGGGAATATGAGAGTGGGGAGGGGAGGAGAGGAAGGGAGGGAGAGTTTAAGAAGAGGAATTAGGGGATAAGAGAAGGGGAAGCAGGCTAGAGGAACGAGGGCATATAAGAGCTTAAAGAAGATATACAAATGTGACTCTGAGAAAAGCAATGTGATGAATGGCGACCAATAATAATAATAATATAACCAGAGGGTTGTAAGAATATTATTAGCCTGTGGAAATAATGATGACTGATATTATGAAGCGTGAAAACATTGGATATTAAGGCTGACATTTGTTGTGGGGGCATTTTTAAAGTATATACATGTAGCCCTTTAAACACCGGTACTCTGAGCTGCTCGTCCTTCATTCATGCTTGTGTCCCGTCCTTCATTCATGCTTGTGTCCCGTCCTTCATTCATGCTTGTGTCCCGTCCTTCATTCATGCTTGTGTCCCGTCCTTCATTCATGCTTGTGTCCCGTCCTTCATTCATGCTTGTGTCCCGTCCTTCATTCATGCTTGTGTCCCGTCCTTCATTCATGCTTGTGTACCGTCCTTCATTCATGCTTGTGTACCGTCCTTCATTCATGCTTGTGTACCGTCCTTCATTCATGCTTGTGTCCCGTCCTTCATTCATGCTTGTGTACCGTCCTTCATTCATGCTTGTGTACCGTCCTTCATTCATGCTTGTGTCCCGTCCTTCATTCATGCTTGTGGTACACATTCATGCTTGTGTACCGTCCTTCATTCATCATCCCCCATCCTTCATTTATCTTCCTCCGTCCTTCATTCATCCCCCATCCTTCATTCATCTTCCTCCGTCCTTCATGCATCTTCCTTCGTCCTCCATTCATCTTCCTCCGTCCTCCATTCATCTTCCTCCGTCCTTCATGCATCTTCCGTCGTCCTCCATTCATCTTCCTCCGTCCTCCATTCGTCTTCCTCCATCCTTCATGCATCTAACGTCCTTCATTCATCTTCCCTCATCCTTCATTCGCCTTCCTCAGTCCTTCATTCATCCTCAGTCCTCCATTCATCTTCCTCTGTCCTTCATTCATCTTCCTCAGTCCTCCATTCATCTTCCTCTGTCCTTCATTCATCTCCCTCCGTCTGTCATTTATCGTGTTGGGCTCAGATTTTCTCCGTCCAGATTTGCGGGTGTCCTCGGATCCTTTACAAACGAACGAGGTGGGGGAGAGAGCAACCCAGTGGACGGGAATGGGGGAAAGTGTATAAATGTGATAGCCACTTTAATTGAAGAGGTTCAGTAAGGAAGCTGCCAGGCGCGGTAGTGATATGATAAAAAAAAAAAAAAAAACTCTATAGCCTAATAATTATTGAGTCGCATTTCAGTCTTTTTCGTGTGGCGTAGTGATATGAAAAAAACTCTGAATTGCGACTCCATAATTATATATAGAGTTTTTTTCATATTTCATATTTCGTGTATTATTCCACAACCACAGAATAAGTTGTTTTCTGCGATTGTATATGCTTTAATGTGCTTATCAAAATAAATAATGGTGGATACTTTATTCATCCCGGGTTTTCACATTAAAATTTGAATGTCCATTATATTTTTTTTACTGCAGGTGTATACTGTAAATCTATATGTGAATTTATGAATGCAGAACGGTGACACCAAGACATCAGAAATGAATCTTTTGTTGTGTTAAAGTGCAGTATTGTGGTCACGAGTTACGTCCAGGAGAAGAGAGGAGGGGAGATGAAAAGAAAAAAAGGACAGAGGAGAAGATATAATTGATAACAGAGAAGAGAGAGAGAGGAAGAGAGTAAAAACGCATTGCAACAGTACAGCCAGCCGTGGATAATAGTTTTATTGCCAGTGTTAGAATTGCAAACCGATGGAATGAATCTCCAGAGCCCAGTTACGCATAATATTCATTCATCCATTCTATCTTATTAGTATAGTGCAGTTTCAAAAAGGGGGATTATAACAATTATTGTCCGCGACCGTGTGGTGGGAAGTATAAAATAAAAAATAAAAATAAAAATAACTAGACGCGTGACTGGAGAAAATTGTCAGTATGAGGTTCCGGGCTGGGCGGGTATTGAGTGTAATGGCCTTAACGAGCTGAATATGTAAATCGGTCTCCTGATGCGCGGCTGTGGAGATTGATCTTGTTGGCCCGGCAGAGGCATGGGGAGGGCCTGCTGCTGGTATAGGAGAGGGGATGGTGGGGAAGGACAGCAGAGGAGGGTGCCTGCCTGGGGGTTGGTTGAGAGTACGGTATCTGAGGGAGGTAGGGAGGGAGGAGGGGGATTGTGTATTGGAGAGTAAAAGAGAGCAGGGTGAGGGGCTGGTGGAGTGGAGTGGAGAGGTAAGGGAATGGGTTATGGATAGAGGATAGTGTGTTGTGTTGTGTCCTTAATTATTTATCAGCTGCTCGGAGAAGGGAAAAGTTCGGGTAGCCTAAGTGTATAGTGTCTTTTCACATTAGTATTTTACACCTTTGATTATTCACGGTGGTTGTGTTGTCCTAACGGTGCTAGAGCTACGACAAGAGGGTGAACTATCTGCCTATACTAAATTCATAGCTCAAATTAATATAGGTGTCTTTTCACGTTAGTATTTTACACCTTTGATTATTCACGGTGGTTGTACCTGACTATACTAAAATCATAGCTCAAATTAATACAGGTGTCGAGGGGTGGTGAATAGAAGTAATGTTACCAAGGCTGCCTCAGAAAAATGGATTGTGTAGATATATTGTGTAGGTTGGTAAAGCCGAGTTTATTACTGGTGGGGTGTGGGTGGTGGTGGGTTAAAGGTCTTCTAATCTCTCTTTTAACAGTAGGGGATTAGGGGCCCGAAGTGGTTGATTACGTTTTCCTTCAGCAATTGGGACATGACAGCTGACAATCTCTTTTCTCTTGGCAACACAGAAATTGGTCTGGTCAGGAGTGACTACAGTCGCCAGCAACAGAGAGTGGCTTCATCCGATTTGACATTGAAGAGCTTCTACTTCTGCTGCAGTGAGCCTACAAGTTAAGGCCAGGTAAGTGCTGAACCAAAACCGTATGGGATTCATGTAGGTAGAGTAGGACTAGTGGTTGAGTGGCAAGCAAGAGTTATCTTCTGGGGTGGTGTGGCAACAGGGAGAATAGCCTCCTCCAGCAGGAGAAAGAGGTCATTTGAACAAGCGGCAGTAGCCATTATCTTTATACTCAGGTCAGGAAAGGGTGAGTCCATTCTATCCTAGGCTACTGCTAGTGTTTCTGATGCGTCTGCTGTTACTGCTGAAGGGACGGCAGAAGGTGTTTCCATGGTGATGCTTAGTCTAGGGGACTGACTCCATTTGCATTTTGTATGTGCGCTAACACACTAAGTGACTGCTTCTGTGACCGACTGATTATTTATCATTCCTTGTGGGGGAGGAGGTTAGGGGTCAGTGCAGGCCTGGTACTGCGACTCCTGTATTTACTATCCATACCAAGAGTGGTCAGCTTGTCGGCGATTGGTTGGGTTACCTTGCTGACCATTATTCTGTATGGTGACAGGGGAGAGAGAGGGTAACAGAGAATGGGCAAGATTTATTGAACGAAAAATAGTGGGACGTGAGAGGTCAATGAGGAGAAGACGAACCTGGATATTGAGGAGACGAGATAAAATTTAATTAATAAGGAGTAGGAGAGTAGGGAAATGAGGAGGAGGCGGAAGATTAGGGAGAAATTACATGGGGAAAAGATATGAGATGAGTGAGAATGTAGTGTGAAATACGCTGGAAGGAAGTGTTAAATGAGGGATGGGAATGTTGTACGAATGGAAAAGTTGGTATAGGAAACTTGAAATGAATGAGAAAATATTGTGAAATAAACGGGAAAGGAGTACAAGATGAATGAAGGAATAGTGTGAAATGAGTGAGAAGGGAGTGTGATGTTAATGGGAAGAAAGTGTGGGACGAATGGAATGGTAGTGAGTAAGTGTACTAGTAAATATATAGATAACCTGATCTGTTCGTATGATGGTGTGGTTAATGGGGGGATTATTGTCTTGTACTGTATATACATGACTTGGAGGAGGGCAGGGAGTTAATACTGTTATTCGAGGGATCAGTGATTTGCATTCTCGCTGGGGGAGTAATGAATAATAAATACGTAAGAGGGGAAGGGTGGCTTGGATTTCTGATATACGTAAATCACAAGACGGCATACAAGAGGAAGCTTAAGGGCCCATGTGATGTAGTCAGAATATTGGAGGTAAACGAGTCCTTCAATTCTTGCCACAAAACACCAACTATATGGAATGATCTTGTTTTGTGGCATAATCAGGAGGAATCAGAAGCCACCAGGTCTCATACACGATCACAGGGTCCTTAAGGTATCCTAGGACCTCTGACTTGTATCCATTTCCCCTAGAGTGAGCCAAAGACGTATCCCCTGTCTCATTATATGTCATGGTTTGTGTGGACTGAAAGGTTAGTCAGGTGGAAAGTGAACCGGTGTTTTGTTTAAGGGCCATGTGATCGTATGTGAAACTTGGAGGCTTCTGATTCCTCCTGACTATGCCACGAAACAAGCTCCTTCCATATAGGTGGTGTTTCGTGGCAATATTTGAAGGACTCATTTACCTCTAATTTTCTGACTACATCACAGGGTCCCTAATTAAAGCTACCAGATGTTTGTATCATTTTATTTTATTATCTATTACTACAGTCACATTTGCTAAGTACTTCCACAAGATATCCTAAAGCCAAATTCTCTTTACTATTAAATTTTGACGTTTTCATTTCGCCACAAAATCTCGTATCGTAGACATTCATTTTGTAAGCTCTCATTTTATAAACAGCATTGTCCCAGTCTCTAACATTCTGTACACTTATTAGGTCACTTCTTTCCCATAAACACGCACTTTATTATCCAATTATTTTCTAGCATTCCTACTTGTTCTTTTACTGACGCACATTCTATATCTGTTCTTTGTGCCAAGCCTACTGCTCATGTTCTTTCGCCTCTCCACTCACGTTCTCCCCATTCGTTCTACCCTCTCACTTCACTGGTTTGCACGACCTTCTCAGTAATTCATACGAACATCTCCCCTTTCCCACCTCCCCTTTTGCCGCGTGAGGGTCCGACAAACAAGGGAGACTCGGCCCATAAGGCGAAGCTCCCAGGGTTTTATATCGGAGATGAAGGAGGAAGGGAAGCAAGAGGCGGGGGGCGGAGAGGCTAGGCAAGAGGGAGGGAAGTTAACCATGGAAACGGGGAGCGAAGAGAGCGGGAACAATGGGAAAGAGAAGTGAGAGGAAGTACCGGTACCAGGGTGACGGTAATAACACAGAAAGGAAAAATCAATAATAAGAAAATTGCACTGAGGAAGAAGACAAGGTATGTACGTGAATGTTCGATTGTGAAGAGAAAAGAATCATAGAATGGATTGATGAAGAGAAGAATAAAGTGGACGAGACGGAAAGGAATGACGAGGGAGGAATGAGGGAAGCAAGAGCGGGAGGAAGGAAGCGAGGGGAAGGCTGAGTATAGGAAAGAGAGAGAGAGAGAGAGAGGGGACCCAAGGAGGAAAGAGGGTTGTGGAGGTGCCACGGGAGATTGAGGCGAAAAGGGGGAGGGCGGAAGGGCTTTAGGGAGGGAACTGAAATGCCATCGAGAAGAGGAATAGAGGGTGAAGGTGAGGCAGAGGAAATGGGGGGCAGGAGGAAGGAGAAGGGAGAAGGGGGGGGGGAGAGGAAATGGGGGTGTAGGAGGGAAGAGCAGGGAGTAGAGGGGGGAAAGGAAATGGGGGTCAGAAGGGAGAAGCAGGGAGGGAGAAAAGGAGTAGGTGAGGCTGAGGAAATTGGAGCCAGAAGAGAGAGAGAGAGAGAGAGAGAGAGAGAGAGAGAGAGAGAGAGAGAGAGAGAGAGAGAGAGAGTTGGAGAACCAGAGGGAATGTGAGGCAGGAGAAAGGAGAAGCTAAGGTGAATTAGGAAATATAACAGCGGTATTAATAAAACAAGGGAAGGTACCACACCCTTCGTCTTTGTTATAAATTTGCTAACAGTTGACATTTTCTTGTAGCTTCTCTCAAATTAGGCCTTTGTGTTCTCAGTATATTATTCATAGTATACTTAAAAAGATGATGCTGAAACGAATACTTGTAAATTGAAATACATTTTATATACATATTATATACAATTATCTATAGTTGTGTTTTACCATGATAGAGTTTTAACACGATAAATAGGAGAGAGAGAGAGAGAGAGAGAGAGAGAGAGAGAGAGAGAGAGAGAGAGAGAGAGAGAGAGAGAGAGAGAGAGATATTAAAAGTTGCGACACAAGAGAGGGAAAGGGAAAGAGAAACAGGGAGAGACATAATAAAAAGAGTATGGGTCAGGAAGGGAGATGGAGGAGGGTGGTGGCGAGGGTCGTGCGTGGCATTAAGTGTATGAGCTTCAGTCATTTACCAGGATTAGGGCCTTTGTCAGCTGAGGTCCATGAAATGATCTCTTGAGCATATATTAATTTCTGATCCCCAAATGGTGTGCTTAACTATGGTGGCAATGGTGCGAGTGAAGGAACCATATTACTCGAATAGTTGATGGGTATTTACATCTGACTAAATTCCTAACTCATATTGGAGCGTTTACTCGAGAATTTTCTTTGTGAAGGAGCTCTGTAGCCCACAAACAAAGGATTTCACTTGAACGTTGTCTACATTTATTTGAGCTCGTGGCTATACAAACTACTTTCTCTCCACTTGGCTATACGTGGTTTTGGTGCTGCAGCTGCTGATCCTCCTAGATCCCTTTGCATGCCTTTAATCTAGTTACCCTCAACCACCTGGCACTACTCCACTGTAATTCAATTTTCTCCCTGCCTCCTTTCCTTCCTTTCCCGCTCCTTCCTTTCCAGTAGCACCCAGCCATTTCCTCTCACGGCTGCCAGATTCCTGTCGGCCCAGCATTAAGGCGGCAACACTCCCTTGTGATGGCATCGTTGTGCCCACCTAACCTTCCCTCTTTCTTCTCACTCCTCCTCCTCCTATTTTCTCCAACCATTCTTGCTGCTTTTTTTTTTTTTTTCTTCTCACTGCTCTTAATTTCTTCCACCACTTTCGCTTCTCCTTCCTTCCTTTCTTTCTTATTTCTTTCTCACATTTCCTTCCTTTTTCTCTTTACCTTCCTTTCTTTCTTCTCCTTCCTTCTATTCTTCTCCTTCCTTTCTCACATTTCCTTCCTTTCTTTCTTTCTTCTGCTTCCTTCCTTTCTTCTCCTTCCTTCCTTTCTTCTCCTTCCTTCCTTTCTTCTCCTTCCTTCCTTTCTTCTCCTTCCTTCCTTTCTTCTCCTTCCTTCCTTTCTTCTCCTTCCTTCCTTTCTTCTCCTTCCTTTCTTCTTACTGCTCCTTATCTTCTCTCCCACCATTCTCGCCTCTACTTCCATAGTTCTTTATTCTGCATTCTCGTCTCATTTCTTTTCCCTTTCAACTTCCATCTTTCTTCTCACTGTTCCTCTTTTCTCACACCATTCTTGCTTATTCCTCCCCCCTTCCTCCCTCCTCCCTTCCTCCTCCTTCCTTTCTTTCTTCCTCCTTTCTTTCTTTCTTCCTCCTTTCCTCCTTTCTCTCTCCTTTCTTCATTCATTCTGCACCATCGCCTCTCTCTTTTAGCACACTCTTAACCTCTTCCTTCCCTCATCTCTTAACACTGGCACCTCATTTTCTCCTCTTTCTCCTCTTTTTTTTTCTTCTCCACCCCCTCACCTCTCCTCTCTCTCCTTCCTCTATCAACTCTCTTACTCATACCTCTCTAACCCTTTCTTAACTCTCCTTAATCACTGTTCTCACACAAAGGTATCTCTCTCTCTGATCTTTCTCTCCAAATGTCTTTTTTCTCCACGTGGACACTTTCTTTCTTCTGCTTATGCGACCAAAGCTCCTCTGATTAAGAATTTAACTTGGAGAACATGTTCGAGAGGTCCATCACCTTTAAATTTAATGGATTTGTTGTTATTAATGGGAAAATGTAGGTTATCCACAGTTCTAGCAAGCAGTGTCTTAAAATAAACTTACCTTTTCTTATCATTTGAAATTCATCACAAAGTTTGGGTTTGGCCTTCAAGTGGGTTATTGGATTCTTTTCGTCAGATTCACGGATCATCTCAATAATTTAATTTATGATCGCTTCCTGCTTGTGTGGCTTGAAGTATAGCATAAGACCTTTTATTATCGTTCAGGACAGTCAGGTATCATCTCAGTGTGTATACTAAGCTTTGGACAATGCTTTTAACAGGCATTTTATCAGTCTAGAACTTCGCATTCCATAAAACATCTCATATACGGTACAATCTTAAGGGGATAGTATACTTTTGATAGACTGGAGACACTTGATTCCTCCAAAGTATGCCAGGAAACAAACCCATGGAGAAATATAATGGTATCCTGTTGCCTGGAGTAGTTTGGAGGAATCATTTGCTCCAGATTTACCACCCAAAACAATGTGCAATATACGGTACCCTCCTTAAGCGACCAACATTTTCGTAATAGAATACCTGATAAGCTCTATTTTCCAGTTCACCTTATAATTACACTCTGGTACACTCGCAATCCAAAATATGCATCCAGACTTGCTTCGAATAGCCTGATCGAGTGTTATGCGAGCACAAGCAAATATGAAACAGGATAAGCATTGTAGCCTAATTGGTTTAATAGTATGTCAAATGGTTCGAAACTTCAACAAGACCTGGATACAAATTTTGGATTGCGAGTGTACTGCCTCCTGGTTTTGTTTCTGCCATGGCATCCTGACTTTCACCAAATAATAATACCGTACTGTACTTAACATCAAAGACAAAACTCGTATCGTGTAATCTGGTGAAAACATGTGGTAGAGAGCTAACCAAACTGGGCATGAACGTTACTGTAGTGGAGCTTTCATTAAGTTTCACAAGTTATATTAAATCATTGGACAAGAAAGCAACACGAGTTTTGTTTTTGATAGTACCTTATTGGTTTCATAATGGCTAGTCATCCTGTGAATTTAGATAAAAATCCTTCAGTTTTTGAGATGTTTTGTTCGCTGGCATGCAGACAATAAATCAGATACACGAAGAAACAAGCAAACTAGTGAATAATAACTTTCATCCGACTCCTCATAAAACTCCATCGATCTGTTTTTATCGAAGACTTTTATTGAATTGTTCTTGTCGTAAAAATTAGTTCAGTATGGAGTTGGTAAGATGAAAGTAAGATGTATAGGAATTGTACACTTCTCTAGTCATTAAAAACGAGAGCACACACACACACACACACACACACACACACACACACACACACACACACACACACACACACACACACACACACACACACACACACACACTTAAAACATACATGAACATCCAAAGTAAGATATATAGGTCACCTTTCTATCCCTTAATTTCGTACAGGAACACATGAACACACACACACACACACACTTAAAACATGCAGGAACACACACACACACACACACTTAAAACATACACACACACTCTTAAAACATACACACACACACACAGTTAAAACATACACGAACACACGGGTACACAAGCTCAAAGACACACACACACACATTGACGCACACAATGACCATTATACCGTTCAATACGCTATACAGAGCACTGATAACACGAATTCATTTACCTTGGGAGTTCTGTTAGCGTTCGTAAAAATTGCCGTCAAAAACAAGCTCATACAATTATGGGGGTCGTTCAAAAGAGGGGAGGAAAGAAAATAAAGAATGTTGGCTATTGTGATTTGGGCTTCATTATTCAGGCTATATATACCTTGTTAAGGAGTTGTAGTAGTGGTAGTAGTAGTAGTAGTAGTAGTAGTAGTAGTAGTAGTAGTAGTAGTAGTAGTAGTAGTAGTTGTGTTGGTAAATTTGGAGCCACTGATTTCCTCCAGACTATTCCAAGCAACAGGACACAATTATAGTTTGTTTAATGTGGCCCGGTTTCATGGCATATTATGGAGGAATCGGTAGCCTTCCTATGTACCAAAAGTAGGTACCTATAGGACTCCCTTTTGGCACATTGGAGTGTCTTGATTCCTCCAAAGTATGTCTGGAAACAGGACCAGATGAACAAAAATAATGGTGTCTTGCTGCTTGGAAAAGTTTGGAGGAATTAATTGCACCAGATTTTACCAAAAGTTCATTACCTCGTTAATGGGGAAGTATTGTGTTGATGATTCTGGAGCAACTGAATCCTCCAAACTATTCCAAGCAACAGAACACCATTATTTTTGCTCTTCTGGTCCTGTTTCCTGGCATACTTTGGAGGAATCGAGGAGCTCCAGTTTAACAAAAGTGTATTACCTCGTTAATGCATCGACGGTAAAATAGAATAATAGTTCCCCGAGTCTTCACAATGGGGTAAACACGTGATTCCTTACACTGCTGTGAGTCGTAAAGCCGTAATTCCTGGTCTCGGTTCTGGTCCCTCGGGTTCTGGTCTCTTGGGTTCTGGTTTCTGGGATTTGGTCTCGGTTCTGGTCTCTCGGGTTCAGGTCTCGGTTCTGGTCTCTCGGGTTCAGGTCTCGGTTCTGGTCCCTCGGGTTCTGGTCTCGCGTTCTGGTTTCTGGGATTTGGTCTCGGGTTCTGGTTTTTCGCATTCTGGTTTCTGGGATTTGGTCTCGGGTTCTGGTTTTTCTTGTTCTGGTCTCGGGTTCTGGTTTTTCTGGTTCAGGTATCGGTTCTGGTTTCTTTGATTCTGGTCTCTCGGTTTTGGTCTGTGGGGTTCTGGTCTCTCGGTTCAGGTATTGGTTCTGGTACTCTCGGTTCTGGTCTGTGGGGTTCAGGTATCGGGTTCTGGTCTCTTGGTTCAGGTATTGGTTCTGGTCTCGGTTCTGGTCTCTCAGGTTCTGGTCTGTATGGATTCCTGGAAGTATTCATTAGGTGGGAAGACTGGGGTATGTATGTATGTATGTATGTATTTATTTATGTACAGTCTGCCTCAGGAATTCATACACAGAGCATTGGTTAAAAGGGGTCTACATATTCTCCACATACTGTAATGATTATTCTGCCGACTGATTCAAGTATTACCCAAATAACATTACTATAGAGAGATTGATGTTAAAAAATTGATATACTAAATTTTCTAGCTAGTTGTTACGAAGCATTGATGTCACAGTGGTGTATACGGATTCCTGAGGCCGACTGTATGTATGTATGTATTTATATATTATACAGTCACGAGTCATTATAACTATCCAGACCAGTTTCAAAAAGCCTGATGGAGTATAAAACAAGGCTCCAGCAAGTGTATTGTAATTATGAGACAGGATAAGCGTTGTAATTGGTACACTGGTAATTCAGATGATGTGACACTTACTTCAGCAAGACAAATGCTTATAGTACCAGAAAAATAAAGCTAACAATATTTTGAAGTAAGACCAAGGGCAATTTCGTATACGATTTATTTTCCAGCAGTAAAAGTTGAGTATAGCAATAATGGAGACCTACTTACAGGATCTATTTACTGAAACTACTTACAGGATCTACTTACAGGATCTACTTACAGGATCTACTTACTGAATCTACTTACTAAAATGTCGGTGTTCCTAAATCTGGTGCCATGAATATACCAGGGCGTCGGGGTTTAAATGTCAGCAGCCTTGAATAATGACACAACTCTGGGCTGGGTGAACATCTGCTGCTATGATTCCTCTGGTATGTACAGCCACGAGCACGAATAAGTATACAGCTTTGGTTGAATTCCTTTAGACAGTCCAATTCACAAACAAAAAGTAATTCCAAATGAGATCTTACTGTGCATTTATTTACTGTCTCTAGATATTTGAAGCACATGCACCTGAAAACTTATTAGTGTGTGTGTGTGTGTGTGCCAAGATGTGGTTAGTTTGTTTACATATATATACCCTGTGATGGGAGATGTTTACTTAGTCCGTAGCTGTGTTATATTGTTACCATCGCGCTGGACATAGGTGGCAAGAAAAAACTGTAATCATGTAAATGCATAAATAATGAAACACACACACAAAAAAACAACAACAACAAAAAACTGTGATAATGTTAATGCATAAATATGGAACCCTATTTGTTATCAACCATTTACACACACACACACACACACACACACACACACACACACACACACACACACACACACACAGGCGAAAGGAGAAAAATGAAGCCTGATAATATAAGTGCATTTCCCTGTATACTCCTCAACTTTAGGGGATAAGTTATTAAGGGTTGCCTTCACCCGTCCCAGATTAATGTTGCCGGATATTGCAAAAGTTTAGCAGTAAAGTTGAACACGCATTACGTCGGTATGAGTTAACCTGTGTGTGATACAGACATTTTGCAGTGTGATAGTTGAAGCACGTACAGTCAGTCGGCCTCAGGAATTCGTATACACCACTTAGACATCAATTAAGGGTTCGTTACAACTAGAAATCTTTGTACATTAAGTTCCTAACACCAAACTTTTCTAGTAATGTTATTTGGGTAATACTTGAATCACTCAGCAGAACAAAGCCTACAGTATGTGCAGAATAAAGACACCTTGTAACCAATGCTCTGTGTACCAATTCCTGAGGCCGACTGTACGTATGCATGCAAAACAAAGGGCATACGTATCACACACACACACACACACACACACACACACACACACACACACACACACACACACACACACACACACACACACACACACACACACAACATAACCATATTTCCAATGGTCCAGGCCACAATCCAATACGTAAGGTTTGTAAGGAAACTGGAATGAAAGTTTGTATCCCCGTGAACTTCCCTTTCTTCGAGCTTTGTTTGACTGCCTCATTATTTATTATTACACATTTGTTATTTTTGGCCTGTGTATAAGGTTCAAGATACAGTGATATAGTTGTGGTGATTGTGGCTACTCGATGGCGATAAACAACAAATTCAAACACTTTGCAACTATTGTTCTGTGCCATCGATCCTTGGCTTGTGACATGGGTGTAACTCGCTCCAACAAACACTGATGAGAGAGAGAGAGAGAGAGAGAGAGAGAGAGAGAGAGAGAGAGAGAGCATTCACCTCCAACCTACCCCTCTCTTTCTCTCTCTCACACACACACACCCACACAAACACACACACACACCGACAGATTGGCTCATGGCCGGCGCGAACACCGTCCATCCTCAACTCACTCACTCTCTCTCTCACTCTATACTCAGCGCCGCTACCGTCCTCCTCTCTTATCGATTCGGATCAACACTTCCTCCTGACTCGAGTCTTGCGCTGATATGTCCGCCTCAAAACTTTTCTGATTAAGAACTTCGATAATAGGATAAAGTTTCCGACCGCCTCAGGAACTCCGCCAGTTGGGAAGTATTTTGAACGTTACAAGGTTTAACTTGGATTTACTTGTGTTGTCGAACTTACACTTAAAGATTCCTACCTCTCCTCCCCTCCCGTCCCTCCCTCCCTCCTGACGGTGACGACGAGTAAATTGGAGGAGAGAGGAATGTGAAAGTTAGTGTGACTGATGTTAAAGTTGGTGAGTGGAGGCTGTATCAAGGCTCCCTTCAGAACTTAGGAAGGTGGAGACTGACTCACCGAGGATTATTATGGCCCAATTATTTGTTCGCGGACAGAAAGCTTGTTACAACGCTGCACCAGCTTTAAAATCTCATAATTGAGTATAACAAATCACATTCTCCCTTACATTATTGTTATTTTCATAAGTTCGCCTTAGTCTGTTTTCTTCCTCTGTTTTCCCTGTTTTGCATTGTACTTTTAGAAAGAAGATATAGACATTTTGGTCAGACACAATGAGAAAGTGAAAAGAAATTTGTGATTCAAACTGTCCAAGGAGAGATTTAGTCCCTGCTAACTCAGAGAACAATGGGAATGTCGGTGCTGTGAAGACTGACATCGTTTCCGTGACATATTACCCAGGAAGAAATCGGCACTCCACCATTTATTTTACCACAAGAGCCGTAAATATAGCCGCACAAAGACCCAGAGACACCTGGCAGAGAAAGTTAAAGTTCAATAACTCGGCAGGCGCCAGAGGAAGTGGGTGGCAGATTGAAGAATTGCCAGGGGTTCGGTCAGAAGGAAGGTCATTCTCTGTATAAGACTTTGAGACACGTAATGCGATGGTTGGGATGCCGTTGTCTCTCACTTAGTTATTTGCACGATATAAATGAATCGGTGTCTGGTGTGTATAGGATTTGATCGAGATGTCTAATAATAATCGTCGAACATCAGTCATAATTAAGGGGAGATTCTTTTATTGGTGAATTGGAAGGTGTCCGATTTCTCCAGACTATGCCACGAAACAGATCCTCCCCTATTAGTAACGTTAAAATGACTTGTTTCCTGGGATTGCTAGAAGGAATAGGTAACCCTCCAATTCACCAAAATTTAATCTCCCCTTAGCTGTCTTCTCGCATCTTAAATTTAAGGGGATGCGTACTCTATTGAAAAATTGGAAGGCTAGTGATTCCTCCATAACTGTCCCACGAAACAGATCTCCCTTTAAAGTAACCCTGGGGAGATCTGTTTCCGGGCATAGTTTGAAGGAATCAGTAGCCCTCCAATTTGACCACTAGAGAGTAAGTACCCTCTTAACACGACAGCTCCTTTCGAAATCTCTGGATACCTACGACTGTTTATATTTACCGTGCCACTCTGTTGATGAAGATGGAAGGATCTTTCACCGTCACGAGGGTATTTGCCGTCTCTTTTATTAAGGCCTTTACTCGTCGTCTCTTAATAGTAAATAAAAGATAGAGTGTGTATTACCACCTCACTCTTCATCTGTGTCTTCCCTAAACCTCTTACTTTCACACACACACACACACACAAAAGAGAGAGAGAGAGAGAGAGAGGAGAGAGAGAGAGAGAGAGAGAGAGAGCAGTGAAGATAAGTGAACATAATGAGAGGTGAAGTTACCCTGGAGAGAGAGAGACAGGGGGAGAGGGAGGGGGAGAGAGAGAGGGAGACATGGGGAGAGGGAGGGGGAGAGAGAGAGAAAGACATGGGGAGAGGGAGGAGGAGATAGAGAGAGACTAGGGGGAGGGAGGGAGGAAGGCTATAGAGTGAGCGACCTACTTCTGGGGTGACAACACTCAGGGATGGAGCTGCACCACTTATTTCACCATGTCCCTGCCACCACAAATAACTGACGACAGGCCGAGAGAATGTGTATCCTTATTCACTCCCTCTCCCTCTGACGACAGGCCGAGAGGATATTATGTATCCTTATTCACCCACTCCCCCCCCCCCCCATTTCACCCTCTGACGACAGGACAAGTGTGTGTGTGTGTGTTTCAGTGATATAGGGGAGAGGAAAAGGTTAGTGTGGAAGGTATAGTGAGTGAATACGAAGACAGTGATAGAGTCTACTGATACATGTCATGGCAAAATACACATACACACACACACACAGTAAATAGTTCAGGGTAAGGGATAGTGTAAGTTGATTTGGAATTGTTTGTGTCGTGTATATTTCGTGACGTGTATCATATTCACCGCCTCTTCCCTCCTCCCTCTTTTGGCGCGACTGGCATGGGTACATAGCCTCCAGTGTAATGACAGTGTTGGCGGCCTGTTGAGCTTTAAAGGACCCTGTGATGTAGTCAGAAAATTGGAGTTATACGAGTCCTTCAAATATTGCCACGAAACACTACCTATATTGAAGGAGCTTGTTTCGTGGCATAGTCAGAAGGAATCAGAAGCCTCCAGTTTTCATGCACGATCACAGGGTCCTTAAACAGGGATATCAGCAGCGACGGGAAATGTGTTTGGTCAGTTGGTTGAGAGTGTCATGCTGTACAATGACATGATTATAATTATTGTATAACCTGTTGCTGATGCCAATATGACCCGCTGTACTGTGTGACCCGCTAATTAACTTTGTAAAGGTTAACGTTAAATGAAAAATGTGACATACCACATAATATTTTTGTACGTCTCCTGGTGACGAGCTCATTGGTAGAGGTATACTGTAGTGTGTAGGTAAGCTGACTGACAGACTGATTGCAATACAGACAGAGTGACAGAACAAACTTATTAACTGACAGCCAGAGTACGTTGCTGACAACTATAGTGACTGACTGGCTGATTAAGTAACTGAGAGTGGCTGACTGGCTGATTAAGTAACTGAGAGTGGCTGACTGTATGGCTTTTGTAATATGGTTGAGTGGCTGGGAGAACCCGACTTGGACTGCGGTAATGTGGCTCGCTGGTTGGTTGTTTTGATGTGGGTGGTGGGTGGGTGTGAGCACTGATCTGGTCTGGTGTAGTCTGTGCTGGTCTGGCTGGCTGGTTGGTTGGTTGGAGCGGGAAAATTGGGGAACAGCGGCAGTATGTTTACGGCAGGGCGGAATGGCTCGCCGCTGGGAATATTAATGGTAAGTGCCTGTAAGCTGCAATAACAGTAAAGTCGGGAGAGCTACGCAGAAACAAATAACGCGTGTAATAAAGGACGCACCGCTCGGCAAAGAATACGGACGAGTAGAGGGAGAAAAAGGAGCCGGGAGGAAGTGAAAGAGGAATGAAGGGGAAGGGGAGGAGAAGAGGAGGAGGAGGAGGAGGAGGGGTGGTGGGTGGAATTTGATGAGGATTAAAAGGATGACTGACAGGGAAGGTAAAGGAGATGGGTATAGAGAAGGTCATGGCGAAGGTAGTGAAGAAAGGGGAAGCGGGTGAATGTGAAAGTAATGAGACGTAAAATGACTGAAGGTGAAGGTAATGGAGGATAAGGTAACAGGATAGGAAAACAGGTCATGGAAATATACTTATATGAAAGGGAAGCTGCTTACGAGTCCATAATAATAGTATTCGTGTGGTTGGAAGCCTATAAAATAATGGCAGATTTGCACTACCTTTTTAAACGGTGAGGTGAACTGCACGATAACGACGCGTGATTTATATTATTCTGTACTCCTACTATATTATTTTGTACTCCTACTATACTATTTTGTACAGGAAAATAATTGAAAGAGCACTATAGTCCTGCTCTTACCGAGAAGATGTGTGGTAAGAAGAGCCGCAAAAAGTCTGACAAGATGAGTGGAACGTATGAATGTTTTCCACATGAGCTTACTGTACAGTCGGCGACAAAAGTCCTATCGCCTCACTTGCTTCACCGAGGCACGCGATGTTCATAGACTCGAGATTATTAGGTGTAGAAAACGTGCGTATTTCTCGAGTCCATGAACACTGCGTGTCTTGGAGAAGCAGATGAGGCGACAGGACTTCTGCCGCCGACTGTACAACGATGCCAAACTTTCCCACCCTCACAGCTGTATACGGTACGAGTATAAACACCCCGGCAAAAACAGCGAACATCACCGTCTCATGTACTCTTCGGCGGGAGGAAAAAATATGAGATATTATGTTCCCCTCTCTAGATATGTATAAATATTTTCAGCGCGGGACTGAGGCGGAAGATTTTAATTAAGATGTTGCAGACAATGATGGTGGAAGCAAGCAAGCAAGCAAGCAAGCGAGTCGAGCAGCGTCGGGACACAATGGTCTGTCTGAATTACCTACCAAGGAGAGGAGTGCTTGTTGATTTCACATTAAACATATACACGCACAAATTGCACACATACGATGCGCGTTTTCATACACATATATGCTTGACTGCATGAACTAAATTCAAACAAGTGCATGCAGGCAGATCATAGTAGTATATGTATATATGCAAGCTTGTTTGAATATGCCCTTTGACCGTATTTTTTCTGTTTTAATGAAGTCAAGTTATCTTTTAATTAAAGTGAATTAAAATCTATACAAGTTTCCGGGAATTTTTGTTAATTAAATATATCAATTAACCGAGAGCTACAAAATTCTGTAAGACTGGTAGAATGGTGATCATTTACGCATGCCCTAGCCGGTACTTATTATTATTTTATATCTGACTGCCACATACATTTTCTATGAATTTTTCCACTGGCTGAGAATGAGAACACAAACGAGGTCGGTGTGGTATCTGGGTCAGCGACAACCACGTGAAGCTCAGGCGGCTAAAGGTATAGAGGAATATTATTATGTAAATTGTGATCTCTCCTCCACTGAGTTCGTCCCTGAGTTGGGTGTATTGGGGAGATTCTCTTGTTGGTGAATTGGAAGGCTACTGATTCCTCCTAACTATACTAGAAAACAGGTGCCCTCAGTGGTACTAATATAGGGAATCTGTTTCGTGGTATAGTTTGGAGGAATATGTAGAGACCTTCCAATTCACCAACAAAAGAATCTCCCCTTAACCTCAAGGACTTAAACGTAAAGGATTCGTAGTTAAATTCTCTTTCTCGTAATTTTCTATGATCGTCTTTACTGTTACGGTATAGTGTATATTTCAGTGCTATGGTGCTTTATATTGATACACTCCACCAGAGGTCAGTGTAATCGCATGATCTGTGTTGCAAGTTGCGTATAGTTATCTTTATGTGACTGTAGAACATAGGGCAATGTTCAGAAAGGACATTCATGGTGTTGACGGTACGATGGCTACATATGACAACAACAAAGCCATCGTACCGATACCACGCCATCGTCATCACCATGCACGGATGTTTTTGCATACGGCCCATTAACCCAACCATGCCGAGTTCCCACGAGAGAGCCATGTTTGTTTCGTGCAAGGTAAACAAACACGCCACAAACAAGCCTCGTGTTTACAGTGACCTCATTGTGATATTCAGTCGTACTTGTTCGGATCACTGCATCAGATAATCGAATCCGGATACTCAGTGAATTAATCCGTCTGCTAATGGATTAAAGGGGTTATTTTATGTCTGGCGGCAATTCCATGGAGGACTTCTGATTCCTCCAAATTATAGAACAAAATACATCCTCTACTTGTGTATTTAAGTGATCTGTTTTCTAGCATAGTATGCAGGAATCAATAGCTCCTCAAATCACCATGGGAATTGTTAAGGAAAGAGGGTATGGTACATGTTTGTGACTGAAATGAAGAGCTACAGATTCCTCCAAACAATGCATGCCAGGAAACAGACTACTTCAGTATACGGAGTAGGAAATAAGACCTGTTTTGTGTTGGAGTTTACAAGATTCGGTGGCTCATCAATTTGCTGAAAACAGAACCCCCCTCCCCCTCCCCCTCGAACACCTCTTATAAGGGACATGATTCAGCTTTATGATTGATTGAGAATTTCTGTATGTTATGAAATCTATTATTCTTAACATTATACCCTGTAATAATGTTAAATATAAGCTGCAGACATATTATGATTAGACCATAATTTTGTTGCGAGTCATTTAATTAACCAAGAGCTGAAATTATGAATTGATTCTCTTTCAGCTTGCCTAAAGATGTACAGTCACAAGCACTAATGAGTATACAGCTTTGGTTGTAGCTTTGAACAGTCCAATTCACTAACGAACTAATTCCAATGGAGTTCTTTTTGTGCATTCATTTACTGTCTCTAGGTATTGGAAGCACACCTGAATACTTATTTGTGCTCGTGATTGTACAATGGAGATTTTATTGTGCATTTATTTTACTGTCTCTAGGTATAATGGAGATCTTATTGTGCATTTATTTCACTGTCTCTAGGTATAATGGAGATTCTTTGTGTATTTATGTTACTGTCTCAAGGTATAATGGATATCTTACTGTGTATTTATTTTACTGTATCGAGGTATTCGAAGCACACCTGAATACTTATTAGTGCTCGTGACTGTACATATACATACTATAAACCAGTCCACCATATCCCAAACACATCCCCCTCCGTGAATGAAGTGTACAGTCGAACAAAAGAATGCTCATCTGGTGATACAATCTCTTTTGTCTCAATTCGTGACAGAATGTGTATATTAATAACTATCTACAGTAGTTGTATTGTGTAATCCAAATTGGAAGTCAGTGACGCTGTATTGAAACTGCAGTATTCGCCGGCAATTAACTCATCACTGTTGGTTTTAGTATGAATAAAGTCCCCGTGTTAAAGGAGTGAATCACGTTAACTATAATATAATGATGTGCGATGTAGATATGAAAAAAGTCCCATATATTCTAAAAGTGAATTAATGTAAATAGTAATATAATGAGGTCAGAAATAGCTTTGAGCACTCACTTTGGTTGTGAGGTTGCTTGCACTGTAGCGTAAAAATCATGAGTGCATGGTAGCAACGTGCAACAACAACAACAACAACAACAACAACAACCTCTGCTGGTAAATGTCTCCACAAAGGCTCGCTCCGTTCACAGCACGCGGCCACCCTCGCTCACTACCTCACCTTTAGTACTCGCAGCTGCAGCCCAGCACTAAGCCATAAAATATTAAAAGCTGGGAAATACACGCTCGCTCGAATCAGCAACAGAGATGGCGAGCGAGGCCGTGCAGCCGTTGCTACCTACCTTGTTATTTGTTTACTGAATGTGAGTGAATGCATCGCTGATCAGCCTAATTTTTGAACATTTTACTGATAAAGGTTTTACATGTAGTGGTACCGGTAATAGGAAGGAAAATTGATGTTGTCTTAACAATGCGTTGGGAAAACAAAGCTGCTTACAGTTCACTTGTGGCCTTTGCCCTATTAACCTTTATTGAACATGCAAGCTGCATCTCACTCTTTCATTATGTATCTGATCACTTCTGTTTGCATATCAAGTCGTAATTGCGATAAATTGGTTTCATTTAAATAAAACATACTGCGTTGATATTGATAATGATAAAATATTTTAGATGTTGATAATGATAGATATTTTAATTGCCAAGAAGAATGCAAAGTGTATGGACCACTGAGATTGCCAAAGTTAATGAGAGGAAATGCTGGAACAATTTCAGAAAAATATTATTTTTATCTATTAATGATTTGAAATAATGATCATTCGAAACACATGTAATTAAGAGTTATATTCGGACATACTCGGCGCGTATTAAAATTCTAAAAAAAAAAATAATAATAACATTCTTGTGTAATTCTCATACAGTATAAGACCATGTTTTCTATACTGACTACCATGGTCTAATACTGTGTGATTTTAGGTGCACTGCGCTTGGTATTTGTGCTGCATTATTATACATGAATTTTAGAGAGTAAGGTCGTCGAAATTCCCCAGTAGTTCATTGTATTTTGTCCTTTACCACTTGATTTATTACGGGTGATGCTTCATGGTTGTTTTCACAGTGGATGGAGGCGCAAACTAAGGTATTTATTCATTCATTCATGCATTGGAGAAAATGAGTCAATAAGTTGCCTATCAGAGAGCCGTACACGATCAGTTTGTGATTAAGGACTCAGTGATCGTGTCCGAGAATTGGAGGCTTCTGATCACCCTTCCGACTATGCCACGAAACAAGCCCCTTCGACTGTATATTCAAGAAGTGTTTCGTGGCAGTGTTTGAAGGACCCACATACATACAATTTTCCGGCTACACCACGGCTCCTTTAATTAAGGGGAGGGTATAGTTTTGGCATTTTTGGATATTATGATTCCTCCAGACTATATCCAACAACATTTCACTATTATTTTTGTTAATCTGGTCCTGTTTCCTGGCATACTTAGGAGGAATCAAGGCACTTTAATGTACCAAAAATATACTCTCCCCTTAACACCCGAGGCAAATAATGATCAGCTGGAAGCAATTGTAGCAAATGTGGTTGGTGATGACGACAGACCCATGTGTATATTTACTGTTTATTCATTGAACTTTATTGTGACCCGACTGAGTTGTATATATGTCTACCGTGGGTATAACATGGGAATACGTATGACCTAACAGGCCCTTACGGTGATTGAAATGTGTGGACAAAGGTGAACAGTAAAAGCCAAAATGTATCCACTGTGAAAATTTCCCTTGGTATATTAATAACTAACATACTATAAGGATTTTTCCTGGTCGACATTTGTAGGACTGTCAGTATATATCCATTAAATGAGAACGGAAAGGAAAATAATAGCCTGTGCTGTTTAAATATACATGGCACATGAGTGAGGCGGGGAAAAATGTGTAAAGTGGCTTGTTATAAAAGGGATGTACTAGTAACTGCATTCATATAGAGAACCCAATAACGATGTGCCATGGGTGTTGAAAGTAGTTATGCCTTGAAAACATAGAAAATGGCAACAACGACGTAAGAGTAATGAGAAAAAACGAGTATTGCCTGTGGTTTTAATGGACAACTTATTAATTTTTCACTTCCCGCATAGGAGTACATTAGTCCTGAATTATGTTTGCACAATTATTTTATTTTTTTTACAAACAAACAAATATGTAGTATTCTTCGCATTGTTGAGGTTTGGAGTAAAGGTAAACAATTGATGAAGAACTAAAGATATAATTGCTGTAAACCATTCTCAAAGAAGCTATGAACTGCGCATAACTTAGACCTCTGGAAATTGTAATGCATTTAAATTATTATTTTTGGCTTTTACTAGTCTAACGTATCTCACTTTTTATATACTTGGCTTAAACCTGTCTAACTTATCTTAATTTTAATATAATTGTCTTAATTAAACCAGTCTAACGTATCTTAATTTTTATATAATTGGCATAAACCAGTCAAACGTATCTAAATATTTATATAATTGGCTTAAACCAGTCTAACGTATCTCAATTTTTATATGTTGCTGAAACCAGTCGGCACCATTTCGTACCATTCACGAGATGAGAAAAATAAGTTATCGACAACCAACCAACCAACGCAGGCAGGAAGGAAGGAAGGGACAAAATTTAGACCAGTGGCCTTCCATATCAGTCGTATCCCATCCTGTATAATACGTACATTTTTTTTAAATCTTTTGTTCCATTGACTGACTGACTGACCTGGCTGTTTCTCTCAATAGTTTTCCTTTACAGTATTATACTGTACATTCATTTTTTTTTTATGCTGTTGTTCCATTGTCCTTTTATTTATACATACGCCTGACTGACTGATTCTTTTTTTAGTGTTCGTGGACCATATACGTATATTATTTTTATACTATTGCTCCATTGTCCTTTTATTTATATACACACACCTGACTGACTGACTGAGTGATTCTTTTTTTAGTGTTCCTGTACCTTATACGTATGTTATCTTTCTGTTATTGTTCCGTTGTCCTTTTATTTATGTACACTCCTGACTGACTGACTGACTGACTGATTCTTTTTCATGAGTTTTCCTGGACCATATGCATACATTATTTTTATACTGTTGTTCCATTGTCCTTTTATTTATACTCACGACTGACTGACTGATTCTTTTATGAGTATTCGTTCCTGCTGGACCTTACACACATATACACATGTTGGCTCGCACCGCCACCTTCACTCGATGACAGACAAACAGAGAGGGACGGGGGCGATTTTTATATTTTCTCCGTGTCGTGGCAGCTTCGGTAAATCAGGAAAAATTCAATAGCAAGGCCACTTTCCAGCGAACATCACCATGAATTGCTCTGCCCGGCGGAATCGACAACATATATTTCAATATCTAAGGGGAGGAGAGGGAAGGGGGGGGAGAGGAGAGAAGGATGGAGGGAAGGGGTGGGGGAGAGAGGAGAGAAGGAGGGAGGGGAGAGGAAGGGAGAGAAGGACTGGGAGGACGTGAGCAGTGTGTGTTGGGAAAATGTATGTGCGTGTTTGCGAGTTTGTGTACGTGCGTTTGTGTGTGTGTGCACGAACTAATGTTGTAGCGTATGTGTGTGTGGTCCTGTTTGTATGTACAGTCGACCTCAGGAATTCATACACAGAGCATTGGTTTAAAGGGGTCTTTATTCTGCATATAATGTAATGATTATTCTGCTGACTGATTCAAGTATTACCCAAATAACTTTACAAGAAATGTTTTGTGTTAGGAAAGTAATGTACTAAATTTTCAAGTTGTTACGAACCTTTGATATCACAGTGGTGTATACGAATTCCTGAGGCCGACTGTACTGTACTATGAATGTATTATCAAGTTTCATGTGCATGTTTACAGTTATGAGCGTGTGTACTCTTATGCCACAGTATATAAAAGTAAGGAAGAAACAGCAGGAATGAGAGAGAAAGGAATTATCTTACAACACGAATTGCTCTACATTATGAGGTTGTGTGGAGGTAGAGTTGCGGGTAGAGTCAATTTAGTATTATGAGGTGGTGTGGAGGTAGAGTCAATTTAGTATTATGAGGTGGTGTGGAGGTAGAGTCAATTTAGTATTATGAGGTTGTGTGGAGGTAGAGTCAATTTAGTATTATGAGGTGTGGAGGTAGAGTCAATTTAGTATTATGAGGTTGTGTGGAGGTAGAGTCAATTTAGTATTATGAGGTTGTGTGAAGGTAGAGTAGCGGTAGAGTCAATTTAGTGGTGCTATTTGTTGGCTGGAGTCGGGAATGGGACAATGGGTGGCTGCCAGAAGAAAAGATACAGGGAAGTGAGCCGCATGGAGTATAGTCAAGTTTATTCCTTATGTAACCTCCCTCGGGTCTGTAGGGGAAATGAACTACTGTAACAATTCTCTTACCTATTTGCCCCTTCCAACCCAAGTGAGCTTCTTCCTTTCAATTCTTCAGTAGCCCCTCCTTCCTTGCCTTTTAATTTCCTTAGTCCTTGCCGTACTTACCCCTCGACAACATTTTCTTTTAAAAGGTAAACAGGAAAAAGTTAACCCCTACAGCACACTGGCTCCACCTTAATAATTCCTACTTTGAGTTAACGTTTGCCATACAAAACTACTCCTAGAATAAAGATTATATTCTAGGGGTATATAAAAGATGATTACCATGTTGACACAGTAGTAAAATAGTCCTGGTAATTATAACCACGAACACGAGAGCCCCAAGTATAACTAAACAGAGTAACATAGAGGCAACTGGAGGGGGAAGAAAGAAGTAGAATAGCAGTAAACATGAAATCCTAAAGTAAATAGACTGACATAAAAGTGACAAGAGGGGGAAGGAAGGAAGGAGCAGAGAACAAAACGAGAGGGAAATGGGAAATGAAGCGAAACTGTGATGATGTAAAAAAAAAGAGAAAAAGAGCAGGAAGGGAGATAACAACGAGGGTGTGGAAAGACGAAGGAGACGAAAGAGAATAGGAAATGCGAGGAGAAAAGAGAGAGAGAGAGAGAGAGAGAGAGAGAGAGAGAGAGAGAAGATATATATATAAAAACAACACGGTGGGAGATACAGAGTAGGAGAACGGATGCGTATGAGAGGGAAAGATATAGGCTAGAGTCGCGTCCCGTGAAACAGATAACGATGGCGGGTATTTCCAGGAACGCAAATATATCGTAATAAAAGAGAGACCACTCCCATCTCTCCTCCACCCCCCACCCTCCCTCTCTACCCTCCATCCCCTCTCCTTTTACTCTCTATTCCCGCCCCCTCCCTCTCTCTCTCTCTTCCTCCCCCTTTACACTCTACCCCGCCAGCTCCTCCCACTCTCCCCCTCACCTTTACTCTCTTCCCTCCTCCCTCCTGCTCTCTCTCTCTCTCCATCCCTCCTGCTCTCTCTCTCTCTCACTCCCTCCCACCCGCTCTCTCTCCCTCCCTCCCACCCGCTCTCTCTCTCTCTAACTCTTCCCCCCACTTTACTCTCTCTTCCCAGCCCTCCCTCCCATTCTCTCCCCACCCCTCCAGCCCCTCCTTTACTCTCTTCCCGCCCCCTCCTCCCCCCAGCGCACAGAACACGCTATCTGTTTCTCTTTCCCACTCTTTCCGTTTCTCGCTCCGTTTTCGCATTTTTTCTGTCAGTAAATTATCTCTCACTACCTTCCTCTTTCCAGGTCTAACTGTACACATGCAATAGACTATTTCTACCACCCTTTCCTCTTTTCTGTTTAATTATACTTGCTTTTTCTCTCCCCTAAACTACACAAGAGCATATACACACACACTCACACAACAGCCTTCGCATATTGGTATCCTGCAGCGTTCAGTTTGAAACTCATCCGACCTCTTCCCATCCCCCCCCTCCCATCCCTCCTTCCCCTGATAGTTTATGAGTGTGTGTATACTACAGACCCAAGCTGGGGTTAATTCACGACGCGGAGATTACGTACTATCATGGACAGGAGTATAGAGAGTGTGTGAGAAGTAAATATAAAGAGGACACAGTAATAAAAAATGATTGTGTCATTGGTTTACTATCAGAGACTAAAGTTGTGTCGCTGTTTTGTCCGATGATTTAAAATAACTCGTGAAGCTTAATGAAAGCTCCACCACAGTAATGTTCGTGCCTTGTATGGTTAGCCCTGTATCATATATTTTTCACCAATTTTCACGACACGAGTTTTATTTTTGATAGTTAAAGCCAGAAATAAGGGAAATGTACTAATTATAACAAAAAGACTAACTGACACAAGAATAAAGAGGAGAGAAGACTAGTTTGAAGGAAGAGAATGAGTGGGAGAAGTAAAGAAATAGTGGAATTCGGAAGGGAAGACGCATGAAGAAGAAACTGATAACAGGGAGCAGAAGACGAAGAAAAGCGAAGAGTGAAAAGAGTTTGTGTAGAGGAAAGAGAGAGAAGAAACAATAGGGTTAAAACTGGAAACGACAAGAAGAGGAAGACAACAAGAACACAAAACAAAGAGATACAAACAAACATCAATGCCCCCAACACACACACACACACACATACGATTGTTTCAAGAATAGAGCAGAGTAAAGAAACTATAGCGTTAAAACAGGAAACAATAAGAAGAGGAAGACAACAAGAACACAAAGCCAAGAGATACAAACAAACATCAATTCCCCCAACACACACACTCTCTCTCTCTCTCTCTCTCTCTCTCTCTCTCTCTCTCTCTCTCTCTCTCTCACGATTGTTTCAAGAATAGAGCAGACCTGTGTAGTTGTTTATGTCCTTGTAAAATACGTGTATATACGGTTGTAAACCCACGTCCGCATTGTGTGTTGCTTGTGTTAAAGTTATTGTGACATGGAAAAATAATGGACTTCCAACGCGAGATAATGGACAGTTAGTTAGTTAGTTAGCAAGCACATGGACATAGGTTGTTAAAAGATGAAACCTATGCATTTAAAACGCTGGGAAAACATTATTATGATATATACGTAAACAGGCGTAACAAGAGGCACATTTTCATATCAGAAGTTCACTGTACAGTTAATTTAACCAGGGGTATACTTGCACCACCCCATGGGAGTTTGAGACCGGTTGCAGGAAGTTAAATGGTGCAAAGATACAGGAAGTGGAATGTGTGATGAAAGAAGAGAGAGAGAGAGAGAGAGAGAGAGATATGTAAAAAAAAAAAGTGTTGTGTTGGTGGCATGTGTGAATGCTGCAGGGGTCCGACCGGCACCAACACCAAGTAGAACTCCACGCCCTTGCATTTTTCACACCCCACTCCCTGCCCTCTTCTCCTACCCCACCACTCTCTTCTCCTACCCCCCCCCCTTTCTGTCTCTGTCTCTGTCTCTCACACACACACACACACACACACACACACGAGACAAGGGGGCAGGCAAGGGGTTGGTTGCATCAGGTACCCAAGTGATCCTACGTGATGAAAATGTACCCGGGTGGATCAGGATGTGTGTTGCCTCGTTATAGTCTCACGTGAAGGGGTCGTTGTGTGTATAATATATATCTTCTCTGCTTATGATGAGTTTTATACCCGATGTAATGCTGATGAGACTCTCTTGTGCAAATAGATAACTGAGAAGACTGCATAGTGGTAATATACTCTGTCATCGATTTAAATTAATGTATATTATATTAGTATTTTGTCCTTTGTGTTTATTTACGCGAGTGGCTGAATAAATAAAAGCCACTGAATGAATCTGCTTTGATGTCTGACTGTTATGGACGATTACCCTCATTGGATGCATAAATAATGTGTGCAGCAGCTGATGCCAACAGATGAATTGATGACTTTAACGCATAATCGTTGAACTGATCACTCATCCCCTCAATTATGTCCAGCGTTATGCATTATTTAAGGGAGAGATTACGTCGTGTATGCTGGCTGTATTGCAACTCGATGAATTTTTCGCTGATTGCAGGACTGAGAGCAGCAAGAAAGCTAACTACAACGAAATTCTCCAGCTTGGATTGTGAGTTGTGTGATAAATGGGACAATGTAAACATAAAGATGATTTATTTCCACAATCAGTTACGTAGCAGTGATTAAGGACCCTGTGATCGTGTATGAAAATTGGAGGCTACTGATTCCTCCTGACCACACCACGAAACAAGCTCCTTCCTATATATAGGTGGTGTTTTGTGGCAATGTTTGATGGACTCATTTATCTCAAATTTTCTGACTACATCACAGGGTCCCTTAAGTCAGCGTCTTCACCGAACGTAGTACAGCTGTGGGTGATTCGTTTGGTGTTGTGTAGCAAGTAAAACATGTCTTTGTTTTCATCACAAAATCTAAGTCAGAACGATCTGATGCAACTTTATAACCTCTCGCTGTCGACACACATGCATCATATCATATCTCTTTATGAAGCTATAATATTTATGTGTTTTAGTCGTATCGTGGTTTATAGATGCTTAATATGATTCAACATAATTTGTGTTTAAGCATATTATTATTCCTGTAGTTAATATGAGTTGATCAAACAGAATTAATTATCCGTTCGCGAGGGGACTAAGTAGGTCGCACGTATATAAGCCATTTGTGGGAGGTTAATATCAGTCTCGCATGTACAGCAGAATATTCAGGCACGCGGTTGCAGCTTATAATAAAGTGCCAGTTACACAATGTCGAGAACTGTCGTGTTCAGCACAGGTTAGCGAATAAAGACAAAAATGAATAAACAAAGGTAACAATACTGGACTAGATAGATAAAGAATGTAGAATTAAGGAAGAAAGTAGATAGATAAAGAATGTGGAATTAAGGAAGAAAGTAGATAGATAAAGAATGTGGAATTAAGGAAGAAAGTAGATAGATAAAGAATGTGGAATTAAGGAAGAAAGAAGATAGATAAAGAATGTGGAATTAAGGAAGAAAGAAGATAGATAAAGAATGTAGAATTAAGGAAGAAAGTAGATAGATAAAGAATGTGGAATTAAGGAAGAAAGAAGATAGATAAAGAATGTGGAATTAAGGAAGAAAGAAGATAGATAAAGAATGTGGAATTAAGGAAGAAAGAAGATAGATAAAGAATGTGGAATTAAGGAAGAAAGAAGATAGATAAAGAATGTGGAATTAAGGAAGAAAGAAGATAGATAAAGAATGTGGAATTAAGGAAGAAAGTAGAAAAAGAGAATGGGGAAGGAAATAAGAATGAGGAAGAAAGAGGGCGTGAGGAGGAGGAGGGAGAGAGAAGCCTACGGCAGATGGACAATCCCGCGGGAGGTGGGGATTAGCTGGAGAGATGGGTGGAAGGGCCAGGGATTTTCTGTGTGTGCTGAAGAGTGGGGGAGAGAGTATGAGGGAAAATGAGATAACACTGAGAAAAATAGAAAATGAGTGAGAATGAACTATAGAGTTAGACACAAAATGAGTATAAAAGGAAAAAGGAAATACACCGTGAGGAAGAAAACGACCGACAAAAATAAGGAAAATATTAAAGGAAGGAGAAACAAAGGACGGTAGGAAAGAAAAGAGAGACATGTGGACAAAGGAAAGAATTTTAATATAGTACGAAGATTCATATCTATAGATGAATTTCACAAGGGATAAGAAGTGGGAACCAGTTGTGAAAAACATTGAATATATAATAATTACACAGTAGGGACTAACATGAATATGGGAAAGGCTAATTTAGCTCGACGTTAGTTTGATATACAGTCGATGGAAATTACAAAAGATTATTATCAGTGAGTTTGTAGCCAACTTACACACACACGGGAACACACACACACACACACAGGAACACACACACACACACACACACACACACACACATTAAATAGTTATTACCCCATGAAATAGGTGTATACATAAGTGTAGTCAGGGCATGAATACATTATTACACAAATGTTACCCACTCTTGATCATTAATTCCAGGCATGGTGGTAGAATCATAATAGAACAGAAATCACAGATGCTCACGAATTATAAACGATATCGAATGTAAATGTTTCACTACGGAAGGTTGCACACTGACTGACCCCTTAATTATAGGATCCATCAAAGAGAAAGGCATAAGAACGAGTGAAAAGAGACAAGCTAATATCGTAGAGTGGACATGTGAATTGCTGGGATGGTGAAGGAAGGAAGGAAGGGAGGAAGGGATGGAGGTGGAGTCGAGGCTGTAAGGGGAGATCATATCTTATCTATAAATACCACTAACTTCCGTATAACAGTCTGAAGAGGCAAGAAGTTTGGGCATCACGGTCAATAAATCTACACCGTGAGGCTTAACACACACACACACACACACACAGAAACACACACACACACACACAAAGAAACACACACACACACACACATACACACACACACATAGGAAGACACAGGAACACATACACACACACACATAGGAAGACACAGGAACACACACACAGGAACACACACACAGAAACACACACACTCACAGGAACACACACACAGAAACACACACACTCACAGGAACACACACACTCACAGGAACACACACACACACACACACACACACACACACACACACACACACTTTTATGACCAAGGATGCATGTTCGTGGATAGAGCACTCCAGGGTTACATCATTTTAATCTGGATAGTTGCGGTATATCACTTGCCTGGGAAAGCGTCACAAGGGTTAGAGCATTTCCGTCTCCGGCATGGCCCCCCGAGTTTCATTTCGTGACGGGTGATAAAATTCCTCGACTTTATATTTTCCTCTTTCGGTGCACCAACCGCTGACTTCCGCATCTCCGGCCGTGCTCACATTTTCCGGCGACTGTGTGTGTGTGGAGAGAGAGAGAGAGAGAGAGAGAGAGAGAGAGAGAGAGAGAGAGAGAGAGAGAGAGAGAGAGAGATGCGACATATCCTTTGAACACAAGGAAGAGAAAAATCATTAATCCATCTTAAAATTCGCACTGGAAATCTTCAGATCTGAAAATCGGCACCTAACGTCCCAGCAGATACCCGTATACATACACTGACGAAAAATATATACATCCACATAGCCCGTTGCTTCCGGTGGTATGGAGCTGTATACTAGACGATAAATTGATAGGAAAACCGAGGATACTAAAATGTAAACCGCGGATGTGAAGTGAATGAATAACGCTAGTGTGAAAAAAAAAAAATTATCAAATGGGTAAATACATAATCAGGGGATAGTAGAATGGAAAAGAAAAAAGAAAAAAAAAAGACTAAACATGTGACTAATCAGAGTTAGAAAAAAAAAGTCTTAAAATTTTACTCAAAACTTTTGGTGTAACCGTGTAATAAACAAACAAACCGAACCAATCAATTAACCACCTTGGCTTTGATAAAAATTGATTAAAAAAATAATAATAACTAAGAAGTAGGTGAATGATCGTGGCCGCAAAAATAGATTGATTAAGGGCCCTGTGATGTAGTCAGAAAATTGGAGTTAAATGAGTGAGTCCTTCAAATATTGTCACGTAACACCACCTATATGGAAGGAGCTTGTTTCGTGGTATACTCAGGAGGAATCAGAAGCCACCTATTCCCATACACGCTCACAGGGTCCTTAACAACAGTGCAAATCATAGATAGAGTGGCATGAATATGAGAAATCGAGAGTAAAAGCAGGAGAAATGGATGGATGTATTGAAAAGTGTGTGTAGAGTCAGAAGAATTGACAGGGTTCGCAAGACTGAACTCCGTAAAAGGTGTGGTTTAGTCATATTACTTGATCAAAGAGCAGAGGTCTAGCTAGAGGAATGTGTTTTTGAGATGGTATGGGAACGTGGAAATAATGGATAATAGAAGAGTAGTGAAAAGGGTGTTTGAGAATGATTTCAAGTGACAAAGAAAAACGAGAGGACCTGGAAGACGGTTCGATAGGGTGGGTGATTGTATAAAAAACCGTGAAACAAGAATGGATGAAGTAAAAGAACGTTATGTTGTATGATAGGCAAGAGTGAAAGAAATGCGGTAGGAGGAGTGTATGTTAAGGTGGTAATTCTTTTTTGGTGCATTGGAGTGCCTTGATTCCTCCAAAGTATTCTTGGAAACAGGACCAAAAGAGTAAATATAATGGCGTTCTGTTGCTTGGAATAGTTTGGAGGATTCAGTTGCTCCAGATTTACCAACACAAAACTTCCCCCCTAAGGCCGGCAACTCTGTTTTACCTTGACTCCTTGCTCTAAGGTTAATTGAAATGAGTTTTGTGAGGGGGAGCTGAGAATTTCGTGGTCTTGATAGGGGGAGTGAATGTGAGTGTGAACCATTTTACAGGGTATTCCTGTCCATCTTCCTTAAGGACCCTGTGATCGTGTATGGGAATTGGAGGCTTCTGATTCCTCCTGACGATGCCACGAAACAAGCTCCTTTCGTATTGGTTTGTATGTTTCGTGGCAATATTTGAAGGATTCACTCACTTCCAATTTCCTGACTCCATCACAGGGTCCCTTAAGTTTGATTTCATTTTTCTACCCCTGGGTCTGAAGCTCACCACCCCTTTAAAAGAATGAAAAATAAAAAATGGAGTTTT
>JAWQEG010001246.1:222500-252650 GCA_033782935.1 Petrolisthes cinctipes
TCCCATTCAGTCCCTTCCTCTTCCCCGTTTACTATTCTCCCTTCATCACCTTCCTCATTTCTGCCCTTTGCAATCCCATCTTTGCTCTCTCAACTTTTCTTTCTCCCGAAACACACTCTCGGCTTCACTCGCCTCTTCTCTCCCCTTCACACTTTTCTCTCCTTTCCCCTTCTCGCTCACACTTTTCACCACTTTGAACATCCCATTTTTATCACTATTATTTTCCCCCATCTGCCCTCTCTCCTCTGCTCCACGCCCTCCCCAGCTGTGACTCCTGTCTCTGTTTGAGCTTCAATTCTCTTGTGTTTGTCCTTTGTTTAGACACGTTGGTACTCTATGCAGTATATATACAGGGTGATTCAGTATTCCATGCAATATATTGAATGATGACCTGCCTGGATAATTTTTTAGCAGAAATGTCTCTATGATGAAATGTCAAATTATGCATAGTTTGCTGTTACAACACATTTATGATACTGTATTAATGAGGGCGAATGGTGAGACGGGAAACCCACCTAGATTTCTGAGGATATGTTTAAGATGTTTGTAGTACAGGAATAGAGCGTGTTGCAGATCAACAAACGGCACAATGAACATTTTCTTTATTTTGTAGCAAAAGTATAAGTACACTCATGATTAATGATTAAAAATGTACAAAATCTAGGTGTGTTTCCCTTCACCTTTCGCCCTCATTAATAAAATATATTAAATATGTTGTAACAGCTAAACTATGGATAATTCGACATTTCATCATAGAGACATTTTTGCTTATGGTGATTCAAGCAGGTCATCATTCATTTTAATGCATGGAATACTGAATCACCCTGTATGTTGGTCACTCGCATCAGGAGGCAGTGTTGTCCAAAATTGTAAACTGTAATGATGAAGGGATATATTGAAATTTGCATATGATGATGTTGGGAAATTAAAAGCTACTGATTTCTCCAGACTGTATACCAAAGAATAGACTCCCTGGGTGTATATTATATTCTGGCATGTGGCACAGTAAGGAGGAGTCAGTCAGTCAGTAGTCTGATTTAGTTCGTCGATATCACAGCCTCCTGAACATTGCTCCCTCTTCCTTCTCATCCACTCTTGCCTTCCCCTCTCTCAATTCACCCTCCTCTTCCTGGACCTCCTCGCGTTTCCTCCCCCTCATCTCTCTCTCTCCCTCACTCTCTCACATTACGAGCCACGGGGGGGTTGCTGTTGCCAATATACGAAGAAGGGGGAGAAGCCTGGGTGAAGAGGGAGAAGAAAGAAGAGGGAGCCGGGAGCGAGCAGTGGGGAGCTTTGTAGGGAGGGAGGAGGGTGATAAGTACAGAGCATGTGGGGAAAGAAACGAGGGGAAAGAAAGGAAGGAAGGTGGGGAGGGGAGGGGAGGGGGAACGACGTAAACGGGAAAGATGAGAGAGAGGGGCTGTGTGTGTGTGTGTGTGTGTGTGTGTGTGTGTGTGTGTGTGTGTGTGTGTGTGTGTGTGTGTGTGTGTGTGTGTGTGTGTGTGTGTGTGTGTGTGTGTGTGTGTGTGTGTGTGTGTTCTTCCATGTTGTGGTAATTGATATATAACTATATGTATTTTTTATGGTCGTTTATAAATGCATTGACTTAAAAAGAGTGATTAGTTTGTGTATATTTACTTACTTAGCCATCATTATTCTTTTACATACGGTAGCTTTTCGTTTGATAATTAATTCTTTTAATCATTATACCGCGGAAACACATTTTCCCAGGCTCGCCGAGTCTGGCCATTGTTTACTGATGCTTGCAAACTCTCACCACACGGCACGCATCGGTCATTCACTTTGCGTTTCATTATCCAGAGAGGCACAGGAAGGGATACATCATAGACTGAACGTGTATTGACAAAATGAAAAGTTTATCACGAGGTTCAGGCAGACGGAAACACAGACAGACATAGACAAACAGAATGGAGTGTAAATATATAAATGTGAGAAGTGGGAATGGGTTAAAATAGTAACATTAATGAAAGAACCTCTGGAGTACAAGTAAAAATAAGGGATAGAAGATAGAAATGTAAATAGAAAGTGGAATGGGAATTATAAAGCAAAGAGAGTCGTGAAGGATAACAGGAAGAAGAATGAAGAGGAGATGGAAAAATGAAAGAGAAGAAAAAGTGACAGTGAAGGAGAGGGAGAAGGAACTGGAGGAAGAGAAGGTGGTTGAGGAGGAGTCATTGAGAAAGGGGAAGCGAGGAAGGGAGACCGTAAAAATGGCAAGATGCGGAGGGAATGAAAAAGTGAGAGAGGGGAGAGAGATCCGGACGCAAGAGAGGAAATGAAAAGAAGTGAAAATTATGTAAAGTGAGAAGTATATACGAACGAGTGGGTGAGGGAAGAGAGGAAAGCAAATAGAGGTGAATGTGCGGAGGAAATAATTTAGATTATGAGACTGAAAGACAATATGTGATAAAAAGAATAGAAAGAGAATAAGCAAATATGAAATGCATTAGTTTGACTTCTGTTTATAATGCAGTAACCTTATTAAGACATGAATCTGGTAGCAGCTGGAATTTTCGTTCTGAAAAAACCAGGATGGAATGTTGAAATTAATGTGAGAATCGTGTAATTACAAAACACAATGCAATTTATGCTTTGTTGCAGGAATTAATAATTTCTAATGTGCTTGCTGTCCCTCGTCTCTGTCTCCATTACCCTTGTGGTACAAAGACTCTCTGATCAAAAACAGTCTTCACTCTTCCCTTTCAAAATCTTTTCTCCAAAAAGAAATGGCCTCTGGTGAGGAGGACCGATCGGAATGAACTGAAAATGTGATGAGCATTGTGGTTAGGCCAGGGGAATATATCCTCAAAACACCGCTTTAGAATCAGTGGTTTCGGCGCAATTAGACACATTTCAAAGATTCCTCAAAACTAATAGTTAAGCAAGTGTAAAGAAATGAGGGTGGGACGGGACACATTAGAACATAATTGGTGGAAAGGACTAGAATTTATTGAGTTACAAAGTGTTGATAGGTCAGAGGAGCATCATGTGTTATAATGGGCGAGGAAGTATCTAGTTTTAATGTACAAAAACAAAAGAAAACAATCGAACTTTATAAAGAAATATGCCCTCATCGTTTCTTAGGTTGTATCTTAGTTTTGTAGACACAGGCAGAATACTAACCTGAAGGGAAAACTGGTCATATATGCGAATGATTAAATGAAATACAAAATCAACTCTACTTCCCGAGCAAACGATGATGATAAAAAAAAAAAAAAAATAGACTGATAAATATTTGTATAGACAAAACTACAACTTTCAATAACACAATGAGCTAGCAAATTTCTTACATCACAAAGGCAACAACAAAAAAAACACACACACACACACACACACACACACACACACACACACACACACACACATTTCAAAGAGTTTTTTACCGGAGGAAGAAAAACCGAAGATGTAATGACATAGAATAAAGGAAGAAGAAGGAAGCGACTATTGGTAATCAAGCTGCATATAAATTAAAGAAAGCAAAGAGAGAGAGAGAGAGAGCACGTAAGGATTATTAGGCACCGGTACTCATACATCACTGTGAAACAAAGAGACTCACTCGGTAAAGAAAGAGGGATTTATTATTATTATTATTATTAAAAGAACAGGAATAAGGGGAAGAAGGTAAAAAGATCAGTAATTGAACGCCTGTCATAAACCAGTGAGAAGTAAAGAATAAAATAAACACCCGTGAAAAGTATTAACATTAGATTAATATGCTCTTACATCAAGGGGGGAGACAAAGGATTCTCTCTCTCTCTCTCTCTCTCTCTCTCTCTCTCTCTCTCTCTCTCTCTCTCTCTCTCTCTGAATGGATGGATGTCGAGGCAAAGGTGTGATTGTCCTTTTACTCCAAGTTGTACCTCCTTGGTGCTTTGGTCACTCCTGGAGTTCTGCTTGATTTTTTTTTTTTTTTCTACTGTTGTGCTAGATTTGTGATGTTTTGTTTGGAATGTGTTTGTGATGTGGTGGTGTTTGTGTGGTGCTTTGTTGGCATGTGTTTGTGTTGTCATGGTGTTTGTGTATGGTTCTTTGTTAGAATGTGTTTGTGTTGTGGTTTGTTAGAATGTGTTTGTGTTGTGGTGGTGCTTTGTTGGAATGTGTTTGTGTAGTGATAGTGTTTGTGTTTGGAATATGTTTTTGCGTTATAGTGGTGTTAAATTTTGTGTAGTGCTCAACCTGTGTTTGTTTCTGCTCTTGTTGATATGTCTACGTGTTGCTTGCGTTATACTAGCTAACATGTATTTTTTTTTTCTTAACTCGAATATCACACTTGTGGTGCTTGAGTTATTACGTTCGTGTTGCATTTGTGCTGTGCTTGTGTTATATTTATTTCCTAGGGTCTGAAAATGTGTTGGGGTGTTTTCAACTGTGTTTGTTTTGTTTGCAACGAGTCATTTTGGAGTGTGTGTGTGTGTGTGTGTGTGGGTGTTATCTTTGTATTATTTTTTTATTTTCCCATTTTCACGACGTAGCCTGAACATTGTGACATTTCATTCATTAACTCGGTATTATTACTGTTGCTTAAACTCACCTTGGCGTCCAGTGTAATATCTCATTATGCTTCTGGTTGAGACATGCTGTGAATTATCCTTTAATTATCCTCCTTTCCAGCTCTCTCTCTCTCTCTCTCTCTCTCTCTCTCTCTCTCTCATCCTTTGTCTTGTTCTCCCTTGTGTTTCCTGTATATTATAACAAAGTAAAATCAAGATTTCTCCCGGGTCTTATTGCCATTCCTCCTCCTCCTCCTCCTCCTCCTCCATTCCTCTTCGTCTCTCCCCTCTCTGTCTGTGTCGATTATCTTCTCCTTTGTTTCCCCTCTCTTCATATTCCCGTTTTGTGTTCTTTTTCCCCCAGTATTCTGTTTTCCATTCTATCGTTCTTTCTCTTTTCCACTCGCCAAAATCATGTCGTTAAAATCACAACAATTTCTACTTACTTCATTCTAATTCGTGCATCTCTAGATCACTGAAATTATAACACCTTAATTCACCTTGATAAAAATGTTGCCACTTTCTTCTATCATAAAACATAAATAGTATATACCTTCTGTATCTTCATTAAATTTACACCTTTTACTACAGTACGGTACTATTCCTATTTTCTCATCATTTCTGTTTGTCCCCACCACTTTCCATCACATCTTTTTATATATCCTCTCCTTTCACACATTCTCTTCCCTTTACCTCATCTCTCTCTCTCTCTCTCTCTCTCTCTCTCTCTCTCTCTCTCTCTCTCTCTCTCTCTCTCTCTCCTCATCTATGCTTAGCCTAATGATCATCTGCTTTCTATTTTCCCACTTCCTTCTTCTCGTATCGTTCATCCTTGACTCTAATCCTGCTTCTGCTTCATCTGTTTCTCCGTTACTTCTCTATATTATAATTTCACACAGTACAAACCTTAGTATTGTGTTGTCAGTAAATAAAATAAGGAATACAAATAAAAGATATATATAGCCAAACATATATGAACAAAAGAAAACACACACACACACTCGTAAGTTTGTCTAATCCTTTCTGACAGACTCGACTGCGTATACCTTCCCCTTATCCTATCACTTATACCCACTTTTCACCATCCACCTTTCTTGCCCTGTCCTTACGACCCCTCCTCAACGCTCCCTCACCACGCCTGCAGCAGCTCCATATACTTCACCTCTCATCTCCCCTCATTTTTCCCTTCTCTCGCTTCTGTGCTCGCCTTGCTCCCCTCAGACTTCAGTTAGTGTCCCCTCACCCTTCGGACTCTCATCTCTCTCTCTCTCTCTCTCTCTCTCTCTCTCTCTCTCTCTCTCTCTCTCTCTCTCTCTCTCTCTCTCTCTCTTCACTGGAGTGCACTGCAGAAGGGCACGTGAGGGAAAGGTGAGGGTCAGAAAGAGGCGACAAGAGAGTGAGTGAGCGAAGGAGAGAGGGAGGGAGGGAGTGAGTGAGAGGAAGAGAAAGCCAGAGTGAATTGGAGAGAGAAAGCGGCAGTGATTTAAAACTACCTAACAGAGATGAATTGAAATAAACGTACAATGAAGACGGAATAAACTAGTTCCACGTATCATTAATTATATACAGTACTGGCATGTTTGTTTATATTTATATGATACCATTTTCACAGTGAGGTAGGTAGGTGGAGGTGGTGTATTTTGACTTTTTTTCTAGGTGAAGTATATAATCATTACACCCCACCACAGACATCCTAGTAAAACTTATAAGACTAAATAATTAAACTGGGAACTAGTGTGTGTGTGTGTGTGTGTGTGTGTGTGTGTGTGCCGAGAGATGACAAAGGGTAATAGTTTGTAAAGTAAATAAAACACATGAGAGAGAAATATAAAGCGAAGGAGAAGAGAGTCAGGACTGGAAAGAGAGAGGTAGGTAGGAGGCGAGAGAACTAAGGAAGCGTGTGTTGCTGGGAGGAATGTAACGATGAGGTGCTTCACGAATAACAAGCCGATTTGATATTTCTCTCTCTCTCTCTCTCTCTCTCTCTCTCTCTCTCTCTCTCTCTTTCTTATTAAGATAAAATCCTTATTGTTTGAATTATCAGTTGTCGCAAGTAAAACAGTAAAATTATTTACTTATAATTCCATTTTATTGAGTTCTCTACTTGCGTGCACGAAGGAGGTACAAAATCGGTGGAATAATAACTGAATATTTCTACACTGTATAAGGAAAATATATAAGTTTTGTACTCGGACCCATTCTGCTCCACCACTTTCGTCAATGGGATTTCATGAACTCGAAATGTCAAGAGCTGATAGGAGAGAAATAATGGATGATCTTGTGACATGAACAGTCATTACTCTGAGTGCCAACATTTTACCTGAGCTTTTAAGTAACTGATATTGTCGTGAATTTTTTAGTTCTGCACGAGAGCTTGCGAGTAATGGCCGGCTGACGTGTAACCTACCAACATGGAACTGTTATATGCCAATGTCATTTTTGAACACATAGAACAATAAGTTTTCGCCTTGTCCATGTTATATGTTTGTACAAATGTGACAACAAGACAGTGTTTTTGTTCCACACACAAAGGAAAATAAATACGATACATTATTCCAGCACCCAGCCGTGGACAAGCACCTTTAACTCCTTGACTTTTACAATTTCCATATAATATATAAGGTTTAAGGAAAGAAACAGGCATACATGGCAGGTAGGGTAAAGGTGAAGAAAAGAAGGCGAGAAATATATATGGGCTGACAGACAGAAGAAAAACAAATTCAGTTGAAGTAGGCAGGTAGACTTTGAGATACTGCATTGGAAAGGTAGGTTGACAATTACAGCACGTTGACCACCAAGGTAAAGAACAGATAATCAGGCAGGTAGGACGGAGGCAGGGATCTAATTACACATGCAGGCAGACTGTTACGGTATGTAAAATAACACAAGGCCGGGAGGGAACCAGTCTTCATTCCCAGTCCTGTACAGTCCGTTTACCACATTGACTCTAGTGACTAACCTTCTAAAGCATTCCATTAATTGGGGGCACCTCTCTGTTTTAGTACATTTCTCTGAGTATGTAGTGTATACGTGCCTTTACTGAATGTCTTTTTTTTTTGTACTTTGGAACGCTTTCGGAGCAGAGACATAATTCCCTATTCGTATTTTTTAACTATAGCTTTTCTTTACTTCTGTTTTCTCTGTTTTTGTTGTCGCTCCCTTCCGTCTGTCTCCTCCGTGTTTGTTGTCCCTCCCCGCTGTCCCCTTTGATCTCCTTCGTTATACAGGGTCTTCCGGGCCTATAATGCGGTATTCTTTCTTCCTCTTCAGTTTATTCCGTCCGTGACAAGTCCCTTTCTAGTCACAGAAATGGAGAAAAGGCAAAAATGTCTGATTATATAAGAAACACACGACTTGTGACAAAATACACATACAATACATCTAGTATATTGAAATGCTCTCTCCGGAACCACACATAAGACAGACACACACGACTGATATAAGAGACACAAACACGACTGATGACAAAATACACATGCAACTCGTCTAGTATATTGAAATCCTCTCGCCGGAACAACATTCATTCGTCCTTTGTTTACCACCAGTGCTACCAGAAAAACAATGAGAAGAAAAGAGTCAGCGGCAAGAAATAATGACTTTCCTCGCCCCCACACACCCCTTTCCCCCCCCCATGTGTCTCCTCCTTCCCTCCCCCACGCTTACCCCCATGAGTCCCATCCCTTCCCTCCCCCGTGTACCCCTTTCCATCATGTGTCTCCCCCCTCCCCCAACCCCATCCCTCCAAGAGTCTCCTCCCCTCCCCTCCCCTCACTAATGAATTCCAAGTCTCTCCTCCTATTCAAATTACTGACTGGAACGAAAAGACGAGCGTGTATTTCAGCTTAATCCTTCTCTATATCTTTTCCAACTGCATCTTTGTAATTAAGTATATGATTTCCTAATTAAATGTATACCTGGTTTTAATAATATGACATTTGATAAACCTTTGTACTCAAGTTTAAATGACATACTCAACCAATAGAACTTCCAGTCTAACCTAACCTATCCTTTCCTAACGAAACATAACCTAACCTAACCTCTAACCTTACTTATATAACCTATCCTATCCTATCCTAGCTGGTCTAACCTCTTCAAACCTAACCTAACCTTTCCTAGCTGAACCTAACCTCTTCAAACCTAACCTAACCTAACCAAACCTTTCCTAGCCGAACCTAACCTAACCTCTTTTAACTTAACCTAACCTCTTCTAACCTAACCTTCCCTTCCCACCCTAACCTAACCATCCCTTCCCACCCTACCTAACCATCTCACCCTAACCTAACCTTCCCACCCTAACCTAACCTTCCCACCCTAACCTAACCTTCCCACCTTAACCTAACCTTCCCACCCTAACCTAAACTTTCCAAATAACACCTGAGAATCAAACTCGTTGCTACTTTCTGTACGGACGGAGGAAGGAAAGAAGGTCAGGGTAGGATAGCCAGGAACTGCAACACTACACCATTTATTAAGGGGATAGAGTAGACAATACAGTGTTAGTAAATCCGAAGTGACTAATTCCTCCAAACTACAGTACCGTACTCCAAGCAACAGGACACTATTTTTTTTTTTTTTTTTTTTTTTTTTTTTTTTTTTTTTTTTTTTGGTGCTGTTTTCTGGCATACTTTGGAGGAATCAAGGCACTCTAATGTAGTCAAAGTATACTATCCCCTTGATTAAATATGACTCCTACACACACACACACACACACACTCGCACACTAACACATACACTCGCACACACATACACTCGCACACACACACACACACACACACACGCGCTCTCTCTCACATACACACACACACACACACACACACACACACACACACACACACACACACACACACACACACACACACACACGCTCTCTCTCACATACATACACACACACACACACACGCACACGCTCTCTCTCACATACACACACACACACACGGAAATATAACTCCTAAACATTGCAGTAAAATCCAATACGTCCTCACTCAGCCACTCGATGTCTTACAATTCTTTCACACATATATATTTTTTCCCCCCTTCCCCCCCCCCCCCCCCAATTTCTACCCTCATCATCATTTATTTACATTTTCCACGTTCAGTGTTATATTTCCTCTCACTTCTCGGTTTTCATTTTTTTTTTATTTCACTGCATAATACTTCTCTTCTGTAGAACAAAAAGTCTACTCGATTTACATACTCTTCTCGCTCATGCAACACACTCTCTCTCTCTCTCTCTCTCAAGCTCCCCCTGTGCTCGGATATCTGAGCTTCGGCAGGGGAGAGGGGTGTAGAAGGGACGCATCAGAGAGAGAAAGGGAGAGTGGGAGGGAGAGGGTAGAAAGGTTTGGGGGCACCGAGAGAGGACAGAGAGGGAGCGTAGGGGGTGGGGGGTGGAGAGGGGAGAAAGGTTGGGGGGCACCGAGAGAGGACAGAGAGGGAGAGTGTGTGGGGGGGGGGGGAGGGAGAGGGGAGAAAGGTTTGGGGGCACCGTAAAGAGGACAGAGAGGGAGAGTGTGTGTGGGGGGGAGAGAGAGAGAGAGGGGAGAAAGGTTTGGGGGCACTGAATAAGTAACCTGCGGCAGGCGTGTGGGTTTAGGGGAGAGGAAAAGCACCTGGGGCGGAAAAGGATGTGAGAGGATGAAGGGTGAGGGAGAGGAAGTAAAAGGAGAAGACTAGAGTGAGAGAAAAGGATGGGAGAAATGAGGAGAGAAGCTGGCTAGGATGAAGGGAGAGGAACTGGCTAGGATGAAAGGTGAGGGAGAGGAAGTAAAAGGAGATGACTATAGAGTGAGAGAAAAGAGGAGAGAAGCTGGCCAGGATGAAGAGTGAGAGAGAGGAAGTAAAAGGAGATGGATAGAGTGAGAGAAGAGGAGCTGGCAAGGATGAAAGGAGAGGAACTGGTTAGGATGAAGGGAGAGAGAGGAGAAGTAAAAGGCGATGACTAGAGTAAAAAGCGAAGGGAAGTGAGGTGAGAGGAGCTGGTTAAAGAAGAGAAGCTGTAGACAGGGTAAAGAGAGGGGAGGGGGGAAGGGGAGAAGAAAGGAAGAGGAAGTAAGGGGATCTGGTTAAAGTGAGGGGCGAGAGAGATGAGGTAAGAGGAGCTGGTTAGAGTGAAGGGAGGGAGGGGAACTGTGTAGGTTATTGAGGGGAAGGGAGCTGTCTAAAGTAGGGAGAGGGGAACTGGCGGTATGGTGCGGGGGGGGGGGAGTGAAGGGGAACAGCTGGCTAGGGTGAGGGGAGTGGAGGGGAGCAGTAGTATGCGTGAGTGAGCGAGACGACTAGAAGACGGGTTGAGGGGAAGGGAAGGGAAGGGAAGCAGGCGTGAGTGAAGGGAGGAACAGGGAAGGGATTAAGGCAGGAAGGCAGGCAGGCGTGGGTGAGGGGTAGGGAAAAAGAAAGAGTGTGGGGACTCATCAGGGGAGAAGGAGTGAGAGGGAGTGGGAAAGGCGTGAGAGGAAGTGGGAAAGAGCCAAATCAGGAAAGATTGAGAATTAATGAAGGGAACAGAAGTGAGGAAGGACCAACATATGGGTGAAGGAAAGGGTTGAAGTGAGGTATAGTTAATTGCCAGGAAGGAAGGAAGTGAAAGGAAGTGACGTTGGGATGAGTGAAGCTAGGAATAAATATAATAGGATAAATGTATGAATGAAATAGACAGACATAAAGAGGATAAGAGGGAAGGTAATGTAAAGAGACAAGTGAGTAGGTAAAAAAAAGTGAAATAGAAGCGATGCATGGGTAAAATAATTATACAAGGCAAAGAGGATGCTAGGACGAAAGAAAATGGTATAGATTTCAATAGGTTAGGAGGGAGAGTAGCTTATAGTAGAAGGAAGATGAATGAATGCCTCTCCCCGTCACTGTGTCCTCATTTCTCCCCCATCCCCACCCTTATTAGTCACCAGATGGAGGGGCCGATGAGCGCTGCGTGAGGGCGGTGAGAGGAGACGCAGGGAGAGGTATAGAAGCGACAAGAAGTGGAGAGAGGCTGAGTGGTGTGGAGAGAGGTACAGGAGAAAAGGTGGTGGTTTGGTTGGGTGCAGGAAAGGAGGTGAATTGGGGTGTACGAAAGGTGGAGGAGGTAGGGGGTGTGTGTGTAAGGAAGGTAAAGGAGGAACAAAGGAGGCATAGGAAGTATAAGGAGATGTAAGGGAGGTAAAGGAAACAGGAGGAGGAGGAGGTAAGTGGGTGTAAAAGGAAGGTGGAGGAGGAGCAAACGAGGAAGAGGAGTTAATTAAAGAGATAAAATAGATACAAGAAGAGGTTGAGGAGGCGTGGCATGAGGCTTAACGTGTCAGGTCTTCATATAATATCTTTGTCGGTAGAAAGAAGATCAATCTCAGGTGATGGAACATTATCTGAAACTAACAAAAGTAGTGTTGATTTAAGATGAGGGTTTCGTCTATCCGCCATATTTAATTAATGGATACTGCATGGAGCGTCAAGATGATTTTTGTGCTGTGTATTATAGGATATTATTTTCTACATTCCAACGTCAACTTCACATCCCCTTATCTGGACGCGTGTTGCCGTGGTTGCCGAGCCATAAACAGCCGCTTCCTGACAACGCAGTATTTTCACATCCGTTATATTTACTGAGCCACTTAACACGGGCAGGGAGGGACGAGGGAGATCCGACCCACAAGATAAACAAAGGGACCCCTCACATTGTTCTCCACCTTCTGATTATTTCATCCTTGTCTCGCTCTTGTTCAGCGTCTTGATAATAGAGAGTAGTTGTTATATATATTATTTTCTATAATTTTTACTATTCTGTTGTAGATTCCATTTTTTCCTTTAATCTGGAATGAGGAGTGACCTTTCTATCACATGCCCCCAGTATTTTGCTGTAGGCGCAACAGACAGCTTGGTAGGGGGAGGGAGGGTATTGTCTGCATAGATGTGGACAATAATACTATAAAATTTATAAGATGGTTTTAGCGGCCCTTTGATCCGATTCAGACCATTGCCTTTCTTCAATTGTCCCTCCTTTTCACCATATCTTTCGGGCTTTCTGATCTTCATCTCTCCTACCTAATTCTAATACAAGGTCTTTCTGACCTAGCACAGTCTGTTTTCTTCCCCTTTGTAATCTAATCTAGTACCGTATACAAATGACAATTTTTTTTCTGATAGAGTAGCAACTTCCAGATTTATGATGTTTACCTCGTAAGAAATAAGAACATAAAAAAAACCTGTAGTTATTTCAAGGTGTTGCGTAAATATAATTTACATAAAATTTTCATTTAACCTACAACTACTATGGAAAGTGTATATAAAACATTCCAACATTCATAAAAGAATAAATTATTTGTAGATATCACCCTGTATCATAAGGAATCTTCCTTGTTCCCCTGAAGTTGTGCTCCTACTTGTCATTCTGCTTCGTTGTGTATTCAGATTCCAACACAAACAGGGAGGAGGATATTCTGGAGACTACTGTCAGAGAGAGCGGGTCTGAGGCGAGGCTATCAGTGCTCACACATGCAGCACCCAGCCACGCCCCTCCAGCTCTTCCCAGAATGAATCCTCTCCTTGATTCATTTATTACCTCTCCTCAACTCACCGGCTCGGGCCGGGAAATGTACCCCATTATTTGATTAATTCATACACGAGTGATGACAGACTCGTATACAAGTATTATCAGCTTGACTTATGGAGATCTGGATGTTGCTTGTCAGTTTACTCCGTTCAGAATATTTTACGCACAGGTGTTCAAGGCCTTTATAGGTATGTATTCCTCGGGATATGCACTTGGATGACCTTTTGTCCTTCACAACTCTACACCCACTATTATTCATACTGGGGTGACAGACGAAGGTGTTCAAGTTGTTTAGCGGGCAAATCCTAGTTTCGTTTTATGTTCCTGTATATTCAGACGACCAAATTTCTGTTGATAAAACCGTGCAGTTCTCGGACTCATCTTCCTCCACAGTATCAGTTCTATGTATATTTTCTCGTTCTCTTGACTATCATTACTGCCATCCAGATGATATAATAATTTCGTATCTACCACCATCTTCCCCCCCTCGCCCCCCCATCTCTCGCCACAACTGATGACAGGGATGATAGTGATGACGATAAGGAAGGAGGGGGACGGAGGAGCTGGCCACGTGTCCTCCTCTCTCTCTCTCTGCCCCAGTTCTTTTTTTGCCCTCATCAACCTCTTTAATCTTATATTCCTCCTGTACTGTACATACCGTCCTTCCAACAACTCCTTTCCTTTCCTCAGTCACTTCCACCAAGGGAGTGGGGAAATGGGGGGTGGGTGGGGGTGGAGGGGCGGGGGGAGATAGAACAACATCCACCTCACTCGGTCCAACCCTATAATCCAGGAAATAGTAAATGGACGTGGGTCGTGTATCTGGTACAGTCACAAGCCGGAGTTTCAGTTCTTCGTCACACTTGCCGACACTGAACAAATATGGAAATGAATCCCCCCCCCTCCCCCCCCCCCAAAAAAAAAAAATGGATTATGTATGTCATGTAGCTCTTACTTGAGATACTGGAGGGCGCTTTTGTTCCCAGCTTGGTTTACATGCAATGATTACCCTCGAACTTAGATCAAATTGACGATAGGCGAAAACATTACCACTGTACCAACAATTACTGTGTTCTTGTTTAGTTACAGTAATGATAAGGTAAGGTAAAGGTGGGTTTTGCAGTAATTTTTCATTACTAGGGTACCGTTCTCTACCAGTTCCTGCCGTCTTACTACACGTAATAAAAAAAGTACCAACACTTTTAATCTCGACTCGACATATTTTCTTACTTTTGAACAGTCTACTTGTACAAAATTATGTGCAGTTTTCCCAAGTTAGCCAAGTGCCCGCGAGTGAGTGTGTTTTGTCATGGCCTTGATAATTAATTAACTTTATGAGCTTACGTCCAGTGTTGCAACATAAAAGAAAGTAAGGACACATAAATTACTGTTCATTAATATGTAAACTTCAAGTGAACACAGAGTAACAAACTTGGTAACTGAAATTATACTTGAAATGTGTGTCCCACTCCCTTACACGAGACTACACGGAGCCAGACAGTGTGAGTATGGAATTCCTTTTAGTTGCAAACAGTGTTGTGGGAGCCGTGTTAATTTCTGTGCCTGGGGCCTCCACTGCAGCCAGCCAGCCAGCAAGCCAGCCAGCCAACCTTCCTGCCTGATATTGCGTGTAGTGGGGCTGGAATTATGATGAGGCTGGTACCAGGGTCGGCTGCACTCAGTATTTAGTAGGGCTCGCTCAGCATTTACCGTTGCAAGATTCACCATTGTCTGCTGCACTCAGTATTTACTGTTGCAAGATTCGCTAATGTCGGCTGCATTCAGCAATTAGCAGAACCTACTCAACATTTGCATGAAAATTTAGCTGCATTCCGCATTTTACATTTTTCACCAGGGTCAGATACACTCAGCATTCAGCATGATTTACCAGTGTCGGCTTCACTCCGGATATCCTTCAACAGCATCAGCACTAGTTCGCCGCTGACTCTTATACGGGATCGTCTGGCCACTAAGTTTTAGACTCGTCTCATGCTATTCCTCGCACAGAACTTCCACACAGTCATATCTCTAACTTCGAACCCCTTGGACGGGAGGCGAGAATGCCATCACTACATTATAACTCAGTGCTGAAGAGATATGGATTCGACATTAGTCTATAAAATGTAAAGTTTCGCCTGCCATGTTTCGTCTTTGCAAACAGAAAATTACTCGATATGCAGTCGAATTCGTCATTACAAAACGTCCAGAACGAAACAATATCACGGCGACTAATTCATCAGCTGTGAACCTAATCCGTAGCCAAGGGATATATAGTAAGTACCCAGCCAACACACCACCACTAAAGCAGCTCCCTGACTTGCATCATGTCGACAGCTCCCGGGGCAGCATCCGGGCTCCCTGACTCCTCTCCGGAAGGCCACATGCAGCTGTGAGGGACCACTTAGCGCCCCGACCTACCGACTCTGCTTGTTATTCCCGACCAGTGCGTACCTTGGACTGGCGGCTGGCTGGTTGGTTGGGGGGATGGATGGGGGGGGAGGGGTTGGGGGGCTTGGGAAGTGGGGGTAGACTCTGGCTGGAGAGACCAATTGAGGGTGGGATGTAGGGGAGGGGTGAAGAAGGAAAATATTATTGATGTTGGATGATCACAGACAAGGCAGTACTGTATATGGAAAGAGGAGAGGGTTCACAGTTACTATCACAAATAATATTTATGAAACGCGCGAACGCACGCTGTTAACTATTTTAATGATAATTCTGTATGTTAGCTAAGTAGCATACAATACCCGCTTAATGATTAATTATAATTATGTAAAATCTCTGACAAATTTGAAACTAGACAAACAGGAGCACGAGTGAGAGGTAGTACAGCTGGAAGAAGAAAGGCGGGAGAGGAGAGTGGAGGGAGGCGGGAGGGAAGGAGAGTGGAGGGTGGCGGGAGGGAAGGAGAGTGGAGGGTGGCGGGGACAAAGAAGTGTAGTCAACAGTTGGGGAGCTGGATAAGGGCTGCCAATAGAAAGACGGAGAGCGGGGACAGCAGTGGGATGGTAGGAGGGGAAAAACAACATAACGAGAGACAGACAGAGACAAAGACTCAGATAGAAACACACAGACAAAGACAGAGACAGAGAGGGGGTGAGAGAAGGGAGAGACAATGCCTGGGTTTGATTAATGGTTGGAAGTTGTAGATGGATGTATGCCCCTGGGAGACGGAGGAAAGGCCTGATAAGGAGAGCTAAAAAAAATATCACTCCTTAACATCACAACTATACCAAGACACACACCGTCACAAGACCATACATACATACATACAGTACACTCACTATCTTTTACCTACATACACACCCTTTGCACCACCACTACACTCCATATACACATTCACTAGGCACTGCCACTACAGTCACATCTGCCTTAACCCTTGTAACCCTTGTACAGTACTGGGTATGATTATTTTACGTCAAGACCAGATGAATATTCTTGCTTGAGTAATACACTGTTGATGTCCAGTAGTGTTTAGTTAACGACCAATGCTAAGATTATCCCTCAAAATTCCAGGCTACATTTTCTTCCAAAATGTGCTTGGACTCGCGCCACACAAATTAAGGACCCTTTGTTCGTGAATGAGTATTGGTGGCTTCTGATTCCTCCTGCTTATCCCACGAAACAAGCTCTTTCAATATGACGGCTGAAGAACTCACTAACCTCCAGTATTCTAACTACATCTCGGGGTGATATCCTTTTGGTACATTGCAGTGCCTTGATTTCTCCAAAGTATGTCACGAAACAGGACCATATAATTAACACATATAATGCTTGGAATAGTTTGGAGGAATCAATAATTGCTTCAGATTTACCAACATTGTACCATCCCATTAATATGAATACAAAACATACGTGCTTCAAGTGTTAAGGCAAGATTCTCTTGTTGGGAAATTGGAAGGCTGCTGATTCCTCCTAACTATACCAGAAAATAGACTCCCTCGATGGTACTAATAGGGGATCTGCTTCGTGGCATAGTTTGGAGGAATCATAGACCTTCAAATTCACCAACCAAAGAATTATCTCCCCTTACTCTGAAGACCGTGGTATTATATGTCATCCCTCGCACCTCACTTTTTTTTCAGCGCGTTACATAATAACAACAACAAAGTTCAAAATATAATCTTATCAAACTCTACATCTAATCGATCGTCACTCGCTTTTCCCATTATCTCCCACATACACACAAAATGCATGCATACATTAACCAAGCAAGGAATGGAACACACACACACACATTCTCCTAACCATTAATTACGCAAACTACCACCACCACCGAGGAAAAAATAATCACCAGCCACAAATGTGACCACAATCACCTTCGTCCTCTTCCTCGTCTATACAAACAAAGGTCACTTTCCTTTCTCTACCGTGAGGGCTACGGACAGACATGCCCCTCCCTCCTCTGGCTCTATGGTTCCTCCTCCTTGTTTTATTTGCTCTACACACACACACACACACACACACACACAGAGCAGCGCACGAGGCAGAACAGAACGGTCGATCCCCAGGGCGGTGCGTGAGTGTAGCAGTTGGTCTGATATTATGACGCTGGCAGGGGGAGACAGGAAGGGAGGAATAGCAGCAGGAGAGGGGCGGGAGGGTTGGGTGAGAGGTGCAGAAAGAGGGAGGGAGGGAAGAAGGGGAGATAAAAGGAAACCAGCGAAAGGAGGAGATGGTAGATTGAGGGGGAGTGTTGACGAGTTGGTTGGAGGGAGGGAAAGGGAGACAAAGGAAGGGATGGGGCGAGATGAGAGGAGCAATAGGAAGGGGAGGTGAGTTCTGGAGATGGCAGTACACGAAGGGGAGGAGGGCGTAGAATAAAAAATCAGGGAGAACTGTCGTACTAATCATTATAAATTTATGAGTGAAGTAGCAAGGATATAATTACAATGAACGCCTTAGGCACGCGACGTTTTGTACTGTGAGCATTATTGGTAAACAGAGACAGCAGCGGTAGAGCATATTATTAATGAAGGGTTTCCCAATGTTGCCAAATATATTACTTCATGGAGAAAGGTATACCGGCTTGTTATTCTGTCCTGATTGTGGGTGAATGCAATATTAAAAGAATTGTGCACTCTAAAATTTGACCAGAGAACTGGTAAAATGAAGCAAAGGAATTCTCAATTGAAATACCAGTTGTACTCGTAGTTAGTATAAGAGAAAGGTGGTGGTGGTGGTGTTGTTGGACATTGATGAAAAATTGGGCGAATGGTTTTACATACACCCAGAGGACTGGTCTGAAGACAAAAACACCTGTGTACTTGACGTGCTTTTGAAGGAGTCTAGAATACGAAATGAAATTAATATAGTTAGGAATTTCGTTTGGAAGGTACCGGTAGTTAGATATTTGTGTAGGAATTTGCTAGGTATTTGTTGTGGAATTTGGTTAGGAATATAGATAGAAATATGACTAGGAATTTGATTAGGTTAGGACATAAGTTTCGTCGATACCTCTCTCTCCATAATTATGTTGTGAATAATGATCTCGCTTCATTATGTATCCTGTTGGCCAGAGTTCATCCATACTTCTCTGGTGTGTGTTGTAGTGTAAGTACAGTCGGCCACAGGAATTCGTACACAGAGCAGTGGTTAAAAGGGGTATTTATTCTGCACATACTGTAGGGAGTGTTCTGAGACTGATTCAAGTATTACCCAAATAACATTACTAGAAAAGTTTGGTGTTGGGAAATGTATGTATACTAAGTTTTCTAGTTGTTGCGAACCCTTGATGTCACAATGGTGTATACGAATTCCAGAGGCCGACTGTACCACGTGGGGCAACAATCCCTGAAATTAAGTGGGTACTGATAGGTATGGAAGGGAGATACAATGTCAACTGCATGCTGGGAGGAATGGTGTGTTACGGAGGGACACACAGACGCTAGGAAAAAAGCATTTGTGTAATTCTTGAAAAGTAAGCATTTTAATGTGGCAGAATGTACTCGTATGAAAGACAGCGAGAGTGAGGTTTATTAAGGAGATTTGAAACTATCTCACAAGTATGTAGCGGCGAGAATACCGAAAAGTAGGGATAAGGAAGGAAGAATATGTACACTTGTAATGGAAATAATGTATAAATGGGAAGTGTTTGATGGGAGGAAGTGATGTTGCGTGTGTGAGAAGGAAGATGTATGAAGACCTAGGCGTGAACCTAATAGATGTTGATAATTGCACTAGGAAAGATAAATGGGCAAATACCTTTCACACCCCTTGTATAATGTCTCCCAGTGTGAATCATCTTACTTCAGACATAAATTTTCAGGCGTTCCCATCGGGTTCCTGCAGCCAGTGTCAACCATTTCCGACTTAACTCTACATGTAATATTGACTTAAGAGAAACAATAGCCACATGTAAACGGTGTTGAAACAGACATTCAGTGGTTGGTAGGAAGTCTCGTGTTAGTCTCAGTGCAGGACACAGATATCCCCATTAGCTGTGCCCCTATATATGCTTTACTCGACCCTGCTTTGCCCTCTCGTCTATAACACCTCAAAAACAATCATCCAGTATTCCAGTCCATATGTCACTTTATTCACAAAGGGTACCTCATCTCTAGGATAATGTTGGCTAGGGTAGATGGGAGACGCTGGTGTGGAGGTAACCTGTACACACGCCAGACATCAGCCTTGCAATTAATTTAGCAGGGAATACATGGGACACCAAGGAAGCTCGTAAACCCCTATCAGTGCACAGATGAAGCCTTCCCCATTTCTCGACTTTTGGGCAATTAACATTTTCAGAATGCTCCTTATACTTTTTAGAACCCTATCTGTCTCTCCACTTCCTTTTAATCTATTGCCATTTCTTTCCTTATTCCCTCCTTTTTGTATATTCCCTAGCCTTACTCGCGTTTCTCTTTGCGGATGTTTCATGATTGTAGATGAGATTAAGCTGGTTTTCATCCTCCTAGCATATTGTAATGACATAAAATGGGGTGTGTCTGTTATTTATTATGCCCCACAATAGTACTTTTTGGTATTATCAAAAGACAGAGAATAATAATATGACATCCATAAGGAACCAATCAGTAAGTTTTGAACAGGAAACGGTGTGAATTTGATATAGAATGTATAACTGGAAATGCCATACAGCCAAAACTGTACTGTGGAATGTCTTCGTATGGATTCTTATAGCATTGTGTAATGTGCTGGACAGAAAAAATTGTAAATGCTTCTATTAAATGTAGTTGAAATTACAAGACAGGATATTGGTAATGATTTTATGTTTATTTACAGGCTGCACAATCCAGAGTGGTGGTGGTGAAGAAGAAGACTCTTACCTCCTTGGGATCTCTCCTCTGCAAACACTAAGGGGGAGGAGGGTTACATCTCCCCCTCCCCTTGGAAACAATGCTGAACCACTCAACCTCTAAAAATTTGGTGTGCTGGCGCAAAGACCATCTCTTGTCCTGGCAAAGACTCCATGCACCTGCAATTATATAATTAATATTTAAACTTATATTCTATTTACATTTTGTTACTTCAGTCTTCAACATGTAAAGACCATGCACCTGCAATGATATAATTAATATTTTAACGTATCTTCTATTTACATTTAGTTACTCCAGTCCTCAACATGTAAAGAGAGAATTTGCGTTAATTACCATAGCTATAATTTCCTTATTAATGCTTGCGATTTTATCCTTAATCATCTTCGTCATTACCGTTTAAATTATTCCTATTTTTACACTACTGAAATCACGTTCAAAGACGTTTCTCTACTTAACTGATCCAGCTTTAAGTTGGATTGCCACCACCTGTACTTTCGGGCCTGCCAATACAAAGCATATGCATTAATTAATACTTCGCCTTATATCATTCACATGATTCACTACACCTCCACACTCAACAAGAATATTACCACAGTGTCTTATATCTCTATATAAGAGAGATTGAAGATTTTTTTTTACAACATACTACTACACTTTCAAGCATACCTGTATAAACTGCAGGGATGCAACAATGGTTGGTTATTCGGGAGTCCAGTACTTGATTTACACATAAAAAGCCGTCACCACCAGGAACAATCCACCCAGCCACTGGAACAAAACAATACACAACTATAGACTCTTTTCTTTCTGCAACACTAGAGATAAATTTATATCCGCTGTTAACTACTTCCGTTCATTATAACATTAAATCTTAAGGTGTTACAAAGTCTGAAAACCAAACATACCAGTACTGTTTGTGGCCCACAAAGCCATAGAAAATGATTTGGCACTAAAACGCACATCGAAACTGGAGGGATTTAAAGAGTCGAGATATCTCACCTCCCTGCTTTAGGCGAAGACCTCCTCCCTCTCTTTCTACTACTCCTCAGAAGAGAAGAGGGCTCTCCTCATCTCCCTCGGGAGATATTACCTGGAGTGATGTGGGCAATACTTTAAGGGTTTGAGCGCCCTTTCGGCCTCAGCCATTCTTAAACTATCCCTCTTTTCTTTCTATGTCCTTCCTACTTACTGTCTCACCTCTCTATCACTTCTGGCACTATATGACCTCGCTGTTGCGGTGCCTAATGTCAATCAATCCCTCTCCCTCCTTCTCATAAGAGGGCTCTCCCCCCTCCCCCTCAGGAGAGGGGAATTTATACTGGTGGGAGTGTTACCAAGGTGAAGATGGTAGGTAATACACATCTTTACGTATGTCAGTGTGGCTTTTCTTCTTCCTCCTCTGATGATGATGAGATAGAGAGTGACAACCATTTGAAAATTTTTGTTTTGTGGAAAATAGTAAGTTGAATTGATCACTTTCTAATTTAACTTAAATAAGAAATTTACTGCACAGTGCATACGTATCAAATATCTTCATTACACTATTTCTGTTAAACAGTTAGTGCAAAGTCTGTTAATGACAGTACTCGCTGTGTATAATAAAGAACCAAAACCACAAATGAAAACGACCTTTAATTCTAGCCTGGATTTTGATAAGTTATTGCAGTTGTAATTCTAGTCAGTTTTGTAAGCCATAGTGGTTACACTATGATAAAGTACGTATCAAAACCACTTATAATATCATGATATCATGTACAGTACCTGACTATGTTCAGTCCAGCAGCCAACCACCAGGCTCGGACAACGAAGCACCAGATAAAAGTTTGTGTTATAAACAATAGCTGGGCATCAGAATGATAAGGGAAAGGCACGAGAGATAAAAATTGTGCAAGCAACATACCGATGCCCGAGCCTGAAGTGGTTCAGAAGGTTGGCGTCCTGTGGCTGGCTGCTGGTCGGAACATTAGTCTGGCACTGTACAGTCGGCGGCAGAAGTCGTGTCGCCTCACCTGCTTCACCAAGACGCACAGTGTTCATGGACTCGAGAAATACGCGTGTTTTCTACACCTAATAATCTCGAGTCTATGAACATTGCGTGCAAGTGAGGCGACAGTGATGCCAGTCTCATGCTTGGCCAACATACCTACAAGTGTCCCAAGAAGCTATGGCACTGCATCCACATGTTTCTGATTACCAAGGATTTAAATACTGTACTACAAATAATGGATCTGGTATTACATGAATGTTTTAAACAAACAACTGCCATAACTTCTTTAGACAACTGTGTATGGCATAAAAAGAATGCATACGTAACCAGATTATGGTCTACTACTCTACTTACAATGATACAGGAGTTGGTTAGAGGATGTGAAGAGAGGAGTCAGTGAACCGACATTTATGGCTGGTAGTTTCTATGGACCTCACCCTCACTGACATAGTGTACAGTCGGCAGCAGAAGTAGTAACAGTACATCAGCCAAGCTTCGTGTAAATATTTCCATAGTCTTAAGTTCTTGCGTCTCCTTACCATCCAGTCACTCGTGCACCTGCAACACAACACACAAGTTACTTCACTCATCATAAAAAAAATGTAGTATTCAGCTATGGGAAAGAGGCTTATTGTATGCTCACATCATTCTGCCATGCTAGCAAAGATGATGATAATTTTAATAATGGAGATGAGAAAATGGGGAAGAAAGTAGGGAGAGAAAGCAAATAAAGTTTAGACACACAGTTTAATTGATATTTAGATGTGAAATGTAGGGACAAAAACCACCAATTAAATATCCACTAGCGGTGAATGTTATATTTCTTCATGTCCAAACACAGTTGCTTCATATGGTTGCCTAACTGATAAAACTTGTAATTATAATAATTTATCTAAACTGAGGAAAGAGCCAGAGAGCAAGCAAACGTTAGTTATCGTAAGAGAGACCTAAGCTACAGAGAAAAGTCATAATACAGGCAGCAGAAAAGTTTCAAAGCACTTAGAGACCAAAACATTATGAGCGAGAGAGAGAGCTCAACATGATGGCATAAATGTGATAGTAGAGACGTACTGTCTCTGTCACCAGGTCAAGTATGTTACACTACCGTTAGGGATCCTGACAAGTATTGTCGTGAGCTGCTGGTGGTAGTGGTGAACTTTGTCTATACATTCTGAAGACACATCCTGAAGCCCAAGATATGATTATCACTTCTCTGTTTACTCTAACGAGCAGCTCTTGGTTAGAATGTGACGTCAGTGATAAAGTATAAAGGTTATTATAATACACGTCACCAAACCTACATTTTTTTTTTTATTCTAAAGAAAGAACACGAGGATAATAAATTGATTGATAAGCTGACCGGAGAAATTACTAATGAGAGTGGAACATCTAGAATAGTATAACTGACTCTAGATAAGAAAATAGTAAAGGTGACATGCTTGACAAGGAGGAGGATTCGGGACCGCAGTAGCGTTAGATCCACATACATGAGATTGTTTATACTGGGAAAACATTTGGGCTGGGACGTGATCATCAGTAAAGTTAAGGAGACAATATTCTTTTGGTACACTGGAGTGCCTTGATTTCCCCAAAGTATGCCATGAAACAGGACCAGATGGACAAATATAATGGTGCCCTGTTGCTTGGAATAATCTGGAGGAATCAGTTGCTCCAGATTTATCAACACTATACAACCCCTTTAAGAAAACTCACATTCGCAGATGGAAACCAGAATTAGTAATTTCTTTGCATGCAACCCTTCGCTCAGTGCTAATCCTATTACTAATGCAATCCTCCCAAACATACATTGCACATCTACACCTTTGTATTTCTGTCAAAGGATTCATGGATAAAGAATTTTGTAGCCAAGCATACCACAGCTCTGGAGCAAAATTACTAGTATTTGAACGTTATATCTTTTGTTCATTCTATTCCGGACACTACAAACTGGGGTTTTAGAGACGATAGTTGGGTGAGCAGCTGAGAAGAACAGGATGTGCTGGAGTTTGGGACTTCCAATGGTCATTTTGTGTCCAAGTGTTGTCGGGTGAGGTAGCGCAGGAAATCGTCTTGTTAGGGCGACTCGCTTACCAAACTCAGAGAAAGAGGTCGCCTTGCTGGAGCGACACGATCACAAAGTGTTGATGTGAGAAGTCGTCTTGCTGAAACAACTAGTTCACCAAAAGTTGATGTGGAGGTTGTTCTCACGTAAAGGGAGTCTGGAAAGGGGTAGAAAAAAATTGTACCACGCCAGGAGGGACGAGGGGAAAAGGAGGAGAGGGGAGACAGCAGGAGAGAGGAAAGGGAATGACTGGTCCGAAAGAGTGTCCAAACCCTTGAAGTATCGCCCACATCATTACAGGATCAGGTAGAGGGAATTGGCCAACGCATGCACAAACTACTAGCGACCATTCATGCTGGTTATTTCAAGACTCCTCCAATAAGTAGAAGTAATATAGACGTCATTTGCCAAGATGTACTTCAAGACAGGCTACTTGGTGACCTGTGTGGCGGTGCTCTCATTCATAGAAGCGACCGACGACTGCATCAAAATTACTGTAAACAACGATGAAGGATGCAGTGGTGCCATTCGACTGGTATTACCGGAGGGGAGGCAAAAGTGTAAAATCGACTCTTTTCCATTGTCCAGTATAAACTTCTACCTAAATCGGAGAGAAGATTTCAAACTGTTGGAATTTGTCTACCGAAATGAGAGTGGAACAAAACAGCCCCTTCTAAGGATCAGGATCAGACAAACAAATCTTAACTTGTCTGAAGAAAGATGGTACCATATAGAAATGAAGAAAGAATCTCAAGGGACTTCCAGCAGTACCTCCAGGTATCAGGTTTACGTTAACGGTACATGCGCGAAACAAAGAAAAAAATGTATAACTATTACACCAAGCGCGGACCAAGAATTGGTGATAAATATAAGGGGCAATTTGAGTCTCTATTCGGAACAATGCAATCCAGCTTCGACGATTCCCCGCACACATTTAACAACACAACCAACACCAAGTCCAAGTACCACAAGGACTGATTCAACACAACCAACACCAAGTCCAAGTACCACAAGGACTGATTCAACTCAACAGCTGCAGCAGGATGATTACCAATGGGATCCCTTCTCGCCTCCCTTGCTGTACTTTCTGGGGGCAGTAGGTGGAACGTTGGTCATGTTGATCATCATTACTGTTCTGGTTGTGGTGGCGAGACGTAGGAGACGATCAACTGCCCTCGGAAGGACGACAGAGACCAATGAAAATAGGACTGACGGCACGGACGGTTGTCAGAATAATAACACACAACTACCTCTGGCCTCAAGTGGAAACCCAGATCATTGCATTTACGAGGAGGTGCATGACATAAGGCCAGCTATGTCTCGAGAGATGGGCTCTGCATATGGTGAAAGGAGGGGGTCGGCCCATGACAGTGAAAACAGTCTGTACGCCACATGTGACAAACTAGGACTGACGAACCATAACAGAGGCTCGTGCCATGACAGCATAAACAGTCTCTACGCCACGATTGATAATCTAGACCTTGGACCTCGTGTGGAGGGAAGACCAATTAGTGAACATAGAGGGTCGACCCATGACAGTGAAAACAGTCTCTACGCCACATTTAGCAACCTTGGCTTCACTACCCAAGGGTTGACCCATGACAGTGATACTAGTTTGTACGCCACATTTAAAGCTGTTCTGTAGGTCTTACAGTGCGCTGTTAAATGGCCACTATACTGCTTCCTAATTACCCGTTTTACGTTAAACATTGCAAGCAAAAGTGAAGAGGGGATTTGTAACCGCCAAATTTAACCCAAATCTGCCTCTTTAATCTTTAAAAGACTGCCTGGTGTTAGTTCAAGCACATTATCTAACAAGTGTACCCTTATTTATAGATAAATTTGTATGCTCTTGAACATATGGATATCTTAAATGCTCTCTTTGATAAGAAAAATCGTCTGATGGTAACCTAAGAAAAAAATTGTACGTTGTCAGCATTTACTTACGAGGGAACTAGCACATATTGTCATGAAGGGAAATGTATGAAAATTCTGCCTCCAATATAGCTGTTCTATCTGAAGCTGAAATATTGACTACAGTTTGCAGCGGTGTTTGACTCTGCCTCAACTCAGTTTTTTGCCAACTCAATGAAAACGTAGACAGAATAAGTTACGATCAGGTAAACAACTAAGTCGTTTGATTTGCTAGGTTCAAGTTGGCGTTCTAAAATTACATTAAATAACTATAGCAGTAAAGCCAAGAATATTTTAAGGCAGATTCTTCGGTGTTCCTCAGGATTGGTTACATTTTAAGGGAGACTTGTTTTGTTGGTGAAATGGAAGGTCTATGATTCGCCATAACTATACCATGAAACAGATCACCTATTAATAGTAACATTAAGTTCAACTGTTTCCTGGCATAGTCTGGAGGAATCAGACATTAGTCCCTCAAAATACCAAATAGAGAATCTCCCCTTAAGGAATCATTCTATAATTCTATGACATAACGGAGAAGAGATGAGGACACGAGAATTATGGAAGCCTAATAATATCTTAAACATATATAAATACAGGAGAATATCACGATGGAAGTGACCTTATGATTTGAACCAGTGTGATTCCATTAAGAAAAAAAAAATATATATATTATATAAAAAAGTTGTACAGTCACGATCAAAAGTCTTGCTCCAGGTGAATGAACGTGGGCCATTTGAGCGAATCACGTGAACAATTATTACAGACACCAACAGTTATAGTTTCACATGTTTTATCGCGGCCGTTTCATTCGAGGGTGTTTCAAAACGAAGGGGTATGACTGACTCTTGTACAGTCGGCGGCATATGTCCTGTCGCTACATCTGCCAAGTCATGAAGTAAGTAAGTATGGAAATATAAGCTTCACGGGCACGTAAACTGAAAATACAGAGAAGAATATTTATTTACCCACTGGATATCTTATTTCTGTATGGTGAATGTGTTTATGCATGCGATGATTAACCTTTATTATTATTATTATCATCATATTGGAAGACGTGGTGAGTGAGGCGACACGACTTTTGCCGCCGGTTGTACAATCAAGTCGAGTCGCCTCTTGAAAGATAACAAAACCTAGCCTAATCATCGAACACACACACTCACTTATAGAGAATTTCAATATCCAGGGAACCAATTTTACTAAGCTCCTCGGTCTTTTTACAGTTTCAGAACCTGGGAAGCGAATATTTCCATACTGTACAGTCGGCGGCAATAGTTGTGTCGCCTCCCTTATCGTTTCTTGAAAGGATAACATTAAGCATAGTCATCGAACCAACACATTCAACATACAGAATTACAACACCCAGGGGACATAATGATAAACTTTTCTGTTCTTCAGTTTACGAGCCTATAAAGTTGATATTTCCATACTGTACTTCAAGAATTGGTAGATATTTCGACAGGACTATTGCCGCCGACTGTACTTCTTGGCTTGACAGATGAGGCGACAGGACTTTAGCCGCAGACTGTACATTATAAATAATAAAAATTTTATCTGAGACATATATAAGTAAGTAGAACAACAGCAGTACAGTAACTATACACAATGTCTGTGAGAAATTAAATACTAATCATATATTATACAGTATAATTATAATAATTAACAAATCCAGCGTGATGTGGATATTCTTGTATGTAATAATGTTGTATATTTGTAGTAGCTTGTTAAGTTTTAAGAAGCTTAGTATATACAATTTGCTTAAGTGGTTAGACAGTTATCATTATTTTTTTCTTAATTCACTGTTATTTGTTTATTCTGTATTATACTCCTTTTGCTAATCCCTAAATAATTTTTACTCAGCCAGTCAAAGTAGAGGAATATGTAAAACTGGAGACTTTCCTGTGACATAATCCATCAATCGTCTGTCCAATCCAGTTATCAGTGGGTTACTTGAAATTGTATTAACACACACAGCTGTTTAAGGGACCCTGTGATGTAGTCAGAATATTGGAGTTATAGGAGTCGTTTATATAGTGCAACGAAACACCACCTATATATATGGAAGGAGCTTGTTTCATGGAGTGGTCATGCAGGAGGAATCAGAAGCCTCCAGTTTTCATACACGATCACAGGGTCCTTAAAATGAGTGATTCTCTCGTACAATAAACTTCTTTGCTTCATGATGTGACGGGTGTTGCTTAATGTTGTGTGCTGTGTTGCATTGTGTTGTGTTGTGTGCGGTGTTGCATTGTGTTGTGTGCGGTGTTGCATTGTGTTGTGTGCTGTGTTGCATTGTGTTGTACTGGACGGTATACGATATAGTGTGTGATTTTGGATATAGGTAGCAAGGCTGTGATTTGCACGCTGTGTGGTGTGGTGTGCTCAGAGTGTAAAGGAAGCAGATATCACTAGCATTCTGGGACATGACTATATGACATTATGTTTGACGTTCCCGATAAACCACATCACACCACACCACACATTACAACATACCATATCACTTTAAAGAATTTCATCATACCAAAACACACACACACACACATAGAAGCTCACAACCCCCATCACACTCATCATTACCATTTTTTTACATAATTATGTGTATGTCTATAATTATATATGTATAAATATCTTTATCCACTGTATTTCTTTTAAATATATGTATATTTTCAGCCTATAGCTGCCCTCATGTCAATAAACAGTTTATTATTATTATTATTATTATTATCATCATCATTACACACACACACACACACACACTACCCTAGAGAATTGGATCATACCAACACACACACACACACACACACACACACACACACACACACACACACACACACACACACACACACACACACATCACATCACATCACCCTAGAATCCTAGATCATACTAAACTACTCACTCACACACACACACACACACACACACACACACCGAACCATACCACATCACTTGTACAGTGTATACATAAACGTATGTTCATGTTAAATACCAGTTCCCCCTACTCTGCAGTCGTCACATCTTATTTATTCTATTTAGGTGGAGACATGCTTCAATAAATTTGTTCATACAAATTATTGTTTTCCTAATCCTCTGTGCCTTAATAATTGTCTCGTCTTATATGATACTGTGGTCATACAACAATAATGTCTAGACAATCTGGATCTGCCTCCCAGTGATGAAGATTTAGAGGTCTGTGAAAATCTCAAGGTAGTTAATTAATAGATTGATTGATTGACATTAGGCGCCGAAACAGCGAGGTCATATAGCGCTTGAAATCTCATGGTGGATATATTTGCTACTTTTGTCACTGAGCTCCATCATGGTAGCAAAATGTTAACATCATGCAATAAGGTAATGAGGTACAGTTGGACACATGAATGGGTGGTACAGCCCAAGTGAAAGATGGTCAACTTTTCCCAATATGAAGTTCCTTAGTGCCAAATAGGAGACATCAGGGGCAGAAGTCAGTATTGAGGATGGTAATAAAAAGCAAGTACCTGATAATAGACACTGGTTACTCAAATGGGACAAGCATCTTTCACCTGGGCTGTACCACCCATTCATGTGTTCAACTGTACCAAGAGATTGAGGTTTTTAAGGGGGTAATACACTTTTGATACTACATTAAAGTGCCTTGATTCCTCCAAAGTATGCCAGGAAACAGGACCAGATGAACAAATATAATGGTGTCCAGTTTCCCGGAATAGTTTGAAAATATCAGTTGCTCCAGATTTACCAACACTAAAATCTCCCCTTAATTAAATCTATTGTAACGATATGAAAGACTCAAAGTTTTCGTTTCCCAATTTCAGAGTTTTAAGGGGATATATAGCACATTTTTTTTTGGGTGGTAAGTCTTG